>CM046865.1:2414104-3014104 GCA_025617745.1 Heliocidaris erythrogramma | reverse complement strand
ATGACGTTCTTCCAAACTGACACAAAAAGAATGAAAAAGCTCACAAATTATTTTCACCTTCCCTTTAAACTCCCCAAAGCCACACACAAACATCCAGTAATGGATTCCCATTCAGATGCCTGTAATCTCCTTAAGTAGGGGTTAGTGATGATAAAAGCCAACTTACAAATTATTGACATAACTTTGACCACATCCTAATGAGGCTCTGGCATTTCCCCCCTCATGTAGCAGGCCTATATTATAGACCCAGTTCTCATTACAAGGGATTGCGCATGCTAGATCGTGCCACCTCTAAGGTGAGAACGCAGCGACGTCGTTCCGGCGCAATCCACAGCGATTCCAAACCGGACCACCTCTAGGGGGTGGTCCACGAGAGATAGCGCGATCTAGAGTACTGTTCGCAGTTTAGTGTGCAGAGAGTGCTAAGATAGATCTTGCTACCCTCTGCAGGTGTGAACCCCATGACGTCCCAGTGGACCTCCCCGCGATCCACTTTCCAATCTCGTAATGAGAACAGGTTCATAGACCATACAATAGGTAGCCAAAATGCTTCAGTGGGGGGACATTTAAGAATAATTTTAATCTCATGATCATTTGTGATTTTGAAATTACTGCTTTCAATTTAATGGTCATCTATGAAATTTAAATATGATATAGCACTTTTTTGAGTGTGTGTTTCATAAAATGTAATAATAATAATAGATACTTATATAGCGCAAAATGCTAAAGCCTCTAAGCACTTTTTAGAAGTGAAGAGAAAATACATGTATTATATTGAATAATTAATGTAGTTATGATATAGCAAGCAGAGAAAAATTAGAAGAAAATTCACAACTGTGTAGCCTACATATGGTATTATAATATCAAGTTCTTTTGCAAGAAATCTTCCTGTTGGCTTCACACTGAAAATTTGAGCTGTGTTCTAGTCTAGGTATGAATTTGGGGTTCATAAATAAAATTTTTACGACTTCTAATAACAAAATAATGAACAAACATGAAATCAACTTAACGACAGAAACCTATAGGCCTTCGTATTCAAATACAGTTTGGTTAAAATTGCTTTGGTATTTCTCAAGTTGTTGTGGTAAGAAAGTTGTAATCATGCATGGACAGATAAAGACAACCTTTAATACCTCTGTGGTTATTATGTGGTGTCATCAAACAATGGGATGCACACCTATGAACAAATTCTAACAACTTCCATACATTATTGTGTTGATCACAGAAAATATAACCTGTTATAAATAATTTATGATACACATGTGCGCCGATTTCTTGTCATGGCTGTGGTGGGGGGGGGGGGGGGGGGTGACTAGCCTTTACTATTGGTTTCAGTACACAATTCCAAATGTCCCCCCCCCACCCATGATTGTACATACAAAGTTCCTAGGTATCCTTCTGGAAACATTGCCAGCAAAATTCTAATTCAAATACAATCTAGTATGATATAGGATTTTAAACTCTAGAGGGCTCATTGTCACTGAGGGATACCAGTTCCCTGGTTGAGGCAGCTTGTTATCCAGATACCCTAAATTGATGCTGCTCATGTGAGTCCTGTCCAAATAGTGATAGACAATGATATTGAACGACATGTCTGTGACATGCCATATTAGACCATCTGGAAAGTAAGATAGACATGCATATGAGCTTGGGAACAGTGGGGGAATATTTGTATAGGTGTGACACCCCTCCTATCGAAAAGTTTCTGTCACCAAATTTTCAAAACCCTTACAAGAACCCCCCCCCCCCCACACCCCCCCAAAAAAAATGATTTCCTTTTTTCTTGGTTTTTACATTTTTTGGCTAATTTGTCTGCAAATTTGGTACAACAAAATAAAGCAACTTTCCTCGGACTAACATACAAGTTTTGGAACAAAGAGGGTTTATCATTTGAACCGTAAAAAAATTGCAGATAAATAATTCCATATTCACGCAATATCGACAGAATATTAGCATAAGAACATTTGGGAAATACATTTGTTACACATAATAATCAAGACAACACCATGCAGTAAAATCTTGAGAACCTTAAAAAAAAAAAATACAACTAAAGAGCAAATGGGGTAGAGATGAGTAGGATGAAACAAACAAAATACCATGAGGAGCTTTGCATGTAGGAGAAAGTTATTTTCGTCTCAAAGAGTGCCGCAAAGATACAAACACCAAGTGCAGGATACCCACTTTAAAGGCACAGACTAAATTCATACCTCTCAAAGCCATATTAATCACTTTGAAAATAATAGGATTTAATGTGCAGGTTATATACTTTAGACTGTAATTTACTGGGTTACCTAAAACCACCTGCTAGTTATTAAGTAATGTTGTATTTTAGCCTCTATTAAAATCTTGTAGAAGATCATTAAATTATTGAATGAAGGATAATTTAAAAGTATATGTATTCTAAGACTCTCTGTGTTCAAGGTATTGAATATTAATTTTAAGTCTTTTTAAAATGAAATCATTGATGTTACAGTGCCTAAAAAAGTGTATGATCATGTGAATACATGTATTGTTTAGCAGTTAACAAAATAAAATTAATAAATGTTGCACAGCAGCCTTTAAATGTGATCTCTGCTTTCTTCCAAATGAAGACTGACGCATTCAGGCCAGACTACATGGTCTTATCATATCAACCCAAAATATTTACCTCTAATGTGACAGAGCATGTGATGTATGTTTGTGGCAACGATCTTCAATGATTGTTGTACCCCTTATCCCTCTTATCTGACTTGAGAGTAAGATGATCCATCAACCCCATTCTGAACAAGTGCACATGCAGTCCTGAATGCTGTATTCTCATTGGTTCAAAGTGGATTTCACTAAGTAAATACTGCATTCTGATAGGTTGAAAGTGGAATGGTGTGATGAATACTGCATCGTGATTGGTTGAAAGAAAGTTTGAGCATGACTAATAACTGCTGCAACCTGACTGGTTGAAAGAAGAAGGAAGTGGGCTTGGGATTGACCCATGAAAACTGTACTCTGATTGGCTGAAAGTGGACTTGGGATCAACTGACAAACACTGTGATCTTATCAATTAACAGGGGATGTGGGATTGACAAAGTAATGGAGACTTTGAAAATGCAAACTTGAAGGTAAAAAACAACATTTCATTATAATACTTTGCTACTATACAGTATCCAGGCTTTTTCTGCAGCCATGGGTGTCAGCCTCAGTACAAACTTTGTAATAAATCCTCAAGATAATCAAGAAGATGAAAGCTGGGCTCATGTCCAAACAAGTTTGATCTAAATCATCCTCTTTTCAAGTCAACATCTGTCCTTAGCATCTCCCCAACTTATTAAACACACTATCAGAATAACGATGGTGATTTCAAACATTTCTAATGGTCAGTGACACCCAGAATGTCAACAATTTTGAATGGGCGGTCTGGCCGGCCATAACTGTCACTGGAATTATGTAGTGACGCCACTGATAGAAAAAAGACGGCACTTCCAAACCTATATCCTCTGATGTCACTGTGACACCAGCGATATGTGAAAGGATGCACCTGTTAAATAAACTTGGTCTGACCTTGACCTTGATTCTAGTCATTACCTGATACCGTGCGAAAAAAAACCATCCCTTTCTTCTTCGGACCTCTCATTATGATGGAGACCAACGCTTGCTCTTAAATCTTGTACCTTCCATTTCCTCTTCAGTCTCTTTATGCATAATACCTCTTACTATTTACTGGTAAACTTCATTAAAAATGTTATCATTATTTTTTATCTTTGAGCAATTTATCGTTTACCATGATCTTTATAAATATCTTACATCTAATATAAACCCATTCGTTGGTCAACTTACATAGGATAAACTTTACACAGATTTTTAAAAATGGATTTGCGCAGCCTTTTCCCTTCCCCCTCTATCACTCAAAATCCTGGATCCTAAAACTGCCAATATGAGGCATACTTTGAGAGACAACAAATATTGAATGAAACAAGTCTTGACTTGTAAGAATGTTCTGAATCTTGGCACAAGAATCAGCAGAATGTTTCTCTCCTTGTTCCTGCCCCTTCATCTCAACTGAATGAATATGAGTTAAGAGATAAACAACAAGCTTCCCCTAACAGATGGAATGCTAATGTCATGACAGCACCAAACATCAAAGGGGTGAAACCTTTCCCCCATCATTTCTCGCTCCCATAAACCCTCATCCATACCAACTATATACACACTTCTTAATAAATCCAAAAAACCCACATTATCATGATAACCAATATTTCCAGACCAAGTGCAACTTAAACTGACAAATATCATCATTTGGTGAGACACAGGGTTACAGTCTCTGAAATCAAATAAATGTCACATATTTTTCTAACCCTGTTCTCATGAATAACATTTTTTTTCTTCAAATGAGTACTAAAAGGTCATCTCCACATCTATAATACTAACACATGGATATTGGCTATTGAGAGCCAAAAGGGTATTAATATCCTTAAACACAAAGTTATGCCCTTTTGACACTCAGCAAAAGATATGTTCTATACATGATCTCTTTCTTCCCACGACATGCCAAACGAAAGAGAGTAAAAGTCCAAACTCATGTGAAAATTACATTTAAAAGTCAACACTATATTTTGCTAACCATCAGGAATGTTTCCATAATGCGCAACTCTTTTCTCTTACTACAATCATTATTATGCTAAAACCTCCCACCATCCCCACTATGATTGCTGTGACAACAGATGAAAAACAAATTTGTGTAAGTGATTGGAATGCATAGGGCATCCCTCCCATCTGCCTGCAACATCATGTAGGACAGCGAGGTTCTACAGTAGCTTGTCTGAGGGACTAATAGATTCATATTGACAGCTGAGAGCACCACAGTGAGAGGTTTTCACACTAGAAGTTACAAGAATGAAAGTCAATATTTATCTTGATATCTCAAAACCATTAATGCCATTTAAAAAGGACTACTAAAAAGTAAGGGAACATTTTGGAATGTCTAGATGTGAAAAAAGAGATATGGAGAGATATGGGCACACAGGGGCACTGATGATAATGGTAAGTTGGGAACAAGGGGTAAGCTTGAACATAAACTTGAATTTCATCTCGCTACCCTTATCAGAGACTCAAACTTCAAAGGACAAGTATGAAGGTGCACAGATAAACTGATAGTGGTATGAGGGACTGTGCATTTTTATATAGTTGTCTCTCTCCACCCAAGTATAGTGAATACGACCATGGTAGTAAACAAATCCTCAAGCACTCTGAGAGCAATGCAGGATGGTGGAACAAAGGAGCTATTAAACTCCTCGGTTGAAACAAAAGAATAATACATTCCACAGTACACTGGGATTGCGTGTGATGCATGCCAAGTACAGTCTAATCCCACCCAGGAGAGCTCTGTGATAACTCCTTGGTCCCATCTATTACTTTCAATGTTGGTGTGAAAGATGCCCAGAGTCATGTGATGATTGTGTAGAGTTGAACATGACAGTGAAGCTGAGATGGGAAGTATGGTGCAGATGGTCACACCTCTGACCCTAAACGACCTTTAATGGTATGTCCTCCCCTCCTTATCAACATGAGTCTGACACATCAACTTAGCTTTCCTTCTCTTTCTCTTCTACCAATCATCTTCTTCAGTTCTTCCTCTCTAGTTCATATAAGCTCCATATCATTAGAAACCATGGAACTATATAGAATTGTATGCTTTGCCACCTCTGTCTGCTTTTTACACACCTGGGCCCCGTTTCATAAAACTTTTGATCAATAACAAGTTACAATAATTGTTATAAGCTACTGAAATCCTTGAATTTGATTGGCGGAGAGTGGATTTGTAATAGAAATGAGGCAGTTTGTTATTGATAACAAGTGTTATGAAACAGGGGACCCTGTTCTTCTGATTTTCACAATCTTTTCCATAGTTCATCCCAGTTTCTCCTTCCATCCCTCTTATGATTAATGTTACATTCCTTTCCATCAGCTTTACTCAATTCTTTGTCTCCTATTCATTCTTCTTCTTCATTATTTTCTTCTTATGTTTGTTAACTTTCCCCTTTTTCTTTCATGAGTATACACTGTCATAAACTTTACTTGAAATGTTTGTCAGATTGGGTTAAAGATCAAATCAACTCCCATCCACATCATTTGTCATACCAATTGTGGGAACATCAAAAATTCATATCTCTACACATATCACTAAAAAAATATATTATCTGAGAATATAACTGAGGAATTCTAAATATGTAAAGATATCTATTTGGTGTCTGCTGGCGAAGGGAATTTGATAACAAAATCTTCCATAACAAAAATTCAATATTATTTTTTACAGCTTTTTTTTCTTAGATTATCAGAGTGATAATAAATCATCATAAGCAGTCTAAATGCAAAATAACTATCTTTTGAACTTTCATGTATATCACCAGAAATTGACAGCATCAGGGACTATCATTTCTCAATTTTCTTATTTAGTCTTAAAATTACATTTTAATAAAGGATTAAAATCTCATAGAAGTTATGGAACATGCAGGTAGGGTCTATAATAATTAAATCCTGTTCATGCTGATCTGCAAAATTTCAAACTACAAGGTTGTACACCACTTCAAATTCCAATCTAGACTTGGCAGTGAGAACAAACTAGAGAATATACATCTTCTATCTCTAACTATCAATATCCCATTGGTATAGGGTCAGGACAGTGGCAGAGAGGTATGCAGGGCCATTAACATTTACATCATAATTCTCAGATCATCTTTCATCGACTTGACCCCACTTTGTAAACTATGGAGGTCTCTCTGTCATTGTGTTTGTAACTGGACCATGGTAGACTATGATGTCTGTTTCAATGACAGGGGGTTGTCTGAAGATGGACCCAGTATGAACTTGAAATGATTCTCACATCACTCCTAATCCAGTTCTAATCCAGTTCTAATTCAGTTCCAATAGGCCAGTCATTGCTTTATCTAAACGTGGGAACAATACTGTTGCCTCTTACATAATCGGATCATACATTCTAAAGGCAATATAATGAGTTATTCAAATTGCTTTGGACATCTGAAATAATTTGAAAATTGAAATATCAGATTTGTTTCCTCACTGTTTGGAGATGAAGACTACTTCCAATCAAACTGAGATAAATGATGACAGTGATCATAAACTGTTATGTTTTATGATGGGCCCATCATTCTACATATTCAGATGGGTGGATTCTATCCAAACAAATAGAGAGAGAGATAGGAACAGATGGGAGGGGTGCTGAAGAGAGGACAGAACTTGACCCTCAGCCTATTCATGCTGATTTGATTTGATTTGCCTTGATTTGATAGATCAAGCAGTGTGTATGAAGCACACCAAGACTTCGAAATTGCAAACTCTTAACTTGACTCACAAAGGTTGTTTACAGTACATACATGTAGTCATCATAGTATTCCAAATTTATTATTATTTATCCATCATCATAAGAAAAAACAAAGTTTTGTTTAGTTTCAATATCATCTGAAATGTCTCCTGATAAAATTCAACAAATTATCTCAGTCAAAACCATTTCACTTTCACTCCACACATTTTCAATGATTTCATGCACAAGTTACATGTATCTTGGCTTACAGTGCATTAATTTAAATGGATAACCAAGCTAAGAAAGTGAAACAACATTTTGTAACACAAAAAACAAATTTCAACAACCTTCAACGATAACGTTAACAAAGAATTTGCACTAAGATGATGAAAGACAGATACATAAAATATAGCTTACAAAAAGGGGAGCAGGGTTACACATCTAAGAGGAGTAATCTCTCTTGTGATATGATTTTCTGTGGTAAGGGTGGAATGGACAAACATTATGGCAATATATTGAGTTGTGTTTATGTTTGTTATGATAGTGACCTCAGATGAGTTATAAACATTATTCCAGGCATCTTGCTCATCTGTTTGTTGATGTTTATTATCAGAAGAGAAATGACCATCAACTGGACTTCAAGCTTGGATGATGAAGAAGACCACGGTCAGCTCTTTAAAGCTACCATAAAAAGGGGTGAATAGGACCCACAAATATGGAAAACGTTTTTACAATTTTTTTTTGTCTTGCGACTGTTGCAGACCATTCTCCCTTTTAAAAATATTCATGATGAATATAAAAATGAAAGTGTATGCATCAATTCGGGGGGGGGGGTGGGTGTATTATGTCAAAATAAATTTTCAAACTTCTGTGTCTAGTCATCCCTTCTCAGAATTCATTTCATTTACAATTTCAGTAGAAAATTTCAGGATTGGTCGAATAGTGCTTGAATAGTGCTTAAATATTTCTTATATACTGCTTGAAAATATATATATATATATTGAAAAATTCAGATTACTTTTATCATATGAGGGAGGTATAATTTTTGTGTGTGTGTGCTATTAAGTTTACTAAACCCACTTGATAATAACATATGAATTTTTAATTTTTTGCAAGAAAAATTTTGCTTAGGTTCTTTGTCTTGTATGTATTTATCTCTGTATTTTCACACTTTTAGCGGAGTTTGCATCAGAGCTAAAAAGCTTCAAAACAACAGCTTATAAAAGTTGTACTTCAGGGGCATGATGAATAATAGTCAATAAAATATGAAATATTCTCTATACAAGGGTAAGATAGGAAATAGCAGAAGTATATATCCAAAATATAGTGTATCCATATTAATTACATATCACCCTATTTTGTGGTAACCCTGGTCCCAAGCCTGGAATATAACTCATTCATAATATATGTTTATTGACCCTTCTCTATTCCAAGACCTCCATATAGTTTATTGACCCTTTCTCTCCTTCCAAGACCTCCATGATTGTCTCAAGGAGAATAGGTAGTTATCCTCTAGTTATCCTCCCTGTATCATTCAGTGTTGATAGTTTAAAGAGCATACTCGTTTTATGGTAAATACACATTCTTTGCTCTCTCTAATGCCTCATATAAAAGAGGATGGAGCCTTGTGCTCTTGGCAATATTTCCAGTTTCTGGATCTAGCAATATACTCCTGCCACTGCGTGTGGACGGTAGAAAAAGGAGTGTAGAAAGTTCTTCAGCCGCGATTCCATTGCTTTCCCATTTTATTATTCTGTGACTCTGTGACTGTCGTCCATATGTATGTGTGCCTGGATGGCAAAATAAATACTTATATGTACTTCACTATAACATTGGACTCAACCTGTGTTTGTTATTATTTGACGTGACACTCGCCCAGTACCACGCCAACGATAATAACAGAACTAATATTTAGAGTGTTACACAAGGAATTTGAAGAGGATTGGATTATTTTTTGTCTAGTAAAATGTACCTAACAGATGTAGCAAAATAAAGGAAAGCAAAGGTCAAAATTTCTCTTTTGGTTCTTATACAATGATTATTTTACTCGAAACTTTTCAAACTGTTTTCATGATTCAACCTTCATCATTTGAAAATAGTGACTAAAATGGGGAAGATAAATCAGTATAGAGAGAAGAAAAGGATTTTGGATGCATCCTACATACCATAAACTGGGATACCCCCTCTCCCCTAACACTCAGATATATCATGCACATGTACCAATAGCTATCAGGGGAAAATTCAACAAAATCTGAAGTTGAAACTCTTCAGAAAGTACTCCACTAATGTCACTCAGCATCTCACTGTCAGTGATCCACTGTCTAAACCAAGAAAGCTTCTGACTTCATCATCATTTACAACCATTCAAACTTCCGAATTGTAGGAATACTTCAGTCTGCTAAAAGGACCTCTTAAAAGACAGGTCAAGAGTCTTTCGAAACTGCTACTAGATTAAAAGTAGCCGACTTGAAAGATGTGCCTAAGTCAGATTTTTTTCTTCAAAAAGATACTTTTTATCTCTAAACTTGATATCAATGAGTAGAAATCAACCTGCATAATAAAAGATGCTCTTATTACTCTGCACTTTGACCTATATTTCTGCTTTTTCATTTTGTGCAATACTGGTATACCGTCTTGCATATTACAAGCAGTTGAAAAAGCTACTATGACAAAATATTTCATAATTTTTACACCTTTTTCTACTCATCCATGCCACACTGTTTTGACCTTCATAGTTCAAGCATGAATTTGCATGATTGGCAAGTTAGTGAGATAGAACAGTTCCACATGAAAAGACTACAAAGGTGAAATAAGAAAGTGTTAATTCAAGCTTATCCAAAAGATCTAATCTAAAATCAACTTTTCCATTCTTTATTTCAATTTACTTGTGATCTTACTATTTGTTTTCCTAAGAAAAGTACTACAAGCTCAAAATCTGTATTTTAAGTATAAAATAAGGCCTACAAGATAGCTGAAAATTTATATTTTGCTGAGAGTATATTTTCTTTAAAATCAAGAATAAACATGACTGCAAGCTTACGTGAAGTTATGGAAGTATGACATACAATAATTTATGAGTGTGCCAGTCACATTCTGGTTATTTTTACAATATACTTGAGATATCATATTCTGGATATATATATAAACATAGTGAAGGGTCATGGAACATTATCTTAACATAAATCTGAGCTTGTCTCCCCTATGTCTGTCTTTTACTTAGTTCCTGCTCTCTCTTTATTTACTTATCATTATTTCTCCCCCTCATTTTGTATCTCTCTCTCTCTTCTCTCTTCATTATTTCTCTCTTCTGCATCTTTTCACATTTTTCTTCTCTATCCCTCCCTCTCTCTCTCTCTCTCTCTCAGCACCCATATCTTTCTTCTTTCTATTCTCTTTGTATCTCTCTTTTTTTTAAATCTCCCTTTCTTTTATAATTTCTTTATGACAATTTTTTTGTTTTGACATCTCTCTTTAAAGCATGTTTATACAATCCTGAACATTTTTGCCATTTGATCTTGGTCTTCCTCATTACCTAGACCACACATACATCACCAGCAATCAGTTCTAATGCTCAGTCACTCCATCCACATTCCTAGCATGCCAACCATTTATCATATTCTTTCATGTCATACAAGAAGAAAATCATGTTTGGTACAGAGAATTAGCTGGGCTGGTGTCAGCCCCAGCATGATCAGCATTAGGTGTACCGCTTTCACCAGTGCAAAAACTTGAGCAGGAAATAAATAATTTCAGAAACAAGCTTTCAAATATCATGATGATAAAGAGAACGCAGCATCAAATATGGGAAAGAGATAAAGAGAGAAGAGAAGAGAGAAGAGAGAAGAGAGAAGAGAGAGAAAGAGAGAGAAAAAGAGAGAAAAAGAGAGAGAGAGAAAGAGAAAGGAAAGACCTACATTACAAAAAGATGTTGATCATGACATGATCAGTTGACCCACATGATGCAAAAACTATTTTTGAAATTATTAAAAATATTATACCATTTGGCCTAACACAAAACTAACACAGATTAATCACTTCTAAATCCTAGTACATCAAAACATTGTCAAAAGTGAGTCACTGGCCTAAATACAAGTACATATAATTGGAGAAAGGGCAGTTTTCTTAGAAAAGGTGAAGAAAGAACACTTTGACTCCCCACCCATTTTAATCCCTTTAATTTCCAAGGCCCTCTAGTCTGTTGTGATTGCCAAAATGCAGTAAAAACAAACTTTCCATCAGAAATCAAAAGAGGTAGTTTAGTCTCAACTATCAAGTGCACCACCCATTTGGCCTTTATTGTCGGGCAGCCAACAGCTCTGCATCATAAATCTCTGACTTGTTTGGACGACAATTTGACTCTGATAATCATGCCCTAACAACTGATCTTGTTCAATCATAAGTCAGGTTTGACTACCAAATATGTATAACACTTACTTACAGTGATTGAGAGCTTGAACTAGAGTACAGTGCATTTAGGTGACTGTAAAACCACAAATTTTCGAGTGCATGAAACTTTGCGAATTTCGCAATTCGTGAAAGTTTCTTGCTGCGAAATTGGCTGTCATTAACAATTCATGAAAGTTTTATGTCGCAAAAGTTTCTGGTTTTACATTACTTTGGAAATTATACCGGGCAGTAGTGTAGCATGGGTTCAGTTTTTAACGAGGCACTGCCTGGTGCCTGGTGTCAGGTGGAGGGGTGGGGGGGGGGGGGGGGGGTCCATCTTTAAAATTTGAATGAAATGCGAAAGAACCAGGCTATCAAGTCAGAGATAGGTGTAGGAGAAGAATGATTCATCTTGTTTCCATGTTTGTTGTCTGCTCCCTCTCCCTTTCTCTCTTTTTGTCTTTCTTATCTTTTGCCATTTGATAGGGCGGGGGAGCACATTTCCCTTGTGCCCCCTTAGCTACACCACTGATACCATACATCATGACCCCACCAACTTAGTCACAGAAAAGATCAATCCTTTATAATTCAAGTTTTGTCCCTTTCAAATTAAATACATGCATAATTGATTAAATGACATATATATATATATAGGCCTGAATGTTATTCTTCACAATAGTTACGTTCACACGGTGGGAGCTGCACTTTAAGTTTCGCTTGTAGTTTCAAAACTTTAAGTTAACTTGTAGTTATCTTGTAGTTTTCAGACTGTATGAATGGACTCGTAGTTTCTAAACTTTAAGTTTACTTGTAGTTCTAGAACCACAAGCGAGCTTGTGGTTAAGGCCGAAACCACGAGCAGCGAGGGGGAGGGGGAGGTCCTCCGTCACAGTTACGGCCCATGTGAACAGAATAAGTTTCGCAAGCTTGTGGTTAAGGATGACCTCGCTGTTCATGTTAAATTTCCGGGTCATACCCTTCGCGCGAATAATGAACACAGGATCTGTATGTGTATTGTACACACAATCGGTAGTATCTACTTCCGAGGTTAACCACGACGATCGCTCTGCTTGTAGTCTCAGCTCGTTGTTTAGGGCTCGGATGAACCCTTGTTGCGGTTAGGGAGTCGTGGTTTCGTTAACTTAATGGGATACGCCATCAGGCGGCCGTGGGGAGAGTCAGGATTGCATGAGCCCTATTCACTCGTACACAAAGTTTGTGCGTTGAACGCATCCGTCGACTACTGGGATTATATTTCGGCTGCACGAAGCCGACCAATCTCGCACAAGAGCTCGAGCTCAGGCGGAGCGTGTATGTTGCGCAGCGACTAGTCTGTCCGAAGCCTGCGCCCCACGGGGCAACGGCATTATCAGGTAACGATCACGATGCCCTCTGACGGCATAAAAATGTCCACAGTATGCGAGTGAGTATTCCTTTAAAGTTTCGCTAATTTAATTTTAGAAACCATGTCCCGTATGAATGTAGCTAATATGAGTGAGTTTCATCCTCCAATAAGCCAATCATCTCTAATCACACACTTCACTTATCAACAGAACTGGAAGCTTTTAATTAGGAATGGGAAAAGACCACCATGGCTTTAGAAAAAAAGGGCTATTCCTTGATATATGATACCAATTTTATGGGGCTTAAACATCCTACCCACCACAGGTTTGATAGACAAGTAGTTTAAATTTTGAGACTTTTTTAATTCGTGAAACATACAATATCTAGTTTACAGGTCACTGAATCTAGAGCAGCCAATATCCTTTGTAGCTTTTCATACTGCTTCTGAAAATGAAGTGGTCCCAAGAAACTTCCAAAAGCACCCTAACTTTTATGTTCCCCAAAATTTCATTTACCCTTTTCTATTAGAAGTTAGGGTGTTTCCAGGCCATCTCTGAAGCTCTTGAATTCCAACTGATCCAGTAGAAAGGGTGTATTAGGTGATACATGTAGTAACCAAAGCTCCACAATTTGATGTAGGCTTACATGGTGTCGGTTTCTTCCAACTCAGGTCTGTAGCACTCAGACTAGCACCCAATCAGGGTGGACCAAAGTTTGACTTGTGTTGGCCCTAGATCTGTGATTGTAAGGACATGATCCCGATCCCCTAGGGTGCGGTGGTAGGTGAGAAGTAGGGTCTGGCTAGGGTGACACTGATTAGGGACTGGACCCCCTGGCTATTCACCAGCTACAATTACTCTTTCTGTTCTTCACCCTCTTTCGTATAAGGGGGGCATTTCACACCCCCTTTGTCATCCCCAAATTTCAGACAAATGAGGAAAGCATCAAGAGAAATCATTTTCCTACTGCATGTTTCATCTTTACTAAGAAAAACTGTAGTAGCAAGTTGATATTCAGCTGCAGAAGCCTCTAAAAATCAATGAGAGGGTCACACACAAATGTTTTCCATAAAAAATACTTTAATGCACCATTATACATTGTCAGAGATGGCCTACTTCGATAAAAAAAGTGAGATTTTGTACTTGACCGATGGTGTTTTCATGGAAATGTTTGCTAGGTACTTTTAGGTAACTTTGATCAATCAAAAATTTTGTCTAACTAGGCTAAGGTTGTGAGACCAAATTCTAACGCCTTGGTTTTACGATCTACTGGACTCTGTGGAGTCTAGCTTGCCCAGAAGTCAACTGAAGTCAGGTACACACGACGATGTAGGGGGCTAAAATTTCATTTCCCTCGTAGTTTCAAAACTGTAAGTTAACTTGTAGTTTCAGACTGTATGAACAGACTCGTAGTTTCGCTATTTGCTTCAATGTGGCAGGTTTTTGTGGACAACTCTCCATATGTTTTGTACACAAAATTTCATATTTTCTCCATTATCTCTAAAGATGCTACTTGTCTCTTTGTGACCTCAACATATGTTGTGTAAAATACATTTTACCATGATATACATAGAGCTAAAAAAGAGACAAGCTGTACCTTGAGAGATAATGGAGAAAATCTGAAATTTTGTGTACAAAACATAAGGAGAGTTGTCCACAAAAACCTGCCACATTGAAGCAAATAGCCAATTTGAGGATCGCCATAGAAAGTAAATCGAGACTTTTCAAACTTTCACAACTTTTTCATTTCTTAACCGATTTTGATGGAACTTTTTTTAAATTGCTTCTCTCTTTACTATCTTTTCATTAAAATGGATATTTCCCCAGGGTTTCATTCTCCTTTAAGTTAACAATGACTTCCCTGTTCATGCTAATCGACGATCACCCAAGACCAACAAAAGTCGTTGTTTCAGGCCCGTGTGAACCCTCGTCAGTCGTTGTTAACTTAAAGTTTCGCTAACTTAAAAGTTTTGTTTCCCTCTCCTTTAAGGTTTTTCTTGGGTTTGTATGTGGATACATGGGAACAATGTACCTTGTTTTATGAGCAATAAAATAAAAGTATATTGGTCAATATAAAAGTATGATGACTTCCATGTCTTAATACAATTGTGTTTACAGAGATACTTCTTTGTGCAGGTTCAAGCACTGAATATTGATCACAGCATATTTCATTGGTGTTCAACAGGTTTTTATATGGATGACTCCAGTCAGCTCCAGGGAAAATTGGAGAGATTAAAGACCTCAGCCTGACCCAAAACAACCATATATTGACGTAAAGCTTAGTAAACAAAGAATATAATTACCCTGGGTATTCATAAATTTTCGTCTCCGTTTATCCATAAAAAATAAAAAAGATGATTTTTTTTGGTCCGCCCCCTCCCTACAGAGGAAACTGCAGGGGGTCGCTAGACGTGTGACGACATGTCATGTATACAGCTCCGAGTGCGTCTACACGATATGTCGTCATCAAATTTTCACCCCCCCCCCCCGCAAAGTAGCGTTCCTCAGAGACGGGGCCCTCGTCAGAAAAACCACCGGGGCTCAACATTCGGGACGCTGTTACTCATTCCACAGGAAACGGAATCTCATGAAGTTGATTTCAATTTGTTCAGAAAATATATACCGGTAGCTCCCCGTGGATGAATAAAGGGTATATTTCAAAATTCGGTCAGGCTGAGGCCTTTAAAGGGATACTCAATCGCCGATTGTGGACGCTTTTATGCCGCGAAAGGGCACCGTGTTCGTTACCTGATCATGCGGGGCGCAAACCTCGGATAGACAGGTCGCCACACAAACATGCACGCTTCGCCTGAGCTCGAGCTCTTGTGCGAGATTCGGTCGGCTTCGTGCAGTCCGAAAAAATAATAATCCCATTAGTCCAACGGACGCGTTCGACGCACAAACTTTGTGTACGAGTGAATGGGGCTTACGCGATCCTGACTTTCCCCACAGCTGCCTGGTTGCGTATCCCTTTAAGTGTGTTGTGTGAATGGATCCCGTATGGCCTGTTTGGACTGTCTGGTGTCCTGACTGACCTAAGTTTAAGGACACACAGGTGGTTCACAGATGACCACTCACTCAATCACACCTGAAACATGAACAGATTAATAATGGACATCATACAGTCTGCATGTACAGAATAATATAATTTGTGCGAAGGGTATGACCATTAACAGATAGGTGATCTTATCTACAAGCTTGAGAAACTTCAAGTTTATTCTGTCCACACTGTCCAAAACTGCGACAGAGAATCCAACCTTGGTAAAAAGATGATTTGTGTGAAAGCAGAAAAATAAGAAAAACGGGTGAAAGAAATCGGACAAGGACTGAGAAAGTTATGGATGTTTGAAAAATGAGATCACTACATCTATGCGAATCTCAAAGTGGCAATTTGGTGAGTCGATAGTGACATTTTTGTGGACAACTCTCCCGTTTGTCGTACACAAAAATATCATTAATTTGCGGTTTTCTTGGAGGCGCTTTTACCCTCGGGGAGATAGCATATCGTTATAGGCCCTCATGAAAGAAAAAGATCCTACTGAGAATACATTTTGAAAAAAGTGACATTTTAGTCATTTTGGGGGAGTTGTCCACAACTACATGACAGTGACATTACCTATTCGGCCAATTTGAATTCCCATATGTATAGGGATTACAACTTTCGAAAATTCATAACTTTCTTATTGCTTCTCCGATTTCGTTCAAACTTTCACCAATCTGCTCCTCTGAATTTTCCTCTTTCTTTCAAAGCAACTTGCTATTAAGGTTGGATTTCCCTTTAACCACAAGCTTGCTTGTGGTTCTAGAACTACAAATAAACTTAAAGTTTCGAAACTAGAAGTCCGTTCATAACTTCATATGGTCTGAAACTACACAATAACTAAAAGTTAACTTAAAGTTGTGAAACTACAAGCGAAACTTAAAGTTTAGCTCCCTTCGTGTGAACCTGATTAGTGCAAATGTCAGAGCACTAAGCTTGAAGTACAGATGTGTTGATTGATCAAGACTAGCTCATCTGATGAAACGAACATTGGTTACAACTGATGCATGATAAAACACAATACATGTTATTTTAGTCTAGACACCTTGTAATAAGATAATGAAGGATACAAATCAAATCAAAATCTTTCTAGGAAACATTCTAAAAATAGAAAACCATGACAAATGCATGCTGGAAAGTCTCTCTCTCAAGAAAGAAAGCGTAAGTCAGAACTGGATAACACCGCAATCCTAACAAAATTCCCCAAATGCCAAAAATGGCATTGGACACACTTCATCATGATTTCTTTCTTATACCCTGGACAATTGGAATATTACAAGAGAATCAGCATCTCTACTTCTCACAAGCTTGGATCTTGGGGAAAAGATGGTGTCATTTTAATAAATTGATTTTAGGAGGGGGTAATTTATGGAGATTCAGAGACTACTTTAAAATCAATTTCCGTGGAATCTCCCTGGAGGTGCTAGAGTTTTCTAGTTGGGTCCACGCTCGCTCAAGGTCTGAAAAGCTCTTCAACCTCTTGCTCTGAGATATTTCCCCTTCCAATCATCCTTCATCACAAAGGCCTGCGAAAACTTTTAGAGTAGGAATGCATGAGTTTGAAGATGTTTCAAAGACAGTTGCAACATTGACCTACATGTAGCTACTATGGTTAGTCGTAGATGCTTTCGAGAACATCTTGGAAGTCATGATCAACAGTTCCTTACTGGTCTTGCTGATCAAAACTTAGCAAGTATATAGTATGGGAAATATGAACCTGAATCGAATTCTTTTAAAAAGCATTTTAGCCCTTTTTATAAGTACATTGAGCCTTATTTTTTGTATTCAAAAGGATCTTCAAGTTCATCCGAAATCTACTTTCCCTTCCTGCTTGCCTATCCAGCCTCTAAGCCTGAGAGACCCTAAGTCAAGTGAACTCCAATTACTAAGAAATCACATCATTTCTCTTTCTCTCTCTCTGTGTCTGCTATGACCTAAGAACAAGGCTTGTTAAAGCAGAATCCCCCGTGGAGGAAGAGTGAGAGAAGATGAGAATACTACAATTACTAAGAAATCACGTCTCCAACATATGATTCCTCCCCCCCCCCCTCTCTCTCTCTCTCTCTCTCCTTCACTATCTGCTATGACTTAAGAACATGGCATGTTTAAGAAGAATCCCCTATGGACGAAGAGCTAGGAAGATGAGAACGATACAATTACCACATCAACAGCTCCTGGGAGGTCAACCTACAGTCAGCTTTGCTCCTGTTTCAGGACCAAAGTTGAATAACATTTCATAACCATCACATAGCTGATGACGCCATCGTCACGGCAACTGGAGAGAAAAAAATGACTGACTCTCGTTGCTCGGGGCTAGTGAAACGCTATCGCACGTAAAATGGATTTGAATTGACATTAAGAGTGTTACAGAGAATGAAAGATGTTATTGTTTGAAATAATAGAAAGGAAAGCTAAAAAAATATGGACATACTAGAGTAATTCATGTGCAATTTGTTCCAATTTGTATGGGATGTTTGAATGATATCATATCATCATTTCATGAGGTTTGTGTGATTTACGCCCTTCCTCGTCTAATGACTAATGGATGTCAAAAATTGGTTGCGAAGATGGAGTTACTGCCAATATGAGGAAGTGTAATGAGCAGGCGTTTCAAATTTCTACCTGCTGTGGGGAAAGCTTCCCAGCATAATGAGAACATGGATGTACGTAGATGGGATGAATTATACTTGACCCTTATACGATTTTTCAGGAAGTGTAAAGATCAATTTTTATTCTCTGAAAAATTTTTGCTTTGAAACTGGACAGTTCTCATTCTCTATCTTATAAACATAGACCAAGACGAAAAATTAAAGAAATAGAGAGATCAAGGGAGAAAGGGAGGGGGAGAGAGAGAGAGAGAAAGACAGAGCAAACAGGAACAAGAAAGGACAAGATAGAGAGGAACAAGAAAGGACAAGATAGAGAGAGAAAAAAGGAGAGAAACAGAGAGAGAGGAAGAGAGACAGAGACCGAGACAAAGCCATGAGAAAGAGAGGGAGATACAAAGAAAGAGAGAGACAGGGACATTGAGATGCAGAGAGAAGAGAGAGAGGAAAAAAAAACCCTGAGAGACAGAGACAGAGGCAAAAAGAGAGAGAGAGAGATGAGATGAGATAAGTGATGATATTGAGATGAAGAGGTCAGTTCAGTGCTTGAATTATTGCCCTGGATATTTATCCATAAAAAGATTGAATTTCATTGTCTGTGTAAGATAATCCCATTTCTGTCTGGCCCAATCCTAGTCAAACAATAAACATTAATTTTCATCTACTTACAGAAGATGATATCATAGGCTTGCATCTGCAGATATTGTGTTCAGCTTTGTAAAGCTAATTTTGATCCAGACATAAATCTTCAACATATTTTTCCTTGTCAACCCTCACTTTCCAGACCCCTTCAACACATAGTTCTCATAAAATATATGTTCATATTCATGAATTCAATTTTGGAAAATGACCAACATTTAAAGGCATTTTTCCCCTCAAAGCTGTTTTACAGAATCTTCCTTTTATATATGTTTGGGGAAAGGGATCAGGAAAATGAGCACAGACAATTATGATTTGAATTAGCTGTACAAACCTCAACATAATTTTGACCTTTCCTATGTACCATATATGAATGATTTAAAATGGAGACAAAACCCTAAATTTATGTTTAGGGTCATTGTTCAATTAGCATATTCATTTGTCTACCAATCTCCCTCTGTCTCTATCAGGACTCTTTATCTCTTTATATTTAACCCTCTTTATCTATTATCCTCTTTCTTCCTCTCTATCAGTCTATTTTTCATAAGTAAGAACAGGATGTATGTTGGCATGTTTATCAAATCATACATCATCACTACCCCTCCCCCTTCCTACTTAAAACAATGTGTAAATGTTCTATATCCTAATGAGTGACTCAAGAAGCCTTTTCCTCCTAACCTCAGAAACAAATCACCATATTAGCCGAGAGCTGAGCAAGAATGCTGTCAGCTAATATCCTTCAAACATAGAATTAATGGCTAACGACCTTCTGCCACTTGGCAAGCAACCTTCTGGAAGTTCATCTCATAATTACTCAAAGACAATCTCTCATCCCTTCATAGATCCTTCCTTCCTAGCTCAAGGAAACCAGAGGACAGATGGCTGATGTTTTGGGAGGAGATTTGAAATCCTCTGGGAAGTCCTCAGCTTAATATCGTCTGATGAATTGCACTTTCTCCATCACTTTTCGTTTCATCCTTTCATTGTCGTCGAGCAGTCTACTGATGAAAAAGGAAGTGATCTGTATAGGCCTATTATAGCATATTTATATTTAGTTACTCTGTCCAACTATCCATAGACTGTCATAAGAGATCATGCGGGTACCCACAAAAGCTTGAGGGCCACATTGAGCATCAAGCATCGGGAGGAGAGAGAAGAAAAGATGCATTCCTATGAGGTAGAGAATAATGACAAATTTAATGTTGATATAGCAGCAGGTCCGATGAGGGTTTTCCTATCCTTCAACGCTGGAAAAAAGTTATGAAACAGAAACAGATTAAGGAGACTTGGGGATTAGGGGAACCTTTAATATTTGTTTGAAAGTTTCGATTCTGCATAACTTCTTGGACATGCATCTCATGTTCTCTCAAGTAGCTTAACTAAAGCATTGTTGCAAGAGCAAAAGGGGAAGAGAGAGATCATTGGAAAAACGATGAGGGGAGGAGGCAACAGGAAAACAGGTACAATATGCATTCATTATATTGATAATGCGTTCATGAAATACTGTCCAGGCAGGCCAAGAAATTTCATACGCTAAGAGCTAAAAGGGCATTAGCTCTCCTGGAACGATCTGAAATAATGCCTTTCTGGTTGACCATTTATCTTCCACTTTGGATGCACATTTGAATCTCGATAGCAGTTAGGGATGACAAATAACTTCTACGTGCAAGACTTTGATGGGAGGGGATGGGGTAAAGTGTGTCACCTATGTCTGGATGTTTGAACCCTAGGTGCATTGGGAGACAGAGTGGTGAGAGATCGGCAGCGGGGTCTAACCTCCGGGTCAAGACTGGGAAGGGCCTAGGAAAGCCCTCTTACAGCTCTCTGAGGATACATGGAAGCTGGGACTAATGCACTAAGATACAAGAGTCTGATATGGAACATACAAATGATATGGATCCAGACCTGGGGGGTGTTTCATAAAGCTATTCGTAAGTTACGCATGACTTTATGCACGACTGGTGATCAGTTCTTGTGCTAAATGATTGAGAATCTGATTAGTATAGCACCCAAGAACATGTTCCAGTCGTTCGTAAAGTCATTCGTAACTTTACGAACAGCTTTATGAAACACCCCCAGGTACAGTCCATGCATTGCCATTGGTCATACTTTAGACTGAAAGAGAGATAGACCAATGAGAGAGGGTGAGAGTGAGAGAGTGAGAGAGTAAGAGAGAAAGAGAGAAAGAGAGAAAGAGATAATGAGGGAATGAAAAAGAGAAAGAGAAAGAAAGAGCAGGCAGGATGAATAGGGAAATCAACAAGAAAGCCAAATGGGAAAAAAAAGACAATTTAGGTCCAAAAATAATATGGAAAACTCAAAGAGGAATGCATAGAGAGAGAGAGAGAGAAAGGGAAGAATGAAAAATATAAATAAATACAGGGCAGCATAGATAATCCTGTTATCTCAACAGGTGCTCTTCAAACTATAATTTTTGCTATGAAGTCAAAGGTTATTGACTCCTGTACTTCTCAAAAACGTCACCAAATTCCATTCCCCGAGCTCTGCCTTTTAATATATTTCAATTATACAGATACTAATACAAAACATGTCCACGCTCCAATCGCTACAGAATCAATAAAACCCATCAAGGAATGATAATTATATATCTCTCTACTAATTTTAGCACCTTTTCTTTCACCTCACTGGTTTTCAACATCTATTTGAGGGGGTGCCTCAAGGTTATATCATAGGACCACTCATACAATCATGAGTCTAGCTACACAAAACTGGTAGGAGGCAAGTATATTGCAGTTTCATGTTCTTCAGGGAGGATTTCAAGTAGGCACACCTCATCATGCAGAACCCTCACCTCCCTCAATCCTACAGCCATCTATCTAATGCGAGTCACACTTTATAATCTACCAGTATATTTACAAGTTAATAGATGCATCCCAGCATGACAATAGGATCAATAAAGCCCGTCACTGGTTCTTCGGTACTATTAAACTGATTAGGGGGACCTCGGTCTGATGCATTGGTCCTGATGGAGAGGGCTTCTGTTGGTCCCTATGCAGGGGAACATGAGCGTGAAAATGGGAAGCGGGGTGTGAACAATCAATGAAGATTACGAAGTGAAGCTTAGAGTGGGGGTAAATGCAAAGCCTTTGCCTCGGTATCTGGGGTTAAATACAGGGGAAGACACTGAGATGATACAACCAAGGGTTCCTCTACAGCTAATATCCATGGCAGATAAGTGAATCCGGAGACTCTACACGTAAATAGATTATGATGTAAGCTTTATAGATATGGCTTTAAAAAAAGCTCCAGGCATTTATCAAAATGTACAAGGCTGTCATGTGAATCTTCAATTACAAGCATTATTCTTTAATCTTAATTTCGTAAAAACCTTTTTGTTTCTTTATAGTCACCCATTTCTCTCTACCTTACTTCAAAGTCTTCATTATCATTTTGTTTTTAAAATGTTCACCTTCTTTCACAGGGAAACAAGAGAATGGTATTCCTCAATCACAATGTTATTCTAAATTTCAGCATTTCAATCTAAATCATGGTATGAAATTGGATAAACTGTTTTCAAATACCCAGGAAATTCACTTCCAAGGGTGTCACCTTTCCCCCATGTGATTCCCTCACCCCCTGGTGGAGGGGTGCTACCGCAACACAGTTGAACTTTGGTGATGACCTTCATGTATCGGAAGTTCTGCCATTCATTCATTTACACCTAGGAAAATCAGCCTGACTAACTGGTTTATAAATGTACTTTATCTCCTTCATTTCCTTCATTCTCATTCCAGCTATATATATATATATATCTCTCTGTATGTTTTTCTCTTCTCCCTTCTTACCTGTCTCTCTTTCATATCTTATTCATCTCTGCTTATTTTCTCCTCTCTCATCCTTTCAAAAGTGTGCTCATTTACTGTCATCTCTCTCTCTCTGTCTGTTCCTGTATCTACCTCATCTCTCTTTCTCTCTCTCTCTCTTTCACTCTCTCCCTCTCTGCATCTATCTCTAGCACTCATCTCTTTTTTTCACATCTCTCATACCCTCTTTCCCCCTTATCCACAACCATGACAAATACTTACCTTCCTCCACGCAAAATGATAAAACTTCTTTAACACCAATAATATCGTCTGTTTGGAGCCAGAAGGGGGCTAAGTCTGTTTTAAAGTATATGAATTAACGCCCTTCTGACTCCAAACAGACGATATAAAACCAGAAACTTAACAAAGTTCACAAGTGGTTCAGATTTAAAATGGTTCAAGCAGTAAATTAACTGAATCACAATTGACACAAAAATTAGTTTTTGCAATTCTCGAAAGTTTCTTGTTGCAAATATTGCTCTTAATATTTATAATTGTGAATGTTTCTGCTTTGTCATGATCATTACAACTCAATATAAACCTTAGGGGGGCATTTCATCAAGTGTCTTGTCCGTGATTTTAACCTACAAATTTGCTCTGAGCCAATCAGATGCACAGATTTCAGTAGCTTAGAACAGTTATTGCAACTTGTCGTTGATGACAAGTTTTATGAAACAGGGTCCAGGGAGAGTAGTAAAACCTTCACCCCTGACTAAATAATGCTCCCATTCAACTACTCTGTGATATATCCCAATTAATAACCAACCAATATTGGAATCACATGATTCACCACATGCCAGGTACATTGCTCCCGACATGTGTTGGAGTAATTGAAACAATATTGTGTTACCTACATTTGTTAATAGGCTGGTCACAGTGACATTCGGTGACCTATTCGTCCAACTTGCACTTTTTTCCTTTGTGAAAGAGAATGGTTATGATATGAAATCTCCCGAAACTCTGCTTTTGAGGAGATTGTAGAAGAGAAAATGAGCTTTCTATGGATGCAATCTAACATCCATCTGCACTTTGTGAGAACAAGATGTATCTAAATTCAAAACTAAAATGATGGTATCTCTGATTAAATGGGAATCGATTCTCTCAGCTTCCCACACATTGAAAGTAATATAATTGAGTTAATGGCTTTAGGATAGCACAATATGCTTAACTTTGGCTAAATCCATGACCTATATAAACTAAAGGAAGAAAATAAAAATTGCTAAAAAAAGAAAAAGAAATAAGGTTTCTTTATTTCATAATTGCTGGAAAGGTCCGATTTATTTTTTGTTTGATTCACTGCAAAATCAGAGTGTAAGAATAATGCTCATTTTTCGGTATCATGTGCTCTGTTATTTAGGTTATTGGTTGTGATCTAAATTACCTAGTGTTTTTCTTGTTTTTGCAAGCTATTCACTGTCAAATGTTTTATGCTGAAATTCAAAGTAAACTAATATTGGGTATTCTTAAAAGAAACTAGATGATTTTTTGTGTTAATACTGTTCTGTTATGATGATTGAAATAACAGCACAGAACATAACAATCCAATACATTTTCACAAGTGATAATCTTAGAAAGCAGACATTGATAAACAAGACTCTTCACGAATGTCTCAAATCAGTCTTCCTCAGCCATCTGATTCCACTACCACTTCAAATCATCCCTATGCTCACAGAAAAAAACTCCAGCGCCTCCCCCATCTCTCGCGTTTATATCTTCTGTGAATCACTAATTGGGTTGGCGGGCCGAGCAGACAACATTAGCACCGTTAAGAGTCTTATGACGCAAGTGTGCAGTGGGTAGATGCTAGATTTCGTTCCTGTAATTGTTATTAACGAGCTCAGGTTTCTGCTGCTATTCTAATGCAGTGACTGGCGGAATGAACTTTAAACTATTCTGTAAGCTATATACAGTAACACTGTAGTATTGTCAATAAGTTATATCTGCTACATACAACAGATAACATATCAGATATTTAAAAGAATAACATAATGATTTATGAAGTATAATTGTTAAACAAAAATATGCATTTTTCAATTTGTTTAAGATGTTGAGCTGACTTTGAAAACACTATAATCCAAGGTTGGAAAGAACTAACTAATGTATTTGCAAACATTTTCAGTTAACCTTGAAAATATAACATGGCAGGCACAAATTTGATTGGAGAATACAATTTTCATAGGAAGAGGAATAGCATAAGGTATATTATTTCAAAATGCTGCTACACAAACCTTAATTTTCGTAAACTAAAAACATGCACAGAATCTTTCAAGAATATTTGAGTCCTTGAAGGTTGTAGGAAACAGACATTTCACTTTATGGATAAATCTTTGTGTAAATATGACACTTCGGATATCAGAGTCAATGCTTGAAAATATTGAAAAGCGAATCAGACAAAACATACAATGGAAACTTGTTACATTCCAATGCGGTCTCGCACGAAAATATCAAATTCACAACTTTCTATTTAAAAAATTACATTTACAAGGTGTGATCGTGCAGGGAAATATCTGAAGGAGTTAGGTAAACAATTTGAGATGAATATCTATTTTGACTTTTTTTTATAGGAATAGGAGAAAATGACAGAACCATAGAAGGACAGTTCAGTAAGAGAGGGGAAGAAGAAAGGTGAATGCTTGCAGGTGTGGAGTAAATAATGGTGGCATGAAAACTTGAGGCTTCGTTTATCACTGTTGGAACAATTGATGCTGACTTCTGATCACGTCCACTCCATTCCATACTGTCAATAACCATTCAGGCTACATTATAAATGTTGATTGATAAACTTGCAAAAATATACTGTGCAACCAAATGAAGTATATTTAGACACTTTTATTTCAAGTGCATTTTAACATTAAGCATTAATATGAATTTCACAGTAACAAATCTCAAAACAAGCTCCTGCGACAAAACAAGGAGTTTTATGCTGGAATTTGAATTTAAAATGTTCTGATACTACACTAAGGTCACAATTTTTTTGAAGGGGGCACATGAATCAGAGGGCTGTGTGAACATGCTTGCCCAAGTCAGACTGATCAATGTCTCTCTTTTCAAGATCAACAAACACAAGGGAGCTAGAGGCAGGACAAATGGTGTGACTTCCAACCCAAGAGTGGAGGAATCACAAAAGTTCAACTTCTGTATGCTCAAAGGATTGTGTTTGGTTGTCACGAAATCAATGCCGGGCAAAGCGCATACAGCTCTTTTTCTCTCCCCCGCCCCGCGTCTCAGCACTACAGTTTTCACGTTTCATATTATTGGTCAGTTGGGTAATTTTAACACCCATCAGAGTTTACTATTACGGTTGTTGGACTTGGGTGAAATGATTTTTGAAATGGTGTCACCCAATAACGTACATGTAAACTTGAATTGAATTCAGTTACATATAGGCTCTTTCAATAAAAGTAAGTGATGAAAAAGGAAGTCAAACATCAGCAGGAAATTTGTTCAAATAGACGATTGCCGAGGTCTTTTTCATATCCATGAATTCAGTCTTGGTTGCATACACGTCTTTGAATGCAATTTCAAAAAGTGAAAATGACAAAAAGTGCTGCAAACACATCCCATTAGTTTTCACACATGAAAGACTTTTCTGACAAATGAATAACCCAAGCATGATATTGGTGAGAACTTTGCAACATTAATGTTCACATTCAGTCAAACCATAAAACAAACATGCATTAGGATCCCATACAATGTGTTTCTCCTCCAGTGAACCGGGTCAAAATATGACCTCATATAAGAACTAATATAATCATACTGTATAACCCTTGCACAAGGGCTAAAGATTATGAATTATCAATTGATCAAAAACACTTTTTAGAAAAATAATTTTGTAATAATAAGTATCTCACAAAGATGAGGAAATTGGTATAAAAATGTTAAAGAGGGAATCCAAAGAGATTCATAAACAATTGATCCCTTTCTTTATATCAAACGCTATTCTCTCTCTTAAAACTATCATGTTACTACAAATAAAGAAAATTATATTCCATTTTCTTCTTCTTCATCATCATCATTATTATTAACTTACCTGTATACGATTGAAGTAATATGAGGACGGTGTCCATTAAAAAACAAAGCCACGGCATGCCAGGAACATGGAAAAGAACAAAAGAAAGAAAAAAGCAACCATAAGTTATGTGCATGATGAAAAAAAGATGACCTTGATTTTGACAAGGTCATTTGTAACAATGGAATTACTTCTGAAGTAGATACATAGAACAATAAAACGACATACATTTGACAAATTGGCTAGTAAAAAATCAAAATGAAAGAAAAGCATTGTCTGATATCTTCTTATGTGGGAGGGGTTGAGTAAGGGAGTGTTCCTTTTTCAACCTCTTTTGTCAAAAATATCAATCAAAATTTCCCTAGAGAAAAGGAAATTCCATCACATCTGCATCCCTCTGTTAGAGGTAATGATAGTACAATGCCCTTAGTCCCATTAACATTGGTTCGTGCCGTGTTTTATCCCAAACAGAAATAAATATTGAAGCTCTGTGTATGATCAATCACAAATTTTCAAGGAATTTCCTGAAATCCTCAACTTCCTATCAGCTCCAATTATCGAGACTCCTTTATACCCCTCACCTGGTGAACTTCCTTCTCTCCTTCCACATATGTCATTCTCCTTCTTTTTGTATTTTGTCCCCTCATATGATCTTTCTTTCTCTCCTTTCTTTCCTCTACTTGCATCCCTCTCTACGTGCCTGTCTGATGTGTATTCTTGAACAAAGTTTTCTTTTCCTTCTTCAACCCAACAGAGAAACCAGTGTTTTGAGCTTCTAGTGCTATTCAAAGAATAGTAAGCTTTCAATAATTTTGCTACAAATGTGTATTAATACTATCCTAATTGTTTGTATTGCAGTGATAATGAGGGAGGGTGCAATGAAAGATCGACAGATGGAATCCTAATTAAAGTGGGCAGGGGGGAAAATGGGGCAGGGCGTGATATCATACATATATCATTTTCTATTCATAGCACATTCTTAGAGCTAATGAGTATGTATCAACTTGCTGTCTGCCCTACACCTTCAACCCTCTCTAAAAGTTGTAAAACCTTCCTTATATTTCTTCTCTATATATCCTTTCTTCTATAAAAATGCATTTCTACATCAGGCACTTTCTGCTTTAATTATAATCAATCTATCTTTCATAACCAGCTACTTCCCCTTTATAATATTCGATATGACATATCAAAAAGATATAGACACATCCACACTCTGGAAACTTCAAGATCAACTTGGGATCTCCAATATCTTCTTACTTCTATGGCTATACTTCACTATCCAATCTACTGCAATACAGCCTTTGGATGGATAAAAAGAATATATATGTCTGAAATCAGGCTAGGCAGTAAAGAGAAGAAAGATTTATGAAATATGTAGAGTAGAAAAATAAGCATTCCAGCCTGCAACAGACACTGGAATAATATTATTGACATATGTGTAAAGCAAGGCTCAAATGATGATGACCAAGGAGAATACCATATCTTCCAAGAGGAATTTCCCAGGTGAAACATGAAACAAGGGGGAAGAAGAGAAGACATGCGTTCACACTTTCCACAAGTCTGTTTATTGTTCATCACTTTTTTGACAATTTGTACTTAAAATCCTTATGAAATATGAACAACAAGATTTAATTTCCATAGCCAACTACTCATTAAGAAATCTGGTTTAGTATGCAGGATTAAGTCCAACAATGTGCATTAACCTTATCCTTTGAATGCCCATATGGCTTATAATGACTGTAGGCCCCTATTTGACAGGAGACAGCAAAAAAAAAACATTTCAAATAGGAGGAATCCCAAATGGTATAGTATCTCTAGAGTGCTCTTTTATCCTTCTTTCTTCCCTCTGCCTAAAGTTTTGAATATTTCCTCTCAAATTATTTGATGAAAGAACCCAATATTGATATTTTGATTGGCCTTTAGACCCATGTCATGCCATTTTACTCAAGTAATGTGTCAGAATCAACAGAACGGAAAATAATAACACCCACCTCCGAAAAGCACAGAAACTACAATAAAAACCTCAATTTTCTGCTTCATGACTTCACAGTTTGGGCTCTTTTCACCCCAAAATAAGGAGAAAATCAGGAAATTGTAGAGTGGGCTGAGCAGTTTAAAGGTTCAATAATGCCCTATCCAAATGTTACTATCCCAGAGACTTCAGGATACATGAAAAATAAACCACTAGTTAAAACAAAAAGAATGATATTAACTTTGATAGAATATATAACCTCTTGGTGTTTGGTGCAAAGTTTAAAGACACCAACAGAAATCTTCACATAAAATTTTTTTGAATTTTTTTGAATTTTGGAACCTCCAGTTCCAAAAAGATTAGTTAGAACATATTCTTCCTTTATCAATCAATATGAGCAAATTTTTATTTCTAATATAAGCAGATTATGATAGCCTTCATATTATCACAACAGACATGTGTTCTGGATGTAAAAAGCAAAGCAAATGTAGTAAAGCGTTGTTCCTTTAATATAAAGGGGTAAGAGTGAGGGCCAATGTGGACTAATTTTGCACCTGACCTTCAACTGAGCCTGCACCCCTGGGCCTACAATACACCCAGCCAACCCTCAGAAATATGGCAGAAAAAATTATGAATGGGACAGGATTGATTTTCACACCTCAAAAAATAGTTCAACTAGCACCACTTATAAACTCGCCCCTAACTTCTCTCTCAAACACCTATCTATATGTACAAATTATGGATACCAAAGTGTATGGGTATAGACTTGATTTATGTGTAATTTCTTGTTCCTATCTATACATGTAGAACTTATTGTAACCATGGTAATTACTTGAGGACTCACACAAAGGCAGCATCTACGAAGGCCAACCCAAGTATTGTCATAACTTTCCAAAATGGTTTCAAACTTTGCTAATTCGGGACAATTATACAGAATCCATTTTTCATAAATTTGTACTATCTGGATTTTGCATAATCAGCAAGGATGCAATTCCTAGCCCAAAGTAAAGAATAAGTGATAAAGATATATAAACCTCATTGTGATTAGCCCAATATTTGCTCTTGAAATACCAAGGCCAGGGCTACAAATTCACAAGCTAATCCCATGATTTGTATCAAATTCTTGCCCATGAAAATGATGTCACCAACTTGGAATTTATCCGTAATCACCTCTGATGAGAATCATGTGGGCTTAGTTGTGAAAAGGAGGGAGGAATCAGATAATAATTGGGTTCTATATGAAAACTAAATGATTTCAACCCACAGACATTCTTCAAGTAAGATATCATACTCAATTTCTTGTTATAACGAAAGGTTGGTTCTGTTTTCAGAAAAGAGGTCACTTGAGATTCAACTTTTAAATAAGCAAATTATATCATGACTAATAATAGGCATGAGCAAAGAGAAATGATAACAGTCTTCTATGTGCTTTCCTAACATTTCATCATTCGACTAGCACAAAATAAGAGAAGCAAAATGTTGTACAAAAAAGTGCAGTATGTTTCTTCACCAATTATCAATCAATGGATTCAAGTTGAAAGAATGTCAGAAAAATCATAATTCATCCTCAATTATTGAAAGTCCCCCCCCCCCCAAAAAAAAAAAAAAAAAAAAAAAAATTCTAAGAGGTCACTGTGTCATTTTTCTTCTTCAAAGAAAAATAGCATCTAAACTGTGGAACATATCAAAGGCAATTACCATGACAACCTGTCAGTTGGATGGCATCAAGTTGGACTTGAATCCTGTCAATAGTCAAATACTCAAATATATAAATAACTCATGTGTAATTTACACTTGTCTGGCAAACTCCCAAATCATGTTAGCCCAGCCTGATCTAATAATTTATTACTTGAGATGGAATCAAAGTATTGTCTTCAAGTATTTATTGTGTGTATAATTCGGTATTTCAAAACATCAAAGATTTACGTTCATGTAGTTCTTTTTAACACCATCATGTTGAAATCAACCCAAACTTTTAACAGAACTATATGACTTGGTTTACACTGAACATTACATTTTCATTTGTTAAAGCAAAATTATCTATTTTACTGGCTTTTAAATATTTATTCCCATAAAATAGGTTTCCAGTACTCGCAGCATTAAGACTTCTGAAAAGGAGTGTCATCTGATGAAGATTGATGTTTTTGTAATACTCAGGTATATTTTCTTAAGTTACTTTTTAAGTTATTACATTATGTTTGTAAAGTGCTGTGATCTACAATTATGTAAGACTGCTTTATAAATGCCACTAGTGTACTGTATTTGTACTGTAACATCTTAAATTACTGTTAAACCTTTAATCATTGAAAAATGGTTGGTTTGCTGAGAAAGGCATGACTTGTGATCCCAAACATACAAGGACGAGTTTTCCTGCAAAATAATGTGCCTTTTTGTATTTCTTTTTTTACTTCTGTTGCCTGACTGAGCTATCAGTTTCAACCACCAAATATTCTATGGGGAAATGGGTTATGAATTCCCATCATTTGGGGTTTTCTCAAAGCATGCATAAACTTATGAGGGTATGTGGCCAACATGACACATTGCATGTTAACAAGAGGTCCTCAGCATACTCTCTGTCACATTAGATGATCGAAAGTCTTCTGTGGATGGCACCCATTCATGTACTTGTGTAAGCCTGAGTTTAAGTGGTTAAATGACTGTTAATACATCGTCTGTTGAGAGCCAGAAGGGCGTTAAGTCCCATCCTTTGTACAGAGTTAACGCCCTTCTTGCTCCAAACAGACGACATTTTCATAATTACAATGACCAAACTTTCCATTCAGTTTGTCACAGTAAATAAATTAGCAAAGGGCTACTTTTAAGTCAGCAATAGAGTTAAGATAATTGTACATAATATTCTTTTGATGCATTTTTAAAGCAGCACTTTTGCATTAAAATGTATTTTTGTAAGTGTTTGACCTCTGTCCATATCTATTTTTTCAATTTTTTTAATGTGTAGTGACTGCTCAATGAAGTTCACAAATATTAATACTTTAAAAAATCTATACTATCAAATACTGAAATTCATAGATACAAGGCAATACACAGATCGTGTTTTGCCCACCTGTGACCAAATTACAAATGTCGCCAAAGAGCATCCCGGACCCAAGTTGGGTTGCACTTGGAACAATGTATGCAAATTTAATACTAGTCAGAAAAGAGTCTTGTGGGTAAAAACTTACATTTAACCTAAAATGATATATGACCTCAAATGAACTTCGACCTCAGCAAAATATCAATTCTGAACTTGATAAAATCTGAGCTGCCTGGCCTTACATGGTATCAGTGCATGTACATGTAATATGGTGTAAAAATGAAGCCCAGGTGGAAAAAAAGCACTTCAAAATCATCATATCCTTCAAAAAAGTAAACATATGCAAGTGACCGGAAATGCCAGGCTTATTTTCCCCCATAGACTCAGTGTTAGACTAAAGCGTATGGCCATACGCTTTCGTACATAGGAGTATTCAGTCATAGATATCTTAATAATAGCATTATATATTTGAAAACCTTTCTATGCCAGCCTATTTATTTATCCTTCTGAACATCATTATACAAGACAGATACAATACAATTGAACAATTTATTAAATCAAGCCTCCACAAAGTTACCGAATCCCTTTAATGAATATCCCAGAACTTGTGAAACTGTCACTGTATATCAGATGGGCCATACACAATCCTACAATGAACAGTTATCACTTTACACACATGTGAGTGCATCTCAAGAATTACAAAGAAAGTGCCTGAACAAAAAAACCCACATCTTTTCAAAATAAATACTAATGTTTCAAAACTATACCAAACTGGCATAAATCACTGAACCACTAAAGGGCCTCTGCAGAGAGATAAGTCACAGACTTTCACCTCCATACACCCAAGAGTCCACTTCCAGAACAAAATCTTCCACTTTCGATTCAATGTATCCTTCTTGGTAATCTCCACCTTCTACAAGCAATAAAATGGGCTAAACATCATCATTTTCTGCTGAACCTGTCAATTAATATGCAATCTGAGATTGATTGTTCTAATTTCTTTGATATCTCATAACGATAGCATCATCAGGTTAAATTATCAAATGATTTTAGAAGAAAGAATGAAAGTTACAACATCCTTTTTCTCTTAACTTGTAAATCTCAAAAATGTTTCCCACATCAAGTCGAAACATCATAACACTTTTTGATATTGTGGTGAAATTACAAACCCACCTGAATTCCCCTGGCAATTCAATGTTACAACCTTTGAGATAACAAAAGAAATAAGGCCTATGTCTAAATAAAATGAAGAAATATAACATTCAAATACATCAGCCTGTCTTGTCCATAATGAATACCACATCTAGCATTGTGTGTTGTGCATGACCACTATGACAAGTCAGAGGGGTACATTCTGGATTCATTTGAGGGTAGCATTTTGACCCCCTTCCTGGGTGGGTGGAGTCGGGGTGAGGGGTATAATTTGGTCACGTTTTTACCTCCCCTGAAGATGAGAATCAAGGGGTAACAACAGGAAAACAACCTCATTGTGTCCAAGTCTTCTTGGCATATCAACAGTGGCAATTGAAAATATGTATTGCTTGGTGGGATGGGGACTTGGTGGGATGGGGACTTGGTGGGAGGGGGACTTGGTGGGAGGGGGACTTGGTGGGAGGGGGACTTGGTGGGAGGGGGACTTGGTGGGAGGGGGACTTGGTGGGAGGGGACTTGGTGGGAGGGAGACTTGGTGGGAGGGGGACTTGGTGGGATGGGGACTTGGTGGGATGGGGACTTGGTGGGAGGGGGACTTGGTGAGAGGGGGACTTGGTGGGAGGGGGACTTGGCTTGTGGATTCATAATCTAAAGCAAAATATTGGGGATTCCTTGTGCACCAGAAGCCTATTTACATTTTTAATATATTTTGAAGGTGCCAGTCGAAATTTGTGGGTTCTTAATTGTGTAATGAACCTTTGTAATTATTGAGCCCTAAAGTACAGTCTCATGCACCCCTATTTATGTTGCATGTAATAAAAGTCTATATCATTACCATCAGCATTAAATCATTCATGTTCTATGCAATGGAAAAGTCTAGACTGAATGAACTTGTTCCAATATTTTAGAAATCAACATATTCAATGGAAAAATAAACCTTTCATGACACAAATGGAGATTTATAAGCAGACGACTTACGACCGTAACCTGAGACATAATGGAGTCCTGTCTGGAATGTTGAACATTTCTGGGCCAGGTGCCATATACAATGTTCAAAGACAACCGCAAGAACATTCTAGATCAAAATTGATCGTTGACAAAATACTAAGTATATTTGAGAGCTTCCATTGGTATGAAAAATACATTTTTCTATCATACATAAGAGGTGACGAGCCTCATAATTCATGAAGTTAATGCTATCACATCATATTTCTTGTCCTTACTCTCAAACACATAAAACTATTTTTTCTTCTTAAAAAAGACAATAATGGATATTAAAGATAAAGTTGAGTTCTGGTCATGCGATTACATTATGAAAGAAACTGTCCAAAAGCAGTTTGGAAAGATTACTCATGTCTAAATTAGAATTGGTATATACTTTGAAGTTTTGAAATCGTCAAAATGAAGAAATTGACCCAATCTCACTGAAAAGCACATGTACTGTCCACAGAAATGGGTGCATGGGACTGCACACACATATGGCATGAATGTTTGGGCCTAAATTTCAACTATTTCTCATCATATTTCAAATGTAAGGGCATTTGAAGAGCAATCTTTTTTAGGGGACATTTCAATTATGATGATTCTCCAAACTGACATAGAAGGAATGAGAAAGCTCGCAAAGTATTTTTCACCTTTCCCAGAACTCAACCTTTCCTTTAAACATTAAAGAAAGAGAACAGGAAAATCCAACTTGAAAACAATATGAGAAGAGGAAGAAATTTAAAGTAAAAAGCCCCCCTTCTTGCTTTATATTAATAAATTGTTTAAAACGAGAAACTCTAATCTTAATTCTAAATTGATGCACTCATTTCTCAAATTTCATTCATCCATATCTCTGACTTATTTCAACAGATAAAGGACCCCCAGCATAGATGAACAAAAAAGGTCATACGGTCATGACAAAGTGGATGAGTACAAGTGCTGTACATCCATCCACTCACTGCAACGGATCAGTACAAAGGAACTCCACTCTTGAAGGAGGTGTATGAGACAGGTCAATATTAGACTGGCTATCCATCACAGTCGGTTGTGATGAGTGCCCACCAAGATGGCAGAGTGACAGACTAACAAACCAAATGGTCTAATAAGATCTTCATTATTGTCTATCTTATGTCTCTGTACTATTTTGTACCCATATGACATTTTCAATATGCACAGGGTCATGCAATGGAGTATTAGGATCAAAAGCTTTGATCCTTTCATAAGTTTTTTTTAATGGGATAAAAAAAGTATCTACAAAAATATGTACTTAATGACTAAACAGACATAAATATGAACATAAATATAAATATTTATTATTAAACTAAATAATTACTACATTATTTTCCATGATACCAGGATTAGAATTTGATATACATTGCAAATCTCTATGAGCAAAATGTAATATCTTTTGTACATACTGAAAATGACTTTAATTTTTACATGTATTTGAATCATTTTTATTTGAATCTAGCAAAGTATTCCAAACCAATTGTTTAATCTTTGTTACGAAAATTTAAATGGTATTAAATCTCTCAAGCCATATTGAGTTCTTAAACAGTTTCAATGCAATGAATACAATCAGCATAATACATGTAAGCTCCTGTCAAATTTAAAGCCTTCCTGTTCCTATTATTTTCAAACAAAAGCAAACAAGGAATTCTTATTTGAACCTCAGCATCTTAGCATGAATCATGAACTCTTAATCTACTACATTATACATCCTATTCAAAGGGCATCCTCCCAAACGCATCTGCCTTTTTGCTGATCTTAATGGGGATTACCGAAGATCACACAAATTGAAAGGACATCATTAAACTCTCATCATTCACTCCACCCAGTGCTAACGCCAAAAGCCTAATGAGAATTGATTGCAAGAAAGAGCCAGACAGATAATTAACAAGTATCTTTATATCTGGGGGTAATGAGGGTGTATTTCTCATCGGATTATGATGATTGTGACATAATAACCATCTTGTGGTGTGATAAAAATTAGTCCACATCATCATCCCTCCCCTTTCAAATGGGCTCTTTCTTACAAGCCCACAAGCCCACATTGCTTTCTGGCAGCTAAGCATGGGATAATCTCTCCTCCCTTTCATTGAGGGAGTCAGAAAAGGATGCTGTGGTGTTAGAAACAGTCACAAAAAGCTAGTTTGTTGGGGATTGGGCTATTCATGGTGAACCCTCCTTTGGGATATCACCATCATTGTCCAGCTCATATGGATAGAACAGATGAAGGAAAAGACGGATTATCCCTTTATTGTCTGATCATATAAACCTTTATCAAAAACATAACGTCTTCTGAAGATCTGTCCTGGGAAAGGACACATGGAGCCTACTGTGTAGTCAGCTATTGCCACCTAGGGGTGGGTTTCCATCAATTCTTTGCTCATTTTCTGCAGTCATGGAGTCAGAAAAGTACAGGCTTTTCTTCTTACACATTTACAATGAATGTGTTTCCATAAAATTGATCACACTTAAAACACAATTAGGTATGTTTGTGAACTTATTCAATCTTCTATAATTTCATATAAGCTCATTATGACTCTCTCATGTGTCCTTCTTCATTTTTTTTTTTAATGAGACAGCTCACAAACTACTCACCCAAGTTTAATTAGTTTTCCAGCTCTGAAAGAAAATAAGTAGAATTGAGTGTTAATAATAGGACTATATAAACCTCATGTAGAAAGATGTAGGGGCCTATATATTTCTTCATTCTGCCAAGCATTGTTGTTTACATAGTCTGATTTTCACTCCTTCAAATAAGCTCTTTTTCATCTTTGAAGATTAAACATTATATTTGTTAATGAATAAAGACCCCTGGAATCACTATCTTTAATTGCTTCCTATTTTGAATGGATGAAATCCAAAATGACTTCTCTATCACTTCAAATCTGGAATAATTCTAATTGACTCTTACCTAGTCAATTACTAGGGGCTTAGATATCTTTTTGAGGGTATTATTGCACTACGCACATTATCAAATGTTGTTATCATCAGATATTTTATCCTACTTTGCAATCTACATTAGGCCTTCTATCACTGAGAAAAGTATTCTGCTCTCTGACATAAATTTACTCAACCCTAAAAAATACTTCACTACTAAGAGCTTATTTAAGTGGAATTCACTTCCACATGAGCTATGAACTCAAACTCCTTTAAGGGAAACCTAAAATCCCATTTGTTCAATCTTGCATTTTGAAGACAGAAATGTTTTTCTTGTTATTCATTCTTTTGTTATGTTTGTATAATTTTCTTTATGTGGTAAAGCGCCTTGAGCATTTGATAAAAATGGATAATGGTACTATCAAAATCTTATGTAATATTATTATTATTATTATTATCCTTTTAGGGTATGTAGAAGCAGCAGTATATTTACATGATATAAGAAATTATATGAGAGCAAGAAGGTTGTATTTAAAATGGCATTAAACTGGCAAAACTTGAACAGCGCCACCTTACAGTAACTGCTAAATTGAGATTATAATTTGAAAATTAATTGCATTTAATTTTGAATTTCGACAACAGCTGTTGGGAAAATAGGCACATTGTATATTTTAAACTATTATTTATGGCGTTGCACATGTGGAAAATTGCCTACAGATACATTCTAAGCTCTACAAGCTAGAATGGGGCATGATGGGAAAATTAGAGGGAGAGACATTTCTCAAATCCTGTTGCAAGATGGATTAGGAGCTTCAATTTACTGTCACTTTAAACTCTGCAAAATAATATCAGTGAATGCCATTTTGACTCTCAGCAGAGAGTCTGTTTGGAGGCAGAAGGGTGTTAACTCATATACTTTAACACAGAGTTAACGCCCTTCTGGCTCAAAACCGACGGTATAATCATTTGTCATATGATATTACAAGCAGGAGAAATGAAACAGGAAACCTCTCTATGTTGAACTTTTCTCTTGTCACAAAAAGAAATGAGATGGTTTAATAAGAACTGTTCTTCAAAATTTTGATAAAAGAAAAAGATTTAATAATCCCTTCCTTTCCTGTTACAGGCCCTCTACCTTCCTCCACCAATATCCCTTTTGGTCCTGTATCATTATCTTTTTTCTTCTCTATCAGTATCATTCCTTTTCCTTTGTGACACAAATTCCATCACATATCCTATGCCACACCATCTCAACATGTCCATATGTCTGTATGTCATCATGTCTTGGGTTTCTCTAGACCTCTTGGCGATCTCTAGGATGGAGAGACGTGACTGATTTATGCATGATCTCTCCAATAATCAAGCCTGATTTGACCAATTTTCAACATTGTGAAAGAAGCAAATAAGTTTCCTCCACAGAATGTGCACAGCATGCTTTCATCTGCTCTAGGTTCATCATCCTAGAACAGTTCTGTTATCGCATAAGACATTGTACTTTTGAGAAACCTCAAAAAATCCTCCACATTCTCTTTATTTTATTTTGCATGAGATACTCATCAGGAGCTCAGGTTTTAAACAAACCTGATTTTCTAAATAACTTGTGCAAGATATAGCATGAAGATGTCTGATATTACTCCATATTCAAGTTCATACAAATTATCATATTTGTTTTCTCCAATACAAGGATTTTAGACAAGTGCTGATTGATATCTTACCATGTTGGCATAATGAAAGTTATGGGCCTTGCAGCTATGATTGAATATAAAATCAAATTACTCTGGTGAAGTTTTCACATATTATGAATCATCCCCAATGGGTAGGCCAACAACATCTGTTGTAATCGATACACTTTTACCAATGTTCTCACTACAGAAGCTCATATTACACATGACTCTTTTATCAATCAGATTAATGAACTCATAAAGCTAGAGGTGGTAGAAGCCAATACATGAAAGGGGAAGAAAAAAAAAGTTAAATAGAACTAGGCCTACTGTTTAAAAACATTTTGATGCTGACAAGGGCAATGAAAATCTCAAGGAATCATATTTCAAGCAAGTTAGGCATTAATACTCTTGCAGGAAATTAAACTAAAAGAAATAAGGTTATTTCCTCCCAAACTGGAGTTTTTGACACAAGCCATCTAGTCATATTGTATTTAATCCAGAACATAATGAAATGATTTTAACATTATAAAAATGATTTTAACATGATGAAATGAATTTAACATGATAAAACTGATTTTATCAATGGTGGACCAAAATGAGGAAATCAATAGGTGATATGGGTGTCTTTTCCTCAGTACATTTTGGTGAGGAAAAAGCAACAACAACAACCTCTCAATTTAAAATGGTGGGTAGGCGTCTGAATAATACAAGAACATAATTAGAGGGATACTCAACCGCAGATTATGGACGTTTTATGCCACAAGCCTGAGCTCGAGCTCTCGTGCGAGATTCGGTCAGCTTTGTGCAGTCCGAAATGTAACTGCAGTAGTCCAACGGACGCATTCGACGCACAAACTTTGTGTACGAGTGAATGGGGCTTACGCAATCCTGACATTCCCCACGGCCGCCTGGTGGCGTATCCCTTTAAGTGAAATTGCCTTGGCACCATGAATACATGAACAACGTTTCACACAATCTTTCAAATTAGAGGGGCATGAAATATAATTATTCAATAATATCCATTACTGTTGTCAAGGTGACTCAGAAGGTGAAGTTTAAATACCTTCCCTAGCGGATTATAAACAAGAGAGGGTTCAAGCTGCCTGGAGTTATTTGAATTCTGATTATTAAGACCTTTCATACCAACCTGCATCAGTTCTGGACCTGATATGAGTTAGTCTGAGAGGGTTACATTACAGGCCTACCCTATTCTACTCATCTCTACAGTACATGATACTGCACCCAGCATTTTATTGTATAAATTTTAGCACAAAACCCAACACAGCATCTACCCTGGACATGAAGCAGGGGAGTCTGATACCCCTTTCAAACCAAGCACTTCCCCGGGGGGAAGTTACCCACGTAAGTTCAGCATTTCGCAGGAAAATATCGGGTCTGAAAGGAACAAGGACAATTCCCCCGCGCATAGCTGAAGAACTGCCCGGGTGACTTCTCTACCAACCGCGGTGGAGAACTTGCGCGGGGAAAGAAAATTTCAGCGGGGAAGCTAGTGGTCGGTTTGAAAGGTCGACGGAGAACTTCCCCGGTGAAATACAGCAGAGGTCAATTTTCACTTCCGGTCGGTCAAACTATGATCCCGAATCGTCGCATCGACCTGGACTTTCATTTTAAAACCTAGCATGAAAACACAAAACATTCACGCCTGAAACTGCATCTGAATCTAAAATTTTGAGGTTTCCAGCGGGGAAGTTTAGCGGGGAGACTGGTTTGAAAGGGGTATAAATGGGTTGCAGGACTTCACCCCATTGCAGCCAGCTCTGGGTAGTTTCCAAACACAACTCTCTCTGGTTTGACCTCAATATCCACATTCTTTTCTGCTGAGGTCCCCTCCTCAAGAGAATTGGAAGAAAACCCCCCTCATCTTCTCTTCCCAAACAGACCAGTTCACATCAAGCATGAAAAAATAAAATTAGGACTAGCGGTATACCCGTTTCTCTCATATTTCATGAACACCATCACTCCAAGAAGAAGGGAAATAAATTAGAAGAAAATAGAAAGAGGAAATACAAAATAGAAACTGAAGAAAGCTCTATTTTAGAGCTGCTTTTAGAGCTGCTTTTAGAGCTGCTGGAGCACCAGGAGAAGACCAAAGAATTACTGAAAGGTAGCAGCACCACATTCTGCCCTAAAATTCCTCCCAAGGTCAAAGGTCACATTGAGCGTGTACTACCGAAGCTTCGCCCTGCATGCGATTCTGCAATGATCCGCACATGCGTTGCTAAACGCATAAGAACTTCTCAAATCGAATAAAAATATCAAAAGCGCAAAATGCGAAGTAAATTCGAGCAGAAATTGTCAAACGGACCGCAACGAATGTGTACATGGAGCGGTACGTATTTTAGGGCTGTCAAATGTCGCGCGCAAAATTGTGAGCCCTTCCGCTTGACCTGAAGGTGACGTCATGTATATGGGGGTGCGTGCAGTTACCATGACAGTTGCTACCTTTTGGGCTGATTATTGAAAGGGTCCTCGTAGGAGAAACGCGGTCCGCTGTGAATTCCTGATCACAAATTTTACTGCTTGGTGCGGATTATTTTAGTGTGGACCAAAAGTGGAAGAATTATTGAAAGGGGTATTAGACTTTCCTTCTAGTCACTGGATCCCCTGCAACAAGGCCAAACCCAACAAACGAACCAAGAAGGGGGTCACAGAGCCAGCTGCTCATGGAAGCTTCATCGCATCACTATGACGATTAGACTTCAGACACCAGATCAGGGAGTGCATCGTTGGGAGAATCTGCCACACATCAGATCATCTTCAGGTTCTTCAACTCATTAACAAAAAGGAAGGGCTTAAAGTTTTTAAGGATCTCAAATTGGCAACATTTAGATCAATATTTCTTTCCTCTTCTCTTAGTACCTTACTGTACAAAGAAAATTGTGCATCTACCATGAAACAGTGTAAATTTGATTTTCATAATGCAGAAAAGAAAATAATGATTTCACTTTAAAATATGTGTTGCCACTGATAGGGCAGGGATTTCTCTATTTGCACTGATGGGCTGACTACTAATAAAGCAGGAGGCAAAATGATTCCGAAAGAGGGGGGGGCACTCCTGCCCCCTCCCCCCCCCCCCCCATCCCACCTCTAGTGATTATAAGCTATTGTCCAGCACCTGAACATGGGTCAATGTATGTATACTTGTTGCAGAAATTCTTTCCTGAATTATGAAGAATGAATACAATCAAAATTCCTACCCCTCTCCTCCCATCACCCCACCCCCTCCCCATTCTGAAAGGTCATATTAATCCTGATGAAAAGTACACCACATACAGTTGGTATTTCCAAGTAATCTCACAATCCTATTCCATGTCACAAACCCAAATAGTGAAGTTTGCACATGAGGTATGCCGATGGCCTCCAGCATTCATGACATTCACCCTTAATCAAATAATTGAATTACGACTGAAAACTGGTAAAATCTAGATCTGGACTGCTGCAGAAATACAAGAAGTTCAGAAAATGAGACCACGATATGTTACCCTAGCCCTTCAACACAATGTTATCTATTTATTCCAAGAAAAAGTTCAAGTTTAAAATTCCAAGAATTATAATTATTGAAACTTAAAAACAGGTTTCAACTTTCTTGCAGGCAAAAACAGGTTTCAACTAAACTTACAGGCCTTGAAATATCAGGGCTCTGGACTACATTCAAACTCAAGCCCTGTAGCACTACATACAGCTGTAGACATTGCAAAGCTCATTTAGACTTGGCTCAAGCATGCAAGTCACCAGAAAGGTTGCTGAGGTGTCAACAGAGAGTCTGCGCTCACAGACTATATACCACCTTCAAGCTAGCAAGCTACAGACATTACACTTGCTTGTGCACAGAGCCAGGGGTATCAGGTAGCATACTAAAAAGGTCATCCCAGGTCACCAAGGTCAAATGCAGGTCATGTCAGGACAAGCTAGGTCAAGGGTCAGACTAAAGTATGCAGTTATCTCTGAGGGATGTTGGGCTCTGCACAGGTATGCCACATTCCAGTATTATGAAGATAGGGAGAGGATAAGACTGAAAATCAATACTCTGTGACCAGGATTTGCGCTAGTCTGGGATGAAAATCAAGGATTTTAAAGACTGAATGGATGCGAAATAAATGCCTTCTGTTGTAATCTAGACACAATATAACAGCAGTGGAACAGTATGCCACATATGATATGATTTATTATCTCTTAACACTGGCAGTATCGTAAATTCATAGAGTTAGAAAAATAAAAGAGTTAAAGATAATGGAATATATTAATTTTTAAATATGATTAATTAGATTGCATAAATTTTATTTGACTTGATTTTTAAATTTCATAACCGAATATTTACAATCACATTCATCAATCAATACTAATTGGTAAGATAATTTGAATTATCTATCTCCTGAAATTTGTTCATCAAATGAACAAATTTTATTCAAAACACAATTTTGGATATCTTTGTATTGAAATTGAGTGAATATGGATAGATGATAGGTAACAAAGGCAGTATCAAAAATAGAAGAAAAGAAGTAATAAATTGGTTCACTTGTCATTCATATGTCTGATTGATGTTCTCAGAAGTCAGAAGTCCACACATCCAGGCACCACGTCAAACGGAGTATAAGCACGGCTGACTGCTGCCCTCAACCGCAACGTCTCCCGATCCCACACCCTGTATGGATTCCCACGGACCCACACGAGAGCACTTTAGCACCCGTGTATTGACGGTAACAGGTGGATGGCACGCACCATGAAGCAAACCAACCACCGAATCGTTCAAGATCGATGGCGACCACTCACGTTTTATTCCTTTCTAAAACAATTGCATTATGGAAATGCAGTGTTTGACAAAACCAACGGTCCATGGTGTGCATTTACATGCTGATGAGCACGATTTGTAGCAGGTTCGGTTTTGTGATCACAGTTCATTACAAATTCATTATTTTTCCATTCTATCATAAAAAATATGTATTTTTCTAATTTATTGCAGCTAATAACAAACTGTGAACACAGTCAGTTAGAAGGTCATCAAGAGGTCCAATACCAAGTACGAAATGCAAAAGCAGATACCCTGAATAGGCTGAAGGAAATATTGTTTAATCTCTTTTCTGCCTGCATCCAAATAAATAATCTCATCCCTAAACACGTTTTGGCTAAAAGCAGAGCTTTTTATGGCTCCTCTTACTTGAGCTTGTTTGGTACTAATTAGGACTAATAGGCACCTGGTTACCCCAATTCTCAGTCCATTTACAAAGAAGAGAAAAACACAATTGGATTCATCAATATCATTCCTGGTCCTGCACATCTCCGATATCCAAATCTATTCATAAAAGGATCCCTGTTCAGTCTCCAGAGAACTCCAGGGAACTCCGCTTCACTGAACTCCCGATCCCTCGCTTTCCGCAACCCAATTCATCCCCAGTTGTTGAGGACAAACGAAACTAACCCCCGAAGTCTAGGCCAACATCTATTCAAGCTTCTGTCCCATTAATAGGTCTAGAATCATTCATAAAGTTTTTTCCATTCATAGATTCATTCATAAATGCCAGGGTGGGACTGTCTGTCTGTCTGTCTAGGGGAGGAGAGAGAGAGAGAAAGCTAGTATGCCAAATATTATTCTTATCTGATGCAAGCATTGTTTGGATTGATACACAGCTTCCTGCCTTATGAAAAGATACCAAATCCTTGTGGAATTTCATCAAATAGCTGCATTTAACAGACAAGCTTGGCTTCCACATACACCTAAAATGCATCATTTCAAACAAAATTTTAAACTCAAGTCTGATACATTTAAATATTTAATGTTTGAATTTCTCAATAAAGCAGAAACCTCCTTCAGAAATGTACAGAAAAAGGCTAGTACTTTTTAGAGAAATATAAAATTCACATAATTTGGGGATTCACTTTTTTAATGTACAAAATAATGATCTCCAAAATACATGTATATATGCAAACGTATTATGAGTGATAATACATTAACATATTGGGACCCTCTAATAATATAGGCCTAACACCAGAAAAATACTATTACAAGGCCACCCCCCCCCCCCATTAATTATTTTGACAGTCACATCTGTTTGATAATAGTTGCCATGGAGACAATGTACACAAATAGGATTGTAAGCCAGAGATGCAGGGTGATCAATGTCTTTAATCATGGCTGCAAATAAACTGTCATCTATTATGTAACATGGCTTAAAATATGTCTGTCTGAATTATAATTACAAGTTACAGTGCACATAGGCTACATTTATCTTTCAGACATTGTAGGCCAGTGTGAAACATGAGGTGAAATGACGCAATTTTTTGGTTATTTATTAGGATTACAAAAACAATGACAGAAATTTATTTTTCTATGCATACCCCACTCAACAACAGAGAAAATGTAAAAACAAGAAATATACTGTTTCTTTATTGTCAGGATAGGATCGATTTGAAAGGAGTGGCAGTATAATCCTTTTTGTTCTAAATATAGAAAATGTTTAATATATCATAGGTGACTTTCAAATGACATCTATGAGGAGACAGGACCCTGTAGACCCCTTATACATCTATCATGTTAAGTTATTACAATGCTATAGGGTAAATCATCTTTTACAAGACATATTGGGACAAATAAAAGAAAATAAGAATAGCCCTTGATGCAAAAAACATCATAAATAATGGACAGTTATCATTCTGTTCTGCCCATCATAATTCTCATACACTGTTTATGCGGGGTGGATATAAACCAACTCTATGATATCCTTCATAAGGTATGCTGAGAGGTAGATAGGCAGTAATGCATGTGCTTTAGAACTGAGTTAATGCAGTTAATGGCCTTACGGCTCTCAGCCAGACAGTAAAGAAGATTTAGATATCCAATTATGTTATGATTGAGTGTGATGTGAGAAAATAAGCAAGTGATAAATCAGCCAGTGGTGTTGGCAACTGGACTCCTCACAAGTGAATATATGTTGTAAATTTGGGCAAGGGCAAGAGATGGTCCTCTGACTGAAATAGGCCTTGCACTTGGAGGATAAAATGAAATGTCATCAGCTGTGTAATATACAACTCTGATAACAAAATCTTTTCATTCTTCTTTACAGCTTTATGTTCACTTACATGTATATACATTTAAATGGATGGCTCAGTGGTAGAGCAGTGGTCCTGCAACTGGAGGACCTGGGTTCCAAACCAAGTGGATGCGCTAGTGCCCTAGTAAGGCATTAATCCTCATTACCAAGTCCTTCAGAGAGGATGTAAAGCTGTCGGTCCCCTGGTTGCTTACTTTTTTAGCAGTCAGGTTAAAACCTCATACACTCTTTACTGAATGCTTGTCCATGAACTTGGGGTATATTAAACAAAGTTTGCTTACTTTTTTTCTTTTTCACTCAACTCATCTTTTCCACAATCCTCTTCTCATAACTTTTATACTGGTATCCTTCTCAATCTTTTCTGTTTTGCTTCAAATTAAAATCTACATTCTATCCTTTCTCTAACATTATATTTTCCTCTCTATTCCAATGTTCACCATCTATACATTAAAACAGAATAATTCAGCCCCTCTCAAACATTCAACCCCCTTCCCCTCCAACAACACACTCCCCCTACCAGGTACAACAAAATAAACAAATTTAGCGATTTTTCCTTCCATGGTATTATACCCGCAATCTTTGTCTCCCATTCTCCTAGTCTACAGGAAATATTCTATCAAAACTGTTTTTCTCCACCCTAATTCAAATCAGCTTAGAGCCGGTGCCATGAGAGCAGACGATGTCCAGACCGTTGACAGCCGCAGCAGTGGGACTTCTTCCCTATCCCAACTCCTTCAAATCTGGACTACCCTATCCTCCTCCTCCTCCTCCTCCTCTTCCTCCTCCTTCCCTTGTTCTCTCCTAACCCGCATCACTGATACCGATAGAGTGCATGTATCAACACTCAACTACATATTGGTCCAATACCTCCCGGAATATTTGTATACAAATGTAATCAAATGAGAAATCTGGACTCTTTCTGCCTCAATTTATGTTCTTTCTCTCTCTCTCTCTTCTCTTTAATATTTTCCCCTTTTTTTCTGTCTCTCTCTCTCTCTCTTTTGTCTGCTCTCATAAAATATATTCACATGAGAGCCAACTGTTAGAAGTGAATTATCTTGATGTCTTGAATCCCTGAGAGGTGTGTGGGAAATAATCTGATCTTCTAGGACTTTTGATAGATGTGAAAAATACTTTTTCTGCGGTCTTTTTTGTTAGTACACTAACTTCTAGAACATGTAGAAAACGGTGGCATACCAAGGAGATAGAGGCAAACCTTGGACATACTAGAATGTGTAGTGTAGAAACTGCTACTGCATGGTTGCTTTCTCTATAAAACTAGAAGCTATCAAGTGCAAAAAACTTTTGTAAACTTTTGGAATTCACAAAAGGTTTTTACTGGCAAAACTTCATCATTAACAATATGGGAAAATTTTGTCCTCCTGAATTTCTGGTTTTAGAGTAGCACACATAAATCATTAAATGTCCGTGTTGAGCACTGCTTATTCGTTTTGAAGACCTAACAACCTTCATTATCCCTTAGCACCTGTTCTGTTATAAAATACTCATCATATTATCCTGTACCACCCTTCCTGATCACAATCAATTATACAAGGAGACAGCAAGCCTAAATATGACAAAACAATTGCTTTTTACTAGCACCACCCTGTACACAAATGGGCATACCTAATTACCAAGGGCAGCATTTGCTAATCCACAACAGGGAGTGGCAGCATCTCGTGATACATGGAGGTGGCTATCATGACACAAATTACTTTAAAGAATATAAGTTACATAATCACAGAGGAGACAAGAGGAAACGTAATAAAGACTTTGGCACCATCATGATCAAGATATCTATAGACATGCAAAGAAAGATAGGCTTAGACCTTCTTTCCTGTTGTTCTTGATTAACCTTTTGAAGAAAAAAAATGGAAATACCCAAATATAATCTGAATTGGCTGCTGTATTCATACATTTTGAAAAGTATTCAAAGATACTGGATGACTCATTTCTCCTTCAAGGCACCAGGTTTCTTTGTGGTCTGAAAATAAATGATGCACTGAAAATAATCTATTCAAATGCAGGCTTAAAAAGCCTTGACCATCACTGCGGTATACTGTTGAAGAAAAAAAAAGTATTTAACTAATATTTGAACCCCAAATTTAATTGCACAACTATATGAACTTTCCTGGTCTCAATACAACCCCCCCCCCCCCCTACTTCCCCCTTACAAACACCTTCTCCAAGGGATTTTCTTTTACATAATACAAACACTGCTATAGACAAGCAGCCTCAGGACAGACACGAGCCTAGCACTTTTGTGATATTGATTTTACACCAGAATTACTCAATAAGAATGCTATTATATCTATTTAAAAACTTATCTACAACATGTTCAATACTCATTTAAAAGTTATACAAAGTTCATTCAACTTATACATCACTGGGGTACCCTGAAGAGAACCAGTGGTGCGTTAACACTGTTTATACCGTTGGCTGGTAGCCTATATCTCTGGTGCACAAAAGCGACATTGATTTTGTCAGGTCTGAATGAGGCTGATGATACTCAAGGCCAGTCAGTCAATATAGTTTGGTGAAATAGAGATGGGTACTCTTTCACTGAAATTAAGAATGTTGTGACTGCTCTTACTGTCTGAAAAGTAATCGTTGGCTATCAAAAGCACATTTTTAACAAATCAATCCAACAAAATTATGTTGCCTACATGCAAAGCCATTTTCACTGTCCAGTATGTGCATATCAACTTTGAATTTTGCTAAAAGCGTACAGGAAATTTCTTCGTACCATCCTGTTTACTACACCTGGGTCATGAGAGGCATTTGCATACAAATGACCCATGATACTAATGTATTTCATTTTGTAGGTGTTTCTCAAGAGAACTGAATTCAAACTACTTAAAGATAAAGTTGAGTTCTGGTCATAAGATTGAATTGTCAAAGAAACTGTCTCAAAGCAATTGGGAAAGGTTGATCACATAGCACATAAGAATTGGTGTATGCTGTAAGGTTTTTGAATCACCAAGATGATAAGAAATTGATTCAATCCTGCAGAGAGTCACGTGCACTGCACACAGAAATGTGTACATGGGACTTAACACCGATGTTCGGCCCAAAAATTTCTGCAATTTTGTGTCATATTTTGAATGTGAGGGCATTGGAAGAGCAATCCTTTTCAGGGGACATTATGTACTATGATAAGCTTTCAAACTAACATAAACAGAATGAAAAATCTCATAAATTATTTTTCAGCTTTCCCAGAACTCAACCTTCCCTTTAATTCAACTCTTATGTATAAAGGCATTTCTAGCATTTCTAGGAACGGAATCCATTTTGGACACATTAGTTGTTGCCATGTCCGGAAAGTTTCTGAGTCATCAAAACCAACTTTTTAGAAGAAAAGTGAAGAAAAATAAGAAGAAATATAGTAAGCGGGTCCACTGGATAATAAGATCAACATTATTTCCATATACTGATAGCTTACATCGTGTAGTTATTGTATTGGCTTAAATCGACTTCCCAGTTATTTCGAACTTGATTTCACCCTTACACCTGTCAACGGCACCATGCCTTGTATGTCTATGTATAAACACCTAGTACCCACAGGCAGACATATTTCAATTGTCATCTAATTACAGCACATTCAAAAATCAATCTCAAGCCCAATTGGTGATGGCATTATATGGTCTAACTTCTTGTGGCATGAAGTAAAAAGGCGGCTGATATCTAAATAGCTTTCTCCATAATGAGCAGCAATGGTGTCTGGGCTTTTACATGTAAATTTAAGATACAAAACAAGCCAAGGTCAACTCATATGTATGTATCTAATACACACAATACAAACCTAATGATGGGAAAAAGAAAACACAAGTTATTGAAAAACTTTCAAGATGGCTTTAAGGGGATGAATTTTCTTTACAAGATTTCAAAAAGCAGGAAATTATCTCTTCATTTTGAGGAGTATATTTGTGATGTATGAGGAAGTTTTTGGTAGGAAGAGCAATCACAAATTTGCCCTCTTCCCTTTGTATCATGTAACCCCAATCAGGCAGATATGAATAAAATCACTCACCTGTTGTACAGTCCCACACATAGACATTAGTGTGATCAAGCCATTGTCAGGGAAGAGAAACCAAGCGTGGAATACGTGTAAAGAAAGGAAACAGAACAGAGCAAAGACAAGTTAATCGACTGGAAATGTCTGGGTCTCTGGTAAAAATCTCTATTATCTTGCTATCACGCTGTGTATAAGAACATGTCAAGACCTGAACTATGTTTTTGAGCTCATTTTTTAACATAGTAGATCGAGACGGAGATAGAAGGAATTTTATCAAATATCACTACAACAAATGTTTGGCACAACGGAAGTGACAAAAAACATAAATGGAATCACATACTTTGATAATAATTAAGATAACAATGTGTATAAATCTAGGGTGTTAATTTCCAAACTATATTGAAAGCACAAAGGGACATTATCAGTCCCAAGTTGGGTCTTGTTTTTCCAACTGTCATGAGAATGTTCTCCACACTGCACTTTGTCTTTTAAAAGCCAGAAGGGTGTTAATTATGTGAAAAAGTTTATGATTTAACGTCTTTCTTGCTCTCAACAGACAACCTGTGCTTGAAACAAACAACATCGGATATGACAAGGCCATAACAACAATCCAAACAATATCAATTCATTTTAAGTAAAAGAATACAATCCAGAACACAAATAGAAATTTGGGTTGGTAGCTGTAATACAGGATGTATTACACGATCTCAGGAAACAATTATAGACTTATCAAAACATGCAATCCAAATTGAGCACAGCAAAACATTTCCTTTCAAACCTGTATAAGAAATGACAAATTCTTATTCTTTTTCCCACCGATCAAGACTGAAGTAATTCTGCGATTGTTCTTTGACCATTAAAAAGGACAAATGCATGAAAAACAGATTATCGATTCCCATGACAATTAAGTCTCAGCCTTTCTTGTTGTTATTTCTAAATAGTCAGTTGTCATAATTCGTAGGAATCCTACAATTCACATGACGACCAATATAAAACTGGTCATGAGAACTGTCTTTTTCTTCTTTTTTGTAAACCTCTCTCAAACGACTTGGTAAAATTAATTGGATAATGTGTTAAGCAAAGGGATAACCTGCCACAAGGTCCATTTTTGTGTGAGAATTGCTTCTAAAAGGGTTTATAAATAAGAAACGTATTGAATATCACTTTATTTCCTCCTCAAATTCATTTATGATACATATTTTCAAATTTGTGCCACATTTAGGCCTATATCTATGGGGTTAACAATCGGTAAGCGATTCTATATCCACAAAACCACTAAAATTTTAAGGTATCATAAATGAACACATTGCTCCATATAAGAGCAGAAACTTCCTTTAATATCACATTTACTTAAGAAATATTTAATGTGTTCTCTCTGTTACCTCAATGCCTGTTATGCTACTTTTAATATGGAAAAAGAAACTTGTAAAGAGTATTCCAAAATTATCAAGCAGGTAAACACAAAGAAAGAAATGAGTGTAATTAACTATTTTTGAAGAAATATCAGATGTGCTATTATACACCTGCAAGATAGTTCAAAAGGCCTTGAATGATGTATATTTGGGAGTAACTGTTGAAGTATGGATTGCACTTTTTGAATGTTAAGCAATGCAGAAGGAAGAGGTGGCACATTAAGTGCTCTTTATGTGTTTAACTTTCCTTCCTGTATTGCGGAAAATAACATGAGTTTCCATGAAGTGGAAAAAGTGCAAAGATGAAGAGAAAGTAGAAGTAGCAGGAGGATAAGAGTTTGAGATGGATAGGGATGAAGGAAGATAGGGATGAAGGAAGATAGGGATGAAGGAAGATAGGGAAGAGGGGAAGAGGGGAGGAGGGGAGGAGTGGTGGAGGGGAAGAGGAGGATTGTTTTGACACAGATCATGAAAAAGTAATAATTCCCAATGAAATACTTAATCCTATATACTACTGTCTACTTGGGTGGTGTGAAATCATAGAAGTGCCTATCATGTCTAATCTCCTTACAAAAGTTACAAGAGAAAAAGGTGCACTGGACCAATGGATAATCATCCCCCACCACAGGGGAAACATTTACCATAAAGAATATACCAATGCAATACCATACATATGTACCCTCTTCTTCACTCCCTCACATGTACTCTACCAATATAAAGACTGGGAACCCAGCTGATTTCAAGTTCTTTGCACAATTTACCCCCATTCACAAAAAAGACAAAGGCCCGACATGTAGGAAACATTGTCGCACCACTGCCAATCTCAAATCGACTCCAGTCTGTGCTATACTTGGCCTCTCTCCAAAAACCTTCCCTTTATGTAGCCAGACACACAAGTCATGATACGGAGGCATTCCCCGGCCAACCGACCGACCGACTGTCCAACATTACCATCACCATCTAATGGACTCCCATGCTGGGTCTGGTTTAGACCAATTTGTCAAGAAAAATATAGGCACGGCTTAAGTCTATTTACTGTGACATTTTAAGTGGAGTACGCCCTGTACTTTATATTGGGTAAACGATATGCCCAGAACAAACTCTAAATGCCATAAACCCACTCTACATTTCGATTACTGCTGGGTAATCTTCATTCCAGCTAAATGTTATCTGAAAACAAATTATGTTTTAATATGAGTCCATTTATTTAAAAGACAGGATGATTAGGTATCCAAAATATTTATATCTGTTACTCTAAATTTCTTTTATTTGGTCTAAATCATACACTTTTTGAGAGTTTTGCTTTGTATTTGTGTGAATGTAGATATATAAATGTATAATAACAATATATCAGCGCTTTGATCCAGTTTGGGAAAGCGCTTTATAAATGCCAGGTATTATTATTATTATGATCTTACTGATTGGGGAGTTACTCATTATTACTTTATTGCCACTATGGAAAACTCAAAACTGAAGTGCACAATAACACGAAATTTAAAAAATAAGGAAAAATGCTCCTTTAGCATGAAAATGAGCATCATATGAGTTCAGTCACTTCAAGAAACCAAACAAACACATGAAAAAGAATTTATTAGATTTTGTGTTTGATGAACCTGATAGTTATCAAACTATTAAACCTTTCCTTTTCTGTAAATGGTTCTAAAATCCAATCTGCTGCCCTTGGGCCTATTCACAGAGACCCCGTGACCACAGAGCAATCCACACAATCAGTAGCTAATTCCAGACCATGAATGTCATTGGCAATACATATAGACCAACTTGGAAATTAGCAGATTGATCCAAGGGCCATAACACATCAATCATTATATGACTATGCATTGAATTTACAGTCTAGTATAATTTCAAGCATTTCTAATATTTCATTATTTTGCAATAATTATACTTTATATACAAATCACACATTATAAAAAATACTTGGTAACAAAAATTAAGAAGACATTTAGGATTCTGCATTGATCAAAAGCTCTTTGATTTCTAAATCCTTTATCAGACTTAAAAGTTCTATGTATAATAGCTAGAAATTTTCTAATTTATATTTCAAAATATCAGTAGACCTAAAATGAGGCTAGTCAATAACCCATGCAATTTCCTATATATGTTAATGACACAAAAGGGAGTCAGATTTTTATCAGAAAATCCTATAATATCCCTCCCCATTCATTCACAGAATACAGGGTTCAATTCCAGTATTGTAGCGGACCTGACCCTAAATTTGCCCTTCATTAGTAAGTGGTTAATCAGATCAATTCTGTGGGCAAAAACCTTCCTTTCCACAATCGAGCTCCTATCTTGAGCAGACTCATTTATCAATCCTAACCTCAGAGAGGATGAGTTATCTATGAGATCATGTTAGATAAGAAAATATCTATTCATCAGCTCAGATGCCATGTTTGTCATGAGTGACAAAAATGCCCCCAGTTTTATATAAAAGCATTCCAAATAGCTCAATTACCACTTTCTATAGCCTAGATCACCTGGATATGAATTTGATAACTCTGTTATTTCATATGTCTGCATTGTGATTGACAGATAATCAATTCTTACATATAGAAAAGTTCAGAAAAAACAGGGTTATAGTGTCGCCAAATTTACAATATGAAATAAAGCACAATCATATCACTGTTTATCATCACCAGTTTCCTGCATATACTCTATGTAGCTGCAATGACCAAGTATCCCAGTACAGATACATTGGTCTATACAATTAATCTAAAGCCAGATAAGCTTAGTCTATCTATCCCTATCATCCATCTAGCTATCTATCTAAACAACTTCTATCACTGTCCTTGCGTTCCATTCCTCTTTTCGGTTGATAACAACTATCAGTTTATCTCTTTCCATTTCCGTCTAAGAGTATATTAATTGTTAAGAATAGTCAAACAGCAATATAAAAATATCAAACTGGTGATACATCGATGGGTGCATTCCAGGTTAAGTCAGCCATCAAACCAATTACACCAAGATAGAATACTTAATTGATCATTCAATATATGGATAAACCAACCAATATATTATTGATCAATCAATCAATTAAACAGTTAATCAATCAAATCAATCTATTAATCAATCAGTCAGTCAATCAACGATTGATCAATCCGTCCGTCCATCAGTCAGTCAGTCAGTCAGTCAGTCAGTCAGTCAGTTAATCAGTCAGTAACTTAGTCACTTGGTCAGTCAGTTAACCAAACAAACCTATTAAACAACTCACCAACAATTCAACTAACCAATCAATAAATCAACCAATATCATTACCTCATAGGCTTAAACAACCTTTCCTTCCTCCTTGTCCCCCCCCCCCCCCCTCCCTACCCCTTGTCCTCTCCCTCTCCTAACCCCTTCTCAAATTCTTCACCAAAAGTACAGCTCAAAGTAGACCAGTGTCAACAGGAGATTTTAGTTTGTTCACAGATTACCTCTCACTATGTAAAGCTTTCTTGGGCCTGACTCTACACTTATTTGTCAATTTAGAAACTGTTTAAATCTTGTGTAGGCGGGTACCTAGCTATCTCTCGTCCAAAACCAATATTTATCTGGCGTGGGATTTTGTAACCTGTTTTCCTTTCGTTCTTCCCTTTTATCTTTTTTTCAAGCTCTAGTACATGTAGCCTTCCTACTTATTTTTGGCGTGTGTAGGCAGCAAGAAATATGTTATGTATGCCATCCTCACGCTCTGATAGTTGATGAAAACATTTCTTTCTTTGATCTTTACCAATGGCAGTAGAGAAGAAAGAGAAATTGGTAAATGAATATCTTTAACAAAGCAACTCAAACATACATGACCGATATGCTTACTTATTGAATACAATACAATACTTCACCTACTTCGTATGTATCAATAAAGCTTCTGCCAATAGTGCTGTTTGTAACCTACGATCAGATTCAGTAAACATCAATTTTTCGCAATTTAGACGACAATCACCACTCTCTAAATCAATTTAACAATCAACATCAAAGCTAGCCTTTTCATAAAAGAGTTTAATGCCCCATGAAAAATGAGAACTGTTGAACACTTACTCAACAATGTATTCAACATTCTTTTTGAATTAAGCTAGCACACTGTAACTTGAAATATTTGCAATAACTTCTTTAAATCATTTTCTGTATTGTCCTAGTATTAATGTATTAGGCCTACTAAGTAAGCTAGCTATCGACCTAGTGGAAAAAATATTTGATTTTGAAAAACAAATACAATGTCTTTGCATATTTATTCCTTTAAAATTCCACCCATATATCCATACATTTACTGATGCTACTTTCATGTCATTCAGTCAGCAAATCCTTTAAACATTCTTTGTTTATCTATCATCTTTAAATGTTACTTATCCTCATACTTACAAGTATCTGGGGAGCGTTTCATCAAGCGTTTTGTCAGTGATTTTTACCGACAAATTTGCTCTCAGCCAATCAGATGCAAGGATTTCAGTAGCTTATAACAGTTGTCAGTGAAAATCACTGACAAAACGCTAGTAGTTAGTAGAAGTTAGTAGAAGACCTGCTAGATTTCAGCATCAAAACTTGTTAACCCTTACACATGAAAATGGGGCAATGGTTGCTAGGTAACCAAGTTATACATCCCAACCTCCCACTCCTCACAGCGCTAAAAGATATCTGTTTGTGTCTAGTCTCAGAATGGAGGATGATGATGATGATGATGACTAGTCCCTAGAGACGAGACTGTAGATACATAAATGCTGAGATAAGGGATAATGAAATGAGCCAAATGTAACCAAACTGCAAGATTTTCGATCAATTACATTAGTTCATCTCTTCAAATATGCTCTGTCCACCCACGCTGCTTCCATTTCATATCCACATAACTTGTTGCATTAATAGTCTAGAACTTAAACAAGGGTTATGTTACATAATCAATATATTACCTAACCACATTATCTTCTTTGCTATCTTAGCTGACCTTTTTTCAAACTCAAATAAACCTTAACAAAAACAGCAACCAAATTTGGGTGTGATATTGAGTAGTAGCAATGTCTGTAAGTTGGTAAAATGATGCAAAAGAGAGTAAGAGACCAATTCACACTGTTCAAATTTTATGCCCTGCCACCTGACAATCAATTTCTCACACTTACAGAATTGTGATTGGTAAAACAAAGGCCAAAGTGAAATCACAGCAATCCCTTACAACAGATATGGGATACCATGAAAATCATTTCTGATGCATTTTTTGGTTCAAAACGCCCCAACTGCACGTTTTTTGAACAGAGTCTTACCATGGACCTATATATGCTCCTAAACACGACCATGAATGAGTTGTGGAATAATAAGTTGGAGACAACACTATGTAAGGGAGCCTTAAAAGGGATTCAGTAACTTTGTGGAGGCTTGATTTAATAAATTGTTGAATTTTTATATCTGTCTTGTATAATGATGTTCAGAAGGATAAACAATAGCCAGGCATAAAAAGGTTTTCAAATATATAATGCTATTATTAAGATATCTATGACTGAATATTCCCCTTTACGACAGCGTATAGCCATACGCTTTAGTCTAACACTGAGTCTATGGGGGAAAATGAGTCTGGCATTTCCGGTCACTTTCATATGTTTACTTTTGTGAAGCACATGATGATTTTGAAGTGCTTTTTCTTTTTTCCTGGGCTTCTCTTTTATACCATATTACATACACTGATAGCATTGTAAGACCAGGCAGCTCAGATTTTATCTAGCCTCTACAAAGTTACCAAATCACTTTAACCGAAAGAGGACAGCAAAAGGCATGTACTGGCTCTTCTGTTACCAAAGCAATCCATGAAATAGTAAACAATCATTACTGAGAATGACAAATCTTTGTGACACAATGGATCCTTTACATTTAACATGTCATCTACCCCCATTAAGAAACTCTTTAATGACATTATAAAGAAACCATTTCTTTCTGTTGGAATAGGTGGAGAAGGATATAATAATGAGATAAACATTTACTGTCAGACAGTAGAATGACTTGAAAAGGGGAAAAATGATGAAAAGAGGAAAGCTCATTACAAGCAAGGCTACATCCATTCATTTAGAACGACGGACAAATATATTGTCTATTAAGCTTGATTCTTACTTAAATAGTAGCAAGGCCTTGTATAGCATAATGTTTACTCGATATAACCCCCTCACTTTCTTTACAAAACTAAAATAAAACTTGTTGCCCCTCTTACCATCAAATCTATTCCAGCTATTAGCTACATTCATACGGGACTTGTAGTTTCCAAACTTTAAGTTAACGAAACAACGGCTCAATAACAATGATGAGGGTTTAAACAAGCCCAAATCAACGACGCTCGTTGTTCTGAGACTACAAGTCGAGCGTTAGTCATTTAACATGAGCAGGGAGGTCATCGTTAACAACAAGTTTGCTAAACTTAAAGTTTATTCTGCCAACACGTTCTGTAATTACGAGGAGGACCACATGCTGCTCATGGTTTCAGCGTTAACCAAAAGCTCGCTGCAAATTAACTTAAAGTTTAAAAACTACAAGTCTGTTCATACGGTCTGAAAATACAAGATAACTTCCAAGATAACTTCAAGATAACTTAAAGTTTTGAAACTACAAGCGAAAAGTAAAGTTTAGCTCCCTTCGTGTGAACCTGACTAGAGTCAAACATTTTTTAAAAATAAATCAAATTTGGTCATTAATGAAGATCATCATATAATCCTTTTGGGAGAGATAGAGAAACCAGAGATTTGAACCTTCCCCTAACCCCTAGTACTAGCTCCTTCCACTGGTCTAGCTGAAACAATTATTGCTCCACTGGTAGTGACATTCATTATGACACAAACTTTTGTAAAATGATGTGCATCACAATGTTTTATGCTTCTTCTTATGTCAGGCTGAATCACTAAAATATTCTCCAAATCTACTCCAAGTACCAAAACCTGTTTATTATGCAGATCTTGCAAAATAATATTTCCGCAATACCGTACTCTTCTTTAGTTGATGCACCATGCGTTACCCCGGGGTAGCGTTGTACCCGAGGTACCATAGTGTCCCTGTATTAAAGAGTTGCGACATGGACGTCTCACTTTTCTGGAAACAAAATGCCGTTCGAATTCTTTCTATTGAGAACACCCAGGTGCTCATCGGAATTGAATAGAAATGTTATGTAATAGTGGAAACAAAATGGCTTCCAAATCCCCAGTTGTCGCAACTCTTTAATTAATACAGGGACACTATGGTACCCCGGGGTACAACGCTATACCCCTGGGTAACGCGTGGTGCATCAGTTCACCTTTTGCATGTTCTTACATCATATGTATAGCATGGACAGACAAACCCTGTCCCAGTGTGAGTGAACGGGACTATAAACTGTGTATCACACAATAAAATGTACAAAATATACTACTGGCTTATCATACATTTTAATACAATAATAAGTATACTTCCTTTCAAATTTGTAAGTAAATGTTTCTTCATTTTCTTTCTCAGTTCAGTACTTAGTCCACATAACATCTAATCATCAACACTGTGGGATTATTGTTACAAGGGGGATATTGTATTCTAATCCTATTCTCAACATCTTCTTCATATTTACTAACTGCCATGATAAGCCAATTAGCACTTTGATTATAAGCATAAAAGCTGAGGGTGGAGATTTAATTACCAGGGTGATTTCTGCCCTGAAAAGGAACCATGTAACTCAATAAAAAGACATTATCCTGGACATAATACAGGGTTTTGAGTCATCCCAAAGAGGATCTTGTAGCCTGTTCAGACGACAGCAAAGTTATACGAGACTCGTATAAAGAAACGTTGCATGAAGAATCATGATTAGCAAAAGGAGTGTACAGACTACAACATCGTATATATCAAGAGATAGGTTTTGGGGGAAGTCAACTGACACCATACGTTTTGGATCGGGTTCAGGGACAGCGATGGAGCATAAAATATTACAGCTGATTGGTCACATTGGTGTATGATGAGCCCCACCCAATTATACCGTATGATACGATGTCCAGACTACAATGGCATGCTGATTTCTATTGGGTTTTCGTTTGAAACAATGCTTAAACATACATTTTGCTATACAACGTTTCATTATACGTTGTTTCTTTATACGATGTTCTGACAATGAAAATTTAATTACTTATTGTATACATGTACCTATATGATTCTTGTATAGTCATATGATGAATTGATGTAGTCTGAACAGGGGCTTGTTGACAAACTAAAGCATCCTTCATTTATTAGCCCGAGCAATCAACATTCTGATTAACAAAAATTGGCTTCTTTGATGTGTTGGGGTGGTTTGGGATAAAGACTTCATGTATACACCCTAAATATTTGTAAGCATGGGACTACATAGGAAACAAAGGCTTCTTTTAAGCTGTTTCAACAATAGTCATTGTATTCAACTTGCTCCCTTCCCTTACTCAGGGATGTCTATTATTAAGGAGAGGGGGGCTTTTTGAGAAGGGGGCCTTTTGGAAAGGGGCTTTGTGCAATAAATAACATTAACCCAGAGATTTGACTTTGGGGTCTATTAAGTGGTTTGCTGATTGGTTTTCTTTCTCAAACTCTTTACAACCAACAGCCAGATGACATGTGGGTTAAGATCTCTTAAGCTCAGCCAAGTCCATGTGATTTAGATTTAGCTATTCCAAAGTACTGTGGTTCAATAAGAAGCTATGGTAGAAGTGGTTGCCAGATGTTTATCAGCAAGCAGTATACCTCACTGTTATATTCAAATGAAATCAAACTTAGCCTCTGGGAAATTCTTCTTTCTTCTGTTGTCTCTCTTTATCCTGTTCAGTACACCAGTCGAGCTGGTTTAGAAGATTCCCACAGATAGATATTAAGGTATAGAATTAGAAGATAATTTTGTCCTAACATTCCTCATCAGCCCCATAGCATAAGGACTTTATTCTAATCATTATCCATGGACACAAAATCAACGGAATAAAGACCTACATAAAAACAACATAAAAGAACCACATAATGACAAAATACATCTGCAATATTGGTTTCACTACCATTATGTTCCAACACCTCTAATATATCCATACACTGACTTTTACAATGGTTATGCACATAACATGCAAGAATTTTATGCACTCATCCTAATATTGATAAAACATCCCCTTAATTATGAGTACAATTTGCTAGAACAAAAGGGGTTTGGGAACATATACATCATTAATATTCCTGTAGGACCTTCACCCTGGTATCAGGTCCAATAAACCCAAAATGACAGGCAAAGTGAAATTTCAATATTTATTTTCTGGTTCTGAAGCATATTATCTTCCCTTCCCTTCTAGATATCAAGATGAGTGGTAGCCATCAAGCCAAACCACTTCTGAAAATATAAATGTTGAAAAAGTCAGAATGTCAACAGAGTCCTGCTATGAGGTCACTGACAGATAACACAAAGCGGACACCACGATCCGTAAATTACCGTAATTCTAAGTCAACATTTCCACCGTTTTACTTTCGCTGAACTTTCAACCCCCCTTGCCCGGCCGCAAAGATTTGACAGGCTATCTAGTGTCGTGGGGTCAATTTTCAGATCACAAAAGATATGCCCTCAATCCAAAATACTAGTATTTGGTGACTAAACATGCATTTTTTTTCCATTACCAGTTGTCTTGGCCTTCTTTTGCTGAATATTTGGAGATGAGGATATGCTGCAAGGAAAAATTCATGTACTAGTCAAGTTGAGATGTAACTTAGCTGATAGTACAAGTAGCTGGAAGATATTAGAGACAACCTACAAATCATTCAATCAACCATGTAGGCTATATCATCATCATCATCATCATCATCATCATCGTACCTAATCCACTATTCAGTGGTGTAGCATGTGTTCCACCATTGAGGGGGCACTGGTGTCATAAAGGGGTTGTTGTTGTTGGTTGTACTTTTGAAGTTCAGTTAAGATTGACTATTTATGCCTAGTCTAGTTAAGTACAAGTTGTCTAGTCGGGTTATTTATAGTCATAAAGGGGGGTGGGGCACCCCTTTTATATCAGGTGGATGAATACAAGTGAGGGAAGGGTGTGAGAAGGGTGTAGGAGGGGGTTCATCATCTTTTCATGTTACCTTTCCCCTCTCCCTTTCTTCCTTGCTTCCACTTTTCTTTTATTTCTCTTTCCTCTTTTTATTTTTGGTCATCATTCTGTACAGGGATGGGATATGCACCCCCATGCCTATGGCTCTACTCAGTCTGTTCACAAGTCTTCTTTGGACTCTACCACCAAACAAATTCAGTTTAGCGATGAAATACTTATCAACATATTTGGCTATTACCATTTAACAATAGAGTAATTACCCTATCCACTCACTGATTTGATGTCCATTTTATTAGAATTATCTTGCACTCACCTGGGTACCACATCCCAGTTGGTGGCCATATTACTTGAAACACTGCCTTTCAAATTTTACCTTTCATTCCAATAGCATAACCTTGAGACTATAGGGTACTACCAAACCTGATATTACCCTCAATGACAATTTAATGATAATATCACTACTAATGATATATAATTGCAGTAAATTGCTTCACATCAATGGCTCATTATCTAATTATAATTTTACAACCAATTTGAAGCACAATCTGCGATGGCATCAGATGTGCTACAGTGGCTATATTTCTAAAAACAATTTTACAGCTAAGAAAATGTTTTGGATAGTAACACAACTGATTTGTCATTGATGCTTTATGACATTCTGAAATTTCAAAAAAGCCCATTCCAATTTCAAAGCAGAGTTTAATTTGTACAAACATTATCACAAAGGATACGAAAATGGATAGTTACATATCTCAATTGTAAAAGTGAATTCCCAATTTAACCTATTTTCACCAGTTCACTACTGAACTCTCTAATTCCCTTATGCTTACAGGACCTACCAGGATACAGTAGGCATCAGGTTCAAGGAAGGAGACATTACACAGGGCTGATTCTCCAAGCCCATCTACTTCTTTCTTTACTGGTTCTGATGTAACCAAGAAAAGGATAATTTTCTTCTTCTTTTCTCAAGACATTTGTACTTTGCCCTTTATTCAAATGCAAACCCATCCCCCCTCCTGACATTTTCCCATCAAATAAATCTCTACAAAAAAAGTCATGACAGATTGTGCAAATGACGGATGATTGACTTTCCACTGGAGTTGTTGAGAATTCATAGGTCCTAAAGTGGGGCAGGACAAAAATCAACACTCGAGCGGTTAATCTCCAAAATAACCAGACCATTCATGGAGTTTGAAAAATCATTCCAGTGGTCCGGGTCCCAAATCCCAAGTTGAAAATCGAGCTACCATTTGCACTAGCAAATGACCAATCTTCCAAAAGTTCCACTCCACAATATGGGAAAACAGAATTTTCATCTCTTATGTTTCAATAATAAAAACAGAACACTAATGGATGATTCACAATTAAAGGCTTACTGTTGGATGAATTCTAAAGACAGAGCACATATTGGACTTTTGAATAAGCATTCAGTTTGTATTATTGCAATATATTTTCCTCAAATAAGATATTTACAAAATATGTTTTCTGACAGAACATTCTGCCACCAAAGTTTCGTCCAAAATATTTTCCACACACCAAGGAAAGTCTTTTCGTTACAACTAACTTCCAGATCATAAAATCATGAACATATTTTTCCTGAAGAAAATTTCTATGTCATCAGGTCACTATTCTCATTCTCACTGACAAATAGAGCAGAATTATTCTCTCATGAATCTTAAAGATTGCAACGAAAAGTAGAATGCTTATTGAAAAACGAGGGGAAGGTCGCAGCTTTTAGAGACATTTGTTTGCAGTTTAAATTTACACTGAAGGCTGCTCCAGATTTAAGGTGGACATTACAAAAGAGGAGAACATTTGGACTGATATATATATATATATATTTGTATGTGACTCGGAATGGAATGTCCTCATCAAGTAATCGGAAGTTGTTTTTCCTACACCATCTTAGCTTTCTCAAGTTGGAGAGAGGGAAGTACATGTATAAATAAAATAGAATGAGAAACAGAGTGACAGGAAGAGAAATAGAGAAGAAAGATAGGACCAATAATGGAATGGGAGAAGAGAGAGAGAGAGAGAGAGAAAGAGAAAGAGACAGAGACAGAGACAGAGAGGAAGATAAAGCAAGACAGAGAAGAACAATAATAATAAAATGCTTATAAATGTTAACTGCAGATTAATTATTGCAGGGGTGGCACCGGATCAAATGTTACCACACCCACACATTATGATCATTGAATTTATGCATAAATTGTCAACAAACTGGCGAACTACACAATGAACTTTAGAAACAAATATTCAAATATCATTTTTGTGTATGAGCTACATCAATTAGGCCTTCAGCAAAACATTTGCAGAAAATATTATTATCAAAATGACTTACCTGCATGAATGAATAGTCGCGGAGAGATTGAGTGTAAGCATGCGGAACAGCACATGAAAATAGAAATACAAACAAAAATAGAAATACAAACAAAATTAGAAATTAGTTCAGGAGTTGATTCTTTTTATGCATTTACTTCACAAACTATCATATCTTCTTTCTATTTCTTGTTTTAACATATAATATTACACGATGAACTTGGTGTTTACCGAATACCAAAAGTTTAGTTCTGTTTGTTTGTTTGTTTGTATTTATTTCCGTATTAAGAAAACCACATACATTTCATAAAAATACAACGTATACATGAGCTTAAAAAACCGAGGATGACCCAAATTCAGCAGTATTTACAAAATGCCGCTGTTCTTCCTTGGGTCAATATGCAATATATTTCCAAAGAAAAAATATATCGGTAACATCTACAAATAATTGAAATAATTAATCCTTTTTTTTGAAGGATAGAATTTACAAATCATGTATGCACACACATTCACAACAAATTACGAATATTTATATATTATTCAATAACTTTCTCTGAAGATAAGGTAAAGAGATTCATATAGACCTAATCATAAAAAGGGCAATGACTTAATGTGAAAAAACCCTCCCACCCATTTAATCCCCAGACATGAGAGCGGGAGATTATTGGGAGAGGAAGACCCCATTCAAATGATCACTTGACATCACGAATGCCCCCAACCAATCCATAATACATGCTAATGTCACTTATCCAGCAACGCTCATCTCATTTTATTTCTCAATACCCCCCCCCCCCCCACCCCTCCAATTCTGTCGATATGGAGATATGCTAAACTTCTATGGAGAGTTTCTCAAAGATACACTCTCGTAACAAACATAAAAAATCTTTTAAAACAGAGTAGTCCCAGGCATAAGCTTAGACTGTAGATACTGAAGCCTCAAAATACAATATTATATTTTACCCGTGTCCTACTAGTTTGATGTGCAATGTGTCAATTGAAAGATATTGTCTTGCTTAATTATGAAATGATTATTGATTAGCAAAGGCAGAACATCATGGAGAGACCTTGCACTTTCCAGGTATAATCAATACGACAGAGTAATATCTAATAATTGAGCTGTCGTTAATGAAGTACAAACAAGATTAAATTGGATTTCCCCTCTCTTTCTTTCTTTTCTATTCCTCCTCCTCCTCCCCCTCTCCTCTCTCTCTCTCTCTCTCTCTCCCTCCCTCTCTTTCCTTTTCTATCTTCCCTACCCCCTTTCTCTTTCTCCATCTTTCACACTGCCTTGTTCCCTTCCTATATGTCTTATTTCTTATTTTAAACAGTTTCTGCCTCTAACTTTCTGATTTTCTAAGAACTTATCGGTCTTTTCATATTTTCCTCAGAAGGCCAAAGGCCAGTAACACCTTTCTGGCTCCCAGATACACATGTATCTCTGGAATACACATATCCACCCATTATCAGAAAGTTTTTGAGAATATGGACTCTTTACACATGTACACACATAAAAATCCCTAAAACTTCAATTGCTAATAAGTTATATGCCAAGACAAAATATATTAGTAAAGAGTGAACTCTTATTTGTAGAGGGAGTCACAGAAAGAATAGCATCTGATGACTCTTGAGTCTGGTAACTATGACAACAGGCAGGCATCTAATCATCTATCCATTCATCCAACAAGCCATCTTGCAAGAAAATGTTTTTCTCTCTATCAGAAAACCCAACAACCCAACTTCCTACCCAAGACGGTTCCTATGTACCTGGCCATTTACAAATATGAATTTAAAGTGGCACAACTAATCTGATTTATTAAAGAGTTATTGAAGGGCAAGGTTAGGTAAAAGGGCCATAGTGGGAGGGAGGTATGTGCAATTCGCACTACCCATCTCAAACACAGATTTGGAGTTCTACTGAGATGACAAGCAAATCTATGCACTTGACAATGACATATTGAATATTGCTGTAAGATTGAATGCCTTGTTGGTGGTATTTTGTACCATGAACTGAAAATTAGCTACAATCCTATTCACGAACATTTAAAAAGAATCTAAAAACATAAAGCCAATGATTACTCAATAGTAATTACTTTTGAAGACAAATGTTACTGATTCATTTGATGGAAAAGGTAGATGTCAGTTCAGATATCCAGAGTCATACATGTAAAATGACGGACTGGTGAGAAGCTAAACAATTAATAATAATCTTTTGATATTCATTTTACCTGCTATGCTAGACAAGCAAGTACATAAGAATACAAATGTATGATAAGCTACCAGGGACATAGGTTAATGACTTGTTTTTAAACAGTGGTCATCCCGTTCCAAGACCACTGCTGACCACCAAGCCATTGTGACCAAAGAAATAAAAACAGATCTCTTAGCCACCAGTATGAGAAAAGGGAATCCTTTTAGGAAATTACTATAGAACAAGATGAGTAATGATAGGGAAATAATACTACTTTTCACCAGCACCTGAGACACAAATAGAATAGATGCTTGGCAAAAGTAAGATAGATACATTGTAATAATTCTATTCTCTCCCTCTTCTTCTCCTTCTTTTGTTGAAGTCTGGTAGAAATACCTAACAAAGTAAAGAGCCTCTGTCCTCTCTTGGATTTCTTTGCTGGACTAATCAGTGGAGTAATGGTGGGGAAATAATTGGATTTTTCTTACAGAACCAGTACTTAGAAAGAGATATGGCACGGATTGAACTCAGTAAAGAAATGGGCTCAGTTTACGGATTCATCTAGTAAAGTGGTTGAACTCTAGCCGACCCGTTATCAGTGGATTATCGTCATTAAGTGCGACACAATAAGCGGGTAATGATTTGGAAGTAATTACACTCTCTCTCTTTAACCACGCAATAAAGGAAATAATTGAGGTAACAAGTCGTGAACCCAGAAATCGGACATGGATTATTACTTGCATCACATGAAGTGCAGCTAAAACCAGTTGAAAAATCAAAGTAAAAAAATAGCTGCTATTGTACAATTTAAATTTTCTCACATTCCTCACACAAAATGCTGTTTTTTAATTTTTCAGATTTGTCATGTTTTTGTTTTTAGTCTCATGTTTCTCCCTTCTGCCTTGCAAATCTTTCTTCAAACTAATTCTCTCATTTCCTTTCATTAAAACTTCTCTCAGTCATTTTCTTACTTTTAAGTTTCTTTTCTTCTATTACTTCATCTTTATACATCTCAATAACTACTGTGGATACTGTCTCTAAAAGTGGTCCCATCCATATTGCCACAGCCACACCCATTCTCCTCACTCTTCATCCACCATCTGACCAATATCCATCTCATCATTCTCATCTTCCTCCTCCTCCTCCTCCTCCACCTCCTCCACCACCTCCACCTCCTCCACCTCCTCCACCTCCTCCTTCTCCTATTCATCTCCTCTTCCTTCTTCTTTTTTCCTCCTCCTATTCCTTTTCCTCCTTCTCTGTCCCCCCTTCTCCTCCTCTTCCTCCACCTGCTCATCATCACAATAATCATCATCACCATAATCCTCATCCTCCTCATCCACATCTTCACCCCTAATCATCATCATCATCATAATCATCACCATTATCAGCATCCTTCATCAACATCACCATCATCATCTGTCTCACAATGAAGAATGACAACCACCAATCACTGCAATGAACAACACGGCAGTAGCTCTATAAACTTCTTCAGTCGCTAGAAACTTGGGACTCACTTTACAAGTTCAACCGAATTCCAGTCAATTACCAAATTTTCTTTTTCTTCGTCCCTCCGAACTGCATGTATGAGAGAACCAGATTTGACCTGTCAGTGCACTGTCTATCTTCAAAAGCAACATTGTGTGTCTGAAGTCACAGAAAAGATCGTCCCTCAATGAAATAAAGGTGTCCTCATTTAGAGTGTTCTGCCCTAATGAAGCATTCTGCTTTCAAGCGTTTTTTATCTCAACTGTGTATTGTTAATTTGTTTAAAAGTCTGATGTCTTAATACGACATTAAACATGATGAGGGAGTGAGATAGGTTTCGTTCATTTTACGACAAATTACTGTAAAAAAACCCAATTCAACTACTCGCAGGAGCATCATGATTTAAAGGGATACGCCACCAGGCGGCCGTGGGGAAAGTCAGGAGTGCGTAAGCCCCGTTCACTCGTACACAAAGTTTGTGCGTCAAACGCGTCCGTCGGACTGCTGGGATTACATTTCTGATTGCACGAAGCTGAACGAATCTCGCACAAGAGCTCGAGCTCAGGCGGAGCGTGCATGTTGTGCGGCGACCAGTCTGGCCGAAGTTTGCACCCCGCGGGGCAATGGCATGGTCAGGTAAGGATTACATTGCCCTCTCGCGGCAAAAAAACGTCCACAATCTGCGGTTGAGTATCCCTTTAATGGTTAATTCACTTGGATATAAATTGACAGCTTCGGGGTCTGAATCAGTGCGTAGTACTCATGTCCTTAGACAAGGCATTTTAGCTACAGTCGTCGCTCATCCCAGGTGTAAAATAGTGCATGTACCTGGCAGGATTTATTCGTCGAAATGCACATGCTCTGATAACAGGGGCTGTAGGTGAAGCTCTGTAATAAATGTGTAGCTTCACCTACTTAGATGACACACACATGAAGGGACATTATACCATCATGGGAATAATGGGATAGGCACTATATGAAAAGAGAAATATTATTATTACTATTACTATGTTACAACATGTCGAAATGTTACAAAGGATCAAATGTCTGGAACACTGTTGTCAGACATCCACCAGTTGGACTTTATGGACAGGTCTCTTTGCACACAATAAACCATGCTATGATGTGTGCAATACATAAATGAAGACCCAGGACACAATTTTATCCGACATCCCGTCAAATCCAATCTTGTTCTACCACTGCCTAACATGTACCTGTAGTATCAACTTGTTTTCGGTCTTACGAACAAACTGTAAACCTGTCTCACAATCTTATCAGCCCCAGATATCTCTGCCTTAATTGTTACGCATTCATCCTTTCAAAATGCATATATTTTATCACAGAATTGCCAGTCTGTTTGGCTACTACACACGTCACTTCTAAATCTCTAAATCCAATTGATATCCTTTTAGCTAATACCTGCTAATCTGTTTTTATCTGCCAGTCCCTCTACAATCCTATTTTAAAAAGAGTTTCCTCCCTCAAAATCTGGTTTATCTTGGCGATATATCATATTTATACAGTTATGGTTTTAAAGGTACAATTTGAGGACTATCACAAAATATGACTCCAAAACATTTCAGACGTCAAGGAAACCAATATGATAAAAACATACAGACAGTGAAATATTTCTCTAAAATATGAAATAAACTTGGAGGTAATCTGGAGAATTTACTTCAAAATGTTAACAAAATGTACAGGAAAAACAACAAAATAGAGGTAACTCACTCTTTAAGCAGAACAACTGTTTTGCCTACAACTCTACATTACATGTATGCTATTTTGTCAGGTAACAATATATCAACATATAATTCAATGTTCATTTTTACGGTAATCAAAAATGTTAAACAGTACCATTTAAGTTTTTCCCATTAGTGTATAAAATTCTCATTCTCAAGTAACATTATTCTTCTCATTCTTATCTCACCCTTCCCTCTCATTGTTCAGACCTTTTTCTATTAATTTATCATTTTCAGTGACATTTTATTCTCTTTTTTGATGACCTTAATACCCTCCCTTTTTCTTATTATTCTCAACTCATCTCAAAAACTACATTATGCAGCTCAATATTACAATTCAATATGCCAATAAAATCACAATTCCTACTCGGTTGTTCCTTTTGTACCCCTATCCTCCAATATCATCAAAATCCAATTACAATCAGCATATCTTTGCGAAATTACATAGAAGAGGTCACAAAAATAAAGTTAAACTTAAGAATTTAAATGATGCTCTGTGAAGGTTCAACTTAACGACGTTCCTTGAATATTGTTACCACCATCGAATCGCAATCCTGAAGTATTACCAACTCACGGCTATAATTGCTCCTAATTATCATTCTTTTCTTTCTTCTCATTTCAGTTTGAAAAAAAATCTAAGTTTCACAGACAATTTAACCTTGAAGTATTAAGTCCCAAGGTTTAAATCCTCAGGCAGTACATTGTATTCGATGGCGGCATTCCAGATCATACAACAAATATATCTCGCATTTTGACGGGTGGCATTTATGAAACTGTGGGTGTACAAATGAAGTGGAATTTGATTGCAGATTTAAGGATGAGATCGAGGCAATAAAAATAAGTAAATAGTGTCACTGTACTTTTTATCCTTCTAGTACACTGAACATGATGTTGGGATGTTACTGGAAGCAAGTTATGAATCCAAAGAAAATTGGTATTTGTTTGGCAACAGTTCAACTCTATCCTACAGCAACTTCTAAATGTCAGAGTGGATTTAATTTTGTCCATCGTTCTATTTGTAGGGTAGGAAATTACGGACAATAAATGCATGCTCTGTGTAATTCAAGAATGACAAGATCCTATTTGTCAAAACAATCAAAATATAGGATAAGTCATAATTGTGATATACTTGTATACAGTTCTGTTTCCAGGGCACAGAATCAAATACAAATTATGTTATATGAATTAATACAGGCGAATCTATTCACAGCATTTCTTCAAAACACAAACAAACGAGTTTATCATACATGTAAGAAAGCCCTGTACAGGATGAACTATTTCAGCACTGGTTTGATATATACGAGATCTGCATGGATGATGGAGTCACTTGAAAGCTAAAGGCCCAGTGGTATGTTATTCCTGACGCTTCATAACAGCTTTGGCCAACATTAGGAGCAGGGATAATCCTAGAGAGAGTTGATTCTAAAGCTCAACTTTAGACCTCGGTGACGGCCCTAGGGCCGACCAGCTTACAGATATTTTCACCCCATACATTCTCCTATTCCCTTTTCTCATATACTCATTCTCCATCTTATCAGTTTCTCCCTCCTCTTCTGTTTATATTCACTCTAATTTTGGTACTCTTCAGTTCTCCAATATCTCTCATCCCACTCTCTATTACATTATGTACACTAATTTCTATATAAATGTTAATTATTATCATTATCATTATCATTATTAGAACAAGTCTTTTTTTTTCACCCTACCCTATTTTCGCACTCCCAACATACATGTCCTCAGACCTTCTATAAATAAAAAAAAGGCAGCCTATTAAATATTTTCATATCATTTAGATAAATAGCCTAACATCCAAACTAGTCTTAAACAAAGCAAATCTGACATAAATCTAGATATTCTCTACCTTTAATATGTATTTCTACTCAGCTGCAGTACATCTGCACACAGAACTCAAACCAAATATAACTACGAACATCGACTATCCCATCCAATACCCAATAACCACAGACCCGAAAATAATTTCATTTTCATTTTTTTTTCCTTTATGTTAGCCTGGCATAATTTGATTATGTCAGGGCTCATGTCCTGTACTTAAAATAAATGCCAAGATACTGCTAGGGCTCATTTAGAGAGAGAGAGGGGGGGGGGGGGGGGGGGGGGGAGGGGGGTGGGGCAGATACAGTTGGATAGATAGAGAGGTAAAGAGAGACACAAAAAAGACAGAACGAGAGTGAAAGAAAAATAAGAACTGAGATCCCACCCAAATATTGACAAGAATATTTGGGCTTTTCTAAAATAAGGGGGAGGGGGCTTAATCTCTGGAGGCTCTTTTTAAACTTCATTCATAGAGCAAAATCAAAAGATGATTCTAGAAGCAGTTTCCCCCTTTATGATAAATTAATAAAAATCCTTTCACAAATTTTTGTTATACTCTACAGATCATGATGATGAATCATGAGACAGTACGTTGATTGCTGATGGCAAGGTGCACTCCAGACTTGCCTGGCTGCAGGCCATATCAGAAAGAATTCATTGGTCCCATCTGTTTACTCTTATGTCTTGTGAATGTAATGTATGCTTTTTCCCTATAGATAGAAGGGGAAAATCAATACCTTCTAGTGCAGTAAATGGAATCAAATGTAGCTGAGACCAAGAAATATTGAATTAAAGGTAATCTTCAGTTCTTGTGATGAAACTATATTTTAAGAGAATCTGGCAAAATTCTCTATTGTTTAGACCCCCTACCTAGCTCTCAGTTATTCCTGTTTTTCATCCACATCTATAAATATATTGAATACTTTGGCATATTACTCATAAGTCTTTTTCCTTCTTTCACTATACATTTTCACTGAACTGGAAGTGCCAATGAATATGTCATTCAATGAAAACTTCATTTCCATTGTTGTGGTATTAGTTCTCCTTTTCCCTCCAAATGATGCTGAAAAAGGATGCTGGAGACACTGAACCATCTCTCCCCACCTGCTACCAACCACAAACTACAGCTCCTCTTTAAAGAGAAGGTTGAGTTGTGGTAAAGATGAAAATAATGACTTGTGAGCTTTCTCATTCTTCTTATTTGTACGATGATATCACAGAAGCAATGTCACATGAAAAGATTGCTCTTGAAATGCTTCCATACTCCAAATATGAACTGAAAATAGTTTGAAACTTTGGACCAGATTTTGTTACATGTAGGCCTAGTCCAATATACCCAAATCCATATGCAGTGATTTGCACTGTTAACAGATTTCAGCAAGATTAAGTCAATTTGTTAGCATTATGATAATTCCTACACCTCTCACAGACAATAATGTCTGTTTGGAGCCAGAAGGGCATTAACTCATATACTTTTAACACAGAGTTAACGCCCTTCTGGCTCTCAACAGACGATAATTATGTACCACATAAACAATCATGCAGTAACTTAAGCCTAGTTTCTTTCAAAATGCAATTGGTACTCAACCTTACCTTTAATATGTAACTAAAACCACAATCAAACATGTAAAACCTCAGAAGCAGACATGTTCAACATGCTCAAATTCAGCCCACATTCTCAAATTCGCCCTAATCGTGTCAAACATGAGAGTATTAGCCGAAAGTAAGGGAGCTACTCGTACCTCACGAGAGGAGCCCTCTACCACCACTGGCGCCAGACGAGTGGGAGGGAAGGGGGTCAGAAGGGGCGCGAGACGTAGGGGGTACAAAGCAGGTCCTAATTGAGGCATTCTGGGCTACATGAATGATTGATCGAGACCATGCATGAATGTTACTCCTATGAAGGGGTAAGATGGAGAGAGCAAAGTACAAAAAGAAAGACAAGGAAACAGATAGACAGATAGAGAGGGAATAAGAGAAAAACACAGACATGAAAAAGCATATATGGTAAATGAAAGAGACACTTATAGCGTAACTTGAGAGAACAAGCCCGTGCTTTGACACTAGTTCATGTAGGTAATGATTGTCATAGGATGTGTGAATATACGAGATCATGAAATTGATAGAAATGAGGGAATACATAAGAGGGGAATAGGAAAGGGAGGAGAGAGAAATAGATAGATAAGATTGGGAGAGGGAGAGAATGAGGTAGAAAGAAAACAACAAAGAGAAAATGAAAAGGAAGAGGATAACAAAGAAAAATGAAGACAATGGCAGATCTAAAACTGGAATAAATGTACCTAATAATTTGATAATAAATATGACAGACAGAATGCTACCACAAAAAGCCATTCACCTCAACATCTATATACAGTGAGGGATAACAGCATCTTTCAAACATCATTTTAAAAGTGATGCTCAAATCTCACAATGCAATACCCCAATATAGCTACATGTGCCTCCCAATGACGAATGTCTCGGGTGATACCAGGAAAATAATTTCCTCCACACCCCAGCCCAGCGGGAGTGACTCTATCACAAACTGACATTCACTGCAAGAGAATGGTGAAAGTGATATTGTTCAATAAGTCCATGTTTGTCCTAACTTATAAGGATGGAATATGGGGAGCCCCATGTGTCTGACCCAAGAGACTTAACTTGAAATACTTGAACGTAAAGAATAAATGATATAGTACTGTTATAACTATCATTACTTAACACTCTAAAGAGTATGCTTCTTATAAATCTTCAAATTTGGAGCAAGAACAATGTAATTTTCGCAAGGTAAGATGGCTGCGTAATGTATAATTTGTAAAAATAAATGTGCCCTCTATCTACATCCAAGAGGATACTAAATATGTGATTCTGATTGGTTGAAAGGTAAGTTGTTTAGTGTTGCTTCCATCAAATTTGTTTCTGCAAGAAATACCAGGTTAATTTGTGCCTTTAATGAAGTTCTTCATAACACATCATACCCATGGTCCGTTTAAACAATCCTTCCACTTCTACTACAGTTCTACCAGCTCAAGGCAAGACAGGACAAGCCCAGCCAACAAACGCTATCAAAGGGATCATATCAGCCATATCGGGTGTAGAATTTGCTCAAGAGTTTAGCCAGATTTGGGGGGTAGAAGAAAAGGAAGAACACCTTTGTCAAAATCAGAAGGTGAAAGGTCAGCCGACACAGGTTGGAAGTGATATCTTGTTTATCCTGATAACCTTCATCTTGGGGTTTACCTGTCGGCCTCTTAACCCATCAACGGCTGGAGAGGGGAAGGGCGTGTACAAGGTCTATGAGCAGTAGTATGCAAGGAGTTAATGGGAGAACAGAGCTTTTGTTTTGCTCTGAGTGTTCTAATATTCCCAGGATCCAGCACCAATATTCTGGAAATTTCTTCCCTACAAATAAAAATGAAGCGATCCCTGCTATGATTTCAGCAAGCTTAGTTGATCACCTTGCATTCACAAAAGAATTACATAACATGTCTACTCGAAATAGTGCCTGTCATGAGCCAGAATAGTTAAACTATAGGCCTATATAAGTCTACTTAACTTAGGTACTCTACTAGTCAGACTAAAATATTCACATAACATTAACATGGACAAGAGGGTCTAAAGGAAAAGACTACCACTTAAATAGTCAAAACTGGATTTGAATAATTTATGAGTATTATATTTTCCAAGTCACAACTAGTGGTTCTGCTTCAGAGAATAAATTGTCTAAAAGCCACCAAAATCTATCCCCTCTCCAAAGATTTGAAACAATGGATGTTGATTTTCCACTTGTTCTGTTGCACTATTTATTGTCCTGTTTTATTCAAATGAATTCTAAATATACTGAAAGGGTATTTCACTTGCATGGACATGTATGCTGGTACATGTATTAGGGAAGGTGGGATTATTGTAAGTGTCTGTAGTCGTTAAAAAATGGACAGCGACAAGTTATAATAACTGTTATAAGCTACTGAAGTCATTGTATCTGATTGGATGAGAGCAAAAGTGTCATACAAATGGCACAGTTGTTATTGATAACAAGTTTTATGAAATGGGGCCCTGATCAATAGCCAGGAAAAAGATAAAATGATTGGGGAGGGGTACATTTGGATATATTGCAAAACACTGGAGCTCATCACATGTCATTAACAATTGATGAAATAATATCAATATCAAATGCAAAAAACAAATATTTCTAAAAGAAAACATATACAACTGCACAAGCATTGCTAATAATCAGCGTGGAATATTATTTGGATATCTAGCAACACATAAAGTCCCACCAGAAAGTTATTACCGGTAACCGTACTGAATATAAACATGTATCTAATGCAAGAGGATGAGAACTGCAGTCTGCCTGACGTATTCCAAAGTGGAATAGACATCATGCTGGTAGTCAATATATAAATCACACTAGGGTAATAAGGTAAAATAGGCATGAAATCTATGTAAATACAAAAGACAATCTGGACAGAAAAAAGTTTGATTGCCTGAGCATGATCTGAGGAGAGATGGTCACAGAGAAAGACAGAATGTGAAAGAGAGAGAGAGAAAAAGAGAGAGAGAGAAAAAGAAAGAGAGAGAAAAAGAAAGAAAGAGAGAAAGAAAGAGAGAGAGACATGGATAGAGAGACAGAGAGGGGACATGGGATCACATTTTCGCAAATTGCAATCCCTCATATTTATATTGACTGTCGTGCTGTCTCAATACTCCCTCGCTTGTTTGCCTCGAGATATTGGGTAATCATCGGGGTCGCGCTACACCTTCGGCCGGGCGGAATTTATTGATCTCTTTTAGTGGTCGAACGGAGTGGAGAGCGAGCTGATGATCATTAGTGCACGACTAGACTACTACGGTATGCATAAATGATGAGAGCCAGTCAGGAAAGTCTGTGTTTGCATTTGACTGGTAGGGGACTTTGATTTTAATTCTATCGGGTCGTATTAGATCATGCACGTCTGAAGACCATCTTCCAATAAAAGACATATTGCTAATACAAAATTATAAGTTCCATTTGGCCAATGCTTGGGCGGAGTACTATCACAATGTCATAATCTGTGTGTCCAGTATTTAAAACCAAAATTGTATCTTGTCAAAAGGTACTGAATATTGACATATAAGGAAAATTGCAAATCATTCCAAGCTACTTGTACTCTAATTATCCTTTGATAGGAGTAAAGAAGGGAATAAACATTAAAATTCAACTATTCATTTCTATAAACAGCTTGGAAAAGGTGTCAGAAAGATTGGAAAACTAAGATTTTACTTTTGAGTAATTGATGGTTGAAGCTAAATTCTATATATTATCCACCTTTAAAATAGACAGATTCTTTCTGAATAACTCATACTATTCTGAACAATACTGTTCAAACACTTTAAAAGGATAGGCTACATACTGAATGAGCTTGCAAAATCAAAATGAATGAATTTTTTACTTCACATAAAAGGAAATAATTCATTTCAATTGTAAAATTTGATTGATCGCACTGCACACATGCTCCCGATTTCCTTTATTGCAAAAGCATGTATATGTACTTTTGAGGTTATTTGGTTAGTTTTGTAAAGAATGCAGTGCTGCTGAATGTACTGCTACTACATACTCACTCCAGACCTGGTGAATAGTCTCACAAACATGTTTTGAGACAAGCTGGAAAAAATTACAGCACAAATTTACAAAACTTACATATATTACAACTCATTTATACATGTACATGTAACCTATATTACACTGTCATGAACATAACCTTGTCCCTGTATAATGTAGCATATAGCCAGCAAGCAAACTTTACTCCTGGTCCAAAGTCTATCCAAACACCAGACAGTGCCCCCCCCCCAACTATTTATTCCTCTTTCACATCTTTGCTTTGATTGAAGAACGACACAGACTCATTGTACCTTTACGAATAGGACTCCTCTACGATTCCAGATCTATAAAAAACCAGATCTATAAAAAACCCTTCAAAGTCAATGGACCAGTAAACCATCATTTCTTTCCAATCATCCACCAGAATACGGTAAAATATTTCCCATAGAATTGACGACAATAATGATCGCCAACCTCCCTTCATAATCCCCCGGTCTCAATGTCAATATTGGGAAATAGAGGAGTGATTTTTTTTCCCTTTAATACGGTTCTTTCAGTGAAGACCTTTGTTGGACGAGATGTTTCTTTTGACAAAGCGCAGTACGTGAGCTCATGTCTGACACGAGATGGGCTTATTACTATTTGTCAAACTGAGACTTCCAATTCTACCGGGCACCATGCCTTTCATATCAACACACACCCTCATAAATCATGCCTTAGCTATCACAAGAAAACATCAAAGGAGCTTCATACTGCCTCCAGACAGAGGTGTAAAGGAGGGTTTTAAAAAAGGACAAAAATTTTCACAACAATAGCAACAAAGAGATATTCAAATATGGCTGGAGCTCTTTCAGATCTCATTACAAAATGATACTGAGGGACTGGAATTTAGCTGACGGACGGCAGAATAAGGATGGATAAACTTGTTTGTTAACTTGCACACATATGAAAGGTATCTCCATAGTCCATACCTTTTCAGATCAATATGACACCCTAATTATTGAACATTAGCATGAGAAATAGACATCCTTGGAGTAGAGGATCTCATCTTATCCCCCTACGCCTTTGGGTGATATTTTTCTTGATTAATTGATGCAAGATACTGGGGAAAAATCAATGATATCCTTGATTGGTGTGAAAAGAAGCATATGTCTGAGAGCCTTGATTGCGATAGAGGGAAAGACATCGTAAGCAAAAACAGATAAACAAGGATTCAAATTTTATATTGGCGTTCAGTCCACACAGACCCTAAAAATTTTGATCAGGACCCCCTTTAAATAAAGACCGGGATATACAGGTACTAGAAAATACATTCATCAAGTTCTTGAGAAGAAAAAAAATAGCAAAGATCAAGATCATAAACTTCTATGAAAGTGCAAAATCAATATGGACTTCTTGCAATGGTTAAGATCTGAATCTGAATATAATTTCTGTGCAGGCAATACAATAAATAATCAAATAAAATTGCCTTGGAATAGAATTCTTGAAAAAGAATTTTTGGCCAGGTTGAAGACGTTTATCAAGGAGTCACAGCAAAATTCACGGTGTATTTGAGCTACAAGGGTTTACACTGAATACAAAAACAGACGTCATTGTCAAAATGGAAGATGTAAATATCAGGAGAATCACTGCACATATCACAAATATATGTACATATATCTTGCTATGGTAACAAGCAAATATTTTCTGCACCATCGAATCAGTCAAGCTTCTTTCCTGAACTATTATCACAACTGTCATAAATAGCTTCCTGAGGAAACAATTCTCCTTTTCCTTGTTGACAATCAACAAAGAATATTTTCATTCTCAATAGTTCAGCCATGCATGTCCCTGATAAAACTTTTGTTTCTCTTTTGATTGTGGAGGAAGTCTTGAGACAGGGGCAGTGAGATATTATTTAGTTTGATGATTCAGAAATATGAAATACTCCCTTTTCACTCCGGAAAAACTTGTGAAATAGATAGAGTCACTTTTGAACATGTTATCATCTTAAAAATGAATTTCCACCAATAAACTAAATAAAATTTCACTAATTGCAGAATAAAGATGAGGGAAAGATAGAGAAAAGAAAAAAAGGAATAAAGAATGAAATTTATTCAGTTAATGAAAATAGAATATCAGAAGGAAGACAATTAGAAGATAGAAAGATTAAACCAAAGAAACAAGGATGAAGACAAAATGACAACAACAACAGCAAATATAGATGGCAAAAACATTGAATGTATTTTAGATAGATCTATTTGCAGTAGGACACCTTTGGCAAATACCATGTCAATCGGCAGACAGCACTTTATGCTTTAAATGCAATCATAACCTCTCAGGAAATTCAAGTATGATTAATAGAATATGCTATTATTCCAGGCTTATACTTCAACTCTGACATTAAGTTTCCAAATGTGTATGTTACTTGTATGGTAATGGGACTAAATGCTTCACGGGAGATGACATAAACAGCAGAAAATCAAATCACAAACTATTGATGAGCTTGTTGGATTTCCCGCTGAAGCCAAGCAAAACAGATCACTTAATCATGTCTACATTTCAAGAAAATGTCATCTGTAGAACTGCACATATATTTGTTAGACCATGGTTAGTCCCTGCTTGATGGAATTCACTGTACTTGACCATATATGCTATTTTTCGTGTCAATCTATGATGTAATCTCATAAATGAAATATATACATAAAAGAACCGTGCATGTTAATATACCAGCTGTTGTTGTTTAGTTTTTATTTTCATGCCAATGTTTTTCATATGTAGAGGTCAGTCAAGTTCTTTGTACAGCAATAATACAGTAGTAGAAGATCAGAGAGATATGATAAAGAGAGAGAAAGGGAGAAGGAGAGATAGAGACAAATTGATAAAAAGAGGGTTAGAGATAGCTGGGGAATGAGAGAACAAAAAGGAGTAGAGACAATGGAGAGAGAGGGGGGGAGAGGGGGAGAGAGAGAGTTTTTATGCAGTGATAAAGATGATATCTTTTCAGAGACATAGAGAGACAGAAAGACGAACACCTCATACTCATTACGAGATTGGAAAGTGGATCGCTCCATCGTGGAGAGCCCCAGGGAGGTCCACTGGCATGCCGCGGGTTCACGACTGCAGAGGGTAGCGCGATCTACCTTAGCACTCTCTGCACAGTAAACTGTGAATAGGCACGCTCTAGATCGCGCTATCTCCCGGGTTTGGGATCGCCGCGGAGCGCGCTGAGACAACGTCACTGCATTCTCACCACAGAGGTGGCGCTCTATCCCTTTTAATGAGAACGGGGTCATAGACATACCTTCTGTCAAGCAGCCAAGATGTTTGCAACAATGTCAAATATTTCGGAATGCACAAAAATAAATATTTGCATAATCTAGGTCAAGCATATCAAACATTACCCCAGATGAATATCAACATGCAATGTGCAAGTATGCTAATGGTTTACAAGATCTTGAGAGACCCAATCGTTACTATGTTGCAAAGTAAAGCTGACTACATGTACATGTATGTTGTTTTAATAAATGTAAGCTAACTTTTTAATCATCGGAATCCTCTAAATATCTAGATGATAATCTGTGTCAAGGCCGATTCATGATAATGGCTGAAAGATCTGTTTCAGTCTGTGTGTATTGTACGGTTCTTCCAAAATAACTCAGAACTGTTCAACCCCCTAGATTGTAATGATGGAATTCATGGTGTACAAATCAAATCAAATCTTTCTTTTGTAGGTGGATTTGGGTATCTTGTTTGATGGATGTAGTAGGTGTCCAAATATGACAGGTTTGGGGAAATACTTTTCATTTCATTTCGTTTTATTCTAGACTGCAGAGAAAATGCAATAGCCTATACCAAAAATGAAAAATTGTGATGGATAATCCATTCTTTCTTCTTCCTTCTGTTTGTCCGTGTCTCTCTTTCTCTCTGTAGCTTTTTCTCGCTCACTCTTTATCTTTCTCTCTCTTTTTATAGCAATTTCAATCTTCATTTCATATTTCTCTATTCAAGTCTCTCACTCTATCATCTTTAATTTAAATTCATGATGCGTCAGGTCTTGTTCTAAAAGCTAGACAATTTTTTTACATATATACATATGTATATATGTACTGCTGTTTCAAATCCAATTATCTTTCACCTTTCAAGCGTTCTCTTTTTCTAACCCCTCATTTCAAAATGTCATACATGAATTGTCACTATGCCAGTCCCAATCCAAGAGATATATTGATCAATAAATACCCATTATAAATGAATGAGTTAATTTCTGCACGTTAAAAACTCCACGTTGTGCACACACCAATATCAACAGGGACCAGTCTAATAATTAGCAGGTTATTGTTGAGCCTAAAATGTATATCGAGCGGACCAACATTTCACAAAAGGCAAACTAATTTTTCTGCTCCTATTGGTCTGAAAAGGCCACAGAAATGTCCCTGGAGGCATAGAGTTTGGGATATTAATTTCTCTTTTGTTGGTCAGAGTTCATTCTCCTCCCTTCTTTCTTTAATTTTTGATGATCACTTAAAGGGGCACGTTAAAAATAATAATAACTGAAGGTTAACTAGGCAATAACAATACAATATTTGAGTTCGTGTTGAATCTTGTTTTATACAGTGGTTTCTGTTTTTCAGAATACATTATATAGGCTCCATGTAAATATCATCATTCATCTGCTGAGAGCAAAAAGTCAAAGTAGAATGTAACACCATTCTAGTTCTCGAGAGACGAATTGCAAATTCAATATTCATTTCTTTTTACAAATATGAAAATGAATATAAATCTGTCAACACTGGCCTGTCCATTAAAGGCCAAGTCCAACCTAACAAAAAGTTGATTTGAATAAATAGAGAAAAATCCAACAAGCATAACACTGAAAATTTCATCAAATTAGGATGTAAAATAAGAAAGTTATAGTATTTTAAAGTTCCGCTTAATTTCGCAAAACAGTTATATGCACATCCTGCTCAGTATGCAAATGAGGGAACCAGTGACATCACCCACTCACTATTTCTTTTGTATTTTATTATGTGAAATATAGAATATTTTAATTTCTGCAGATTTCACAATTAGGAAACTCTCATTGAATTGTGTATAGGTTGCAACAATGGCAATTACACATGTTCAGCAAGGAATCAAACCTTGTTTCACATTATAACAAGGAAAAATTAAAATACTTCATATTTCATGTAATAAAATACAAAAGAAATAGTGAGTGGGTGACGTCACTGGTTCCCTCATTTGCATACTGAGCAGGATGTGCATATAACTGTTTTGCGAAATTAAGCGGAACTTTAAAATACTATAACTTTCTTATTTTACATCCTAATTTGATGAAATTTTCAGTGTTATGCTTGTTGGATTTTTCTCTATTTATTCAAATCAACTTTTTGTTAGGGTGGACTTGGCCTTTAAGGGGTCAGTCAAGGTTTGTCTTGTAGTATTAACATACATGTATATGCAGTTTAGTGTCTGCTGACTAGTCTGTTGAGAGCCAAAAAGGCATTAAATCCACATTCAATGGTATGGGTTAATGTCCTTTTGGCTTTAAATAGATGATGGCATGCATGAACAGAAGAACATGCCTTTGTCAGTATGTAGCATACAGGCGTACATATACATGTACACTTAGGTAGGAAACCAAGTTCCATGAAAATTGAGTTAATATCTGTGTCAGCTTCACAACTGTCACAAGCATCTCACTGAGAATCTCACCCTCCTCACCGTCATCTTTCATTCACACCAAACCAGAGCAGACAGAGAAGACAGAGAGTGAAGAATGGGGTCTTCGCACAGCTTCTTACCAACTACCACTGCTGAGATGCCCAGACATATGCCCCCTTCACATCACAAATATAAACCTCTTGTTTGTTTTTTTGGTCTCACAACCGACTGTGGAGATGCCCTAGACACAAGTCCCCTCCACACCAGAATATATAAACATCTTTCCTCCTTCTTGGTCTATGTAATGTCATCCTTTAAATTAGCGCAGCTCCCAAAATGTCATGCCCAGACTTCATTTCACCTCTCTACTTAATTCACACGAAAATAGAAACCCCTTTCCAACATTATCTACCTGATTTGGTCATTATTTTCACTTTCTCCTTTCATATTTCATCCTGGAATTATCTGATTATAACATCTGACGACATGGCTTACAATCAATACACAAATGTCATTTGATTAGGAGAGGAGAGCAAATGCTGAGAAACATTTCTCAAAACAGTTTTTTTCAGAACTAACACTCTAATCACATGTGGATATATCAGCTACAACTGTGACTGTTTGGTCATGTGAAGTTCTTTTTGTACATGTAAGCCATATTCTCTTTAACCCTTTCAAGACTTTTGACCACATTTTGTGGTTTGGCTCAATAACTTTTGATTCAGAGCCTTAAAATATATACCAGATGCATGAGTAGAAAGAGCAAAAATTTCTGCACACAACCATATTGTGTTTGAAGCCAGGAATTTAAAAAACGAGAATAAGCTTTAAAATTTTTAAAATCCTTAAAGTGGCCACACAATGAGAGGTTAATAAAAATCATTGCTTTTCATCAAAATTGGCAACTTTTCCAACTTTTCAACAAATTCCTAACCATGTATATTGTTTTCAAAGACATTACACCTTATTCAAACCATGTACATGTAGCACTAAAAGAAAAATATTATTGTTGCCAATTTGAAGCGCAAAATGTGATCAATTTAGATTTTAAATAATTCCTGTCCTGAAAGGGTTAAGTGAATTAGGAATTCACCAGAAAAAGTAATGTGTGATGATTGGTAGCATCGTTTGTGATGATAATTTTCAGGACATTTGAATGTGATACATGGACTATATGCTCTACTTGTCACCCTGAAGAATGGTGTAGTCTTTTCTGTTACATCCTGTTAGAAGCAACACTCTTGACTTCCTGGCATCATCATCCAAGATGTGTCATGCAACCAGTCGGGGGTGAATTAAGAGGGTGGAGAAGAGTGGTGTGATAGATGGATGAATGAGATGGTAAAAAGAACATCAGATGGATCAATGAATTTTTTAAAAGCATAAATATATAGCTTTATGGATGGTAGGAAAGATGAAAAGACAAGACAGATTGATGGAAGGATAGATGAATATAAAGATGATCCCCTACATTCCCTTTTCCCCTCTGATTAGAAGGAGCACATGCACTCCGCAAATCAGCATCATTATTTATCACTGTCTTCTTATAATCTACATGTAGTTCTTGCTATTTGGCAGAAGGGCCTCGAATTCCTCAACATGCAGATATTTTAAAATCCTCAAACATCCCATGAAGATTTATGTAGGCCTACAAAAAGAATAAAATCCTCCTTCTCAAGACTTTTGTTCTATTTGTTTCCTTTATCTCTATTATTAATCTCCCTGGAACACTATGCTAAGACCATTACAATGGTCAGTGATTATGCATCCTAACAGGGTCATGAGGGGGGGGTTCTACATTCATAAAGTATGAGTCAGGTGGTCAGTCCCCTGAAAGAAACCATACAGTCTAGCCTGCAGGCTGGACTAGACTAAACACAGATCAGGGCTTAGTCTACTAACTGTAGGCTTATCGAGCTTGATAGGATGGGAACAGTGACAATAAAGAAAAGATATATATATATATACAAAAATAGAAGGGGCTGAGGGGGTTTGCTCTCTAAACTCGTAGAAAAAAACTACTGAAATTAAGAGAGCCATCAGTGAAATCAATTTCTGTCAATGGGTTGCAAGATATAAATTCTGAACATGATACATGTAATTTGTGAACAAATTTTTAGGCATTTTACTCCCAGTGTTAAAAAATTTGTTTACAAATTAAAATTCCTCCCATCATTTTTACTGAAAAGTAGACCTTGCGAAAAAAATGAATTTCTACACTGATGCATGGGCACTTTTTCAATGGAATGGGCTTGTTCTACAATTTGATTAAAATGTGAAAAAATGTGATACACATTTTTAAAAGAGACATAAAAGTTTTCCACAAAGATAACATAAAAACTGCAATAAAATGTATGTGCCTGCATAGTGTACCCCTAGGGCTAGGCCGATGCTTATGAAAACAATGTGATAATATTGGTTTATAGAGGTTACCATGAAAATAAGACAGTGTATAATACAGTGTATATTTCTATGGGAAGTCCCTTTCATAGAAAGGTCTAATTTATTTTGAAATTTGACCTGAATACAACAAAAGCCAGTCAAAAATATCAAACACTGTAAGCTTAAAGATAAATGTGGGCATCCCTCCAAATAACTAAAAAATCTTTAAAATCAAGATTAGACATAAAATGTGAGATTGGGAAATATACTTAGGTCTTAATATAATAGACTACATCCCCAATAAGGCATCCATATACTAGTAAAATATGTTGGTCCATGGTGCTAGTCAAACAGAGAAACACAATACATGTGTGGACAATATGTGGGCTAAATAATTAGCCCTCATAATCAGGGGGTATAGTGAGCCCAATTTGTGATCATGTCCTAATAATGCCATGCATACAAAGTGGATTGTGTCCCAAATGCATACAATGCAGTATTATAATGTATAAATAGTGCACTCCCTGAATAGTCCACGGTCTATCATGCACTACAATGTATACTGGATTATGTGCACAACAAATACTAAAATAGACCTGCACAAGGGATAATTTAGTATTTGGAGTTCATATAGTCCAGTAATGGTGCATAAATAGAACATGCACTAATTGTTATAGTAAATAGACCCCTAGATCTAGAACTGTTATTGTGCATTAGGCCCGTGCACAAATCAAAGTTATAGTGCATGATTGTGCACCATAACAAAATTTTTACACGTCACGTGATGCGAATCTAAGCAATCACAGCGCCTATTATACATACACTATTTAACTATATAGTTATATGTGTCAGTACTTACATGTAAATGTAGACTTACATTGTACAAGTAAGCCTCTTTTTTATCTACTGTCTACAGCTATATAAGCCTACATGTAGGAAATACTGTAAATACTTGTAGTATGATTTTAATAAATCACAATCTCTTTTTTTTTTTGTTCTTCCTACAAAATGTATATCTGCAACCCCTTCTTCTTTTATTATTTCAGTATTCGTAGTAGACTAAATTGAATTATTTGTTTTCAAAGAAAAATAATTCATTTTTTTTCAATCCGACTCTCCCTCTCCTCCCTCTTTCAGGATTCTTATTATACTTGTAATGTTGTCAATTAAATCAAATTTTGTAGATGTATATACTGTACTAGTAATTCTAGTTTGGCAGCCTTAATTTGTAGCTAACACAGTGCTCATAAGTTCTGTCGGAGAGAATGCAAAGGAGAGAAAAACATGGAGAAAAGAAACAGCACACTAGTCGGTTTGGAAGGCGCACACAGTGTATGCACTGCAGAATACGATGCCCCCTGCAGGCATAGGAAGTTTTGATTGTTATTAGATCTTATAAAAACCAGGTGATTGTTGGACTGATTAAAATATGACCAGGGTTCAAGTCAGGGGTAACACATGAACTCTGCTCCATCGTCGAAAGTTCATTTCTCCCCAGAGCTACATATGTTGGTCTACGCCACATGTCCTTCTAAAAAACCCTCTGAAATTTTCATCTGTTTTTCTATATCAGTATCAGTCGTTCTAAAGAGAATGATATGACATTAATAGCAGATCACTTTCCCACACAATGAATAAATAAGTTCAGAATTGCAATTTGCATTTGATTTAATTTGATTTTTTTAGAAAGCTAAACAAATGATCCCTGAAAATATATTACTGCCTAATCATTCTACCTCTCTTACCAAAATCATTCAAAAAAGTACAATATCAAGTCTAGGTCATGTTTTGGTGTAAAATGCATTTTCCATGATTGATCCAATGAATACCAAGCCCGAGACAACAAAATTAACCTGCATCCAATGCATGCAAGTCATATGTGTGAAAGGTCACCATGTCACACTAATACTTAATTATCTGGAAAAAAACAACAACAATGCAATTAAGAAAAATATAAAGGGTACACACCATAAAAATCAATTTCCTCATTGGGACCAAACTGCACTCACAGCAAAATTAGGAGTAATTATAAGTACAATATACTTGACATTTAGGACTTATTTACCCAGCATTATGTATGTAATCACTGATATAACAACTAACAATCAAACCTTAAATACAAGAAGGTTGTGAATTAATTTAGATTAGCTCAAGTATCTGTAATCCTCTAAATGGCAATTTAATTCTGTCTGAATGCTTTTTAGTTATAGGATTATTAAAAGTAAAGCTTAGCAATGTGTGCCTTATTAAGTTATCATCATTATTGTGACATTGTTGTTTCAAAGATGGTAGGACTATCTACTACCCATTTCTGGGCAGGTAAATGTTTCAAACACTTGGCCCCTCGACAGGAAAATACTTTGCAAAAGATTGATAGATCTATGAAAATCATTTCTGACAAAGCATGTAAGATTTGATCGGTGAAGGAACATGTTGTGTCTATTATGATCATAAACTATTTCAAAGTATGCAAAATATGTGGTTCAACAATCTCCACAAAATAAACAACTTTGGTTGCAATTGCTATAATAAACCTTGAGCTAACTACCTGATTTGTCATTAATAACAAGAAATCGTTGATCCTACAGGGTGAAAGGTAATTACACTCCGCCACCAACAGGGGTGCAAGAATGCCCCCCTTTGTATCTGGAGACCCCAGACTGAAAGGAGTGAATGCAGGTTGGGAAGGCTGTAAGGCTCCACAAGTGCAGATGTACTTGGCAGAAATTACAGAATGATCATTCTAAGGTCTTCTGCACCTTAGAATGCTTCTGCTTCAATCACAACAGCTCACTGTATCTCCACCTTTATTGAACAGATAATCTGTCAATTGATGGGAGAAATCCCCTTCTTCTCTACAGGACAAAATAAATATACTGTAGCATGTACTGTAACTGGATGTTTCCCAGCAGGCAAATGAACAGTCACCTTTTTCTAGAAGACTTGCCAACTGCCAGGTCGCAGTGCTTTAATTTTGTTTTTCCTGGTTGGTAGAAGAATAGGAAAGTAGTGGGGGATGGAGTACATTTCAACATGCATATACTTGTAACAGGTTTTGGAATGGTACTGGCAGCGACAAACTCCCTTCAACTACATGTAGCTGTCAATTGATGATGTGACCCTCTTCCTTTCAATATCCTTGTAAACTGTGTTGGAAACCAACAAAATGAGAGATTTATAGTTCATGAAATTGCAACCAGTTCACAAGTATCCATGATATACTTTTGTGTTGAAAGACGGAGGACAGAGAAGAAAAATAAACTACAATTTCTAACATATTTCTGCTCTCAAGAAAAAAATTGTTTGCTGGCAGTTTTGCAGCTGTTTCTGAGTTCGAAATAAAAGTGCAGTATTTAAACAAACTGATTTATGGCTACCAAAACAGCTGAGAAAGAGGCATTCAATATTCCTATTAAAAGAAATGGGGATGAAAAGTTTTACATGTAGGTATGTCTGTGTAAAAATAAATCAACCAAATCCTGAAAGCAACAAAAGTAGATTTACAAAATACAAAATTATGGGGAGGAGTTGGGGTAGCCTTTACAGTAACTAAATACAGCATTCTAATAATCATATTCATTTTCTGGATATTCATTCATAAATGACAACCTGAGTCACTAATGTATTAGGTGTTAAAACAGAGGAACTTGGATGAGAAATTGTAATTAACTTTGACAAGAGAGATTTGGTGACTCAGTTTATTGTAATCCCTCTTTGGAAGTTAAGATGAGCGCTAACACTTGACAGGGTTGAATTGAACATCAGTTTTTTTATGACTGTCTTTCACTCATGGAGATTGAGGGCACACACATGCACCCTTATTATAGAAGTGAAATCTTTTCATGATCGGTCTTTTTACAAAACAACTCCAGGTAGCAGGGAAAATCATCTCCAACCATAATGGCCGTATTAAAGTTAATCTGATAGCTTAACCTACATTTACATCGCAAAAAAATAATAAAATAGAAATTACTCACCCTCAAAAGGAAAGGAGCCTACTTGAAAGACAGGCCTACATAGACATCACATTACTCAGCGAATTATCTTCGCTTTTTAACTTTTTTTTTGGGGGGGGGGGGGTCGATCACTTTCTTTCTTGGGTTACAGCTTGCAATAATAAACTAAGAAGTTTCTTCTCTCAGTTTGCTAATGTTTTGCCACTTGTCTTTCTTCTACAAGATAAACAATGCATGCTTTCATGCATAACCTATTGTAAACAATGTTCAATTTTCATGTTGAATCAGAGCATTACATGTACAGAGAAAGAGAGAGAGAGAGAGAGAGAGAGAGAGAGAGAGAGAGAGAGAGAGAGAGAGAGAGAGATAGAGAGCACCAACCTAAACAACCTTCATAGTCTGTGTCTGGTATAACATGACATAAATCTACCAAACATAAATGGTAGTGATGACTTCCGGAGTCCTCCTCCTCCTCTTCCTCCTTATGGTGCACACATGTTCACAACAATTCAACCTCTTTGCTCCTCAGCAGATCCACCTATTTTCCCACAGGTATATGATATGTTGATAAAGACATTGTGTGGACTAGAGTACATTTTGAAGACTTTGTTTTATATTATGTTTCAAATTGTGTTTTAAACTAATACAAAATTACTGAATCATTTGTTACATAATGCACTGGTATACAAATGACATATCTACATGTATAGATACTTATATAGCGCAAAATGCTAAAGCCTCTAAGCGTTGTAGCAAATGACATATCTACATGTATAGATAACTAAAAAGACCCCAAATTACTACAAAAATACATTTCTTATTTATTATCATATTTTGCTTAAAACTTTCATTGATCTCTTTCTTTATTTTTTCTGCTTCTCTTAAGACCAACTTGATATCAGCTTTAACATCATCCTGGATCTTTCTCAGCAGATTATTATGTTCCAAACTGTTTCATAAAACGTGCTACTGATAACAATTAACACAAATCTATGACAAATTTGCTCTCAGCCAATCAAATTCAAGGATTTCAGTAGCTTATAACAATTATTGTAACTTGTTATTAATAACAAGTTTTATGAAACAGGACCATGAGCCTGCAACATTCAGTGGTTTAGTGTACATTTTGAAAAGCAATACACAAAATGTAGGTGCAAATAAAAAGTTTATTCACTTACACAGGAAACTGCACTGACTAGATAATAGTGGAATGGTTCCGAAAAGATTACTAGTCAACAATACATACACATACATACATGTAGTTCAAACAAAAGACAGTGCATGAACTATGTTTTGAGAAAAGAGGATATTATATTATGCCTGATTGAATAAGATACATCTAGGTGTACTCCAATAATTTTATCTTATCTGTCACAACTTCTTGTGGGAAATCAAACAAAACTGTAGACCCATATATACAGTATGTCTGAGGTGATGCCTTTGATATACATGCATTTGTAAGTGAACTGCATTAACATTTTAGTTCTAATCTTTTTTTTAAACACTATTACATTGTTATTAAATCAAGCATTCAAATGCAAAATGCAAAGTTGAAAACGTACTTCACAAGTGCAGGTCTTCATTCCCTCTATAAAACACACTTCCATATCAACACAACGGATACTAAAAGAGACAGTGACTGTAGAGAGAGAGAGAGAGGAGAGGAAGAGAGGAAGAGAGGAAGAGAGGAAGAGAGGAAGAGAGGAAGAGAGGAAGAGAGAGAGGAAGAGAGAGAGGAAGAGAGAGAGAGGAAGAGAGAGAGAGAGAGGAAGAGAGAGAGAGAGAGAGAGAGGAAGAGAGAGAGAGAGAGAGAGGAAGAAAGAGAGAGAGAGAGAGAGGAAGAGAGAGAGAGGAAGAGAGAGAGAGAGATGAAAGGGGGTGAGGCAGAAGGAAGAGTGACATTTAATAAATGAGTGATAATAAGCCCTAATTCCAAACATAATGTAGAACCAGTCCGCAACCGGTCTCCAAGCCGGGCGATGAAAGCCCCCATAGGGAGGAATTTCACAGTGTACTGACAATAGGAAAATAGAAAGAGTGCAAATAGTAAAGTCTGGTACAGACAAGAGAACTCGGCTTAATTCTTTTTAGTACCAACTCTCTAGACAGACATCATGGCAGAGATCGGGAAGCTAACTCAGCTCAACAGTCTGTCTTGAATCACGGAAAGAATTCTATCATAGTATCTGCAGTACATATACCTGCTGGCAACTATATATCTCATAATATTTCTTGTGGATAAGTTCTTCTACTGAATTACCCATATCAGTATAAGCAGTGAAGAAGAAAACAAATGAGCAGACAGGGGAAACTGGGGGGAATAAAAGCTCTTGTAAAATAACAACAAAATATGGGCCTGTACATACTGTCAAACATCAAAAGGGAAATTCCTTATTTACGCTGGCAAACCTCCCAAACTTTCAGTGCAAAAAGTACTTTTTTCTCTATCCTCTGTTATCAACATGGGTACAGGTCTACTGGAAATTTTATTGATTATTAACTTTCCATTCTAATCTTTCATATAAGATTGTTTTCTTCTTTTATGTTTACATGTACCTCCTTTAATTCTGAAGATTTTTTAAGGTTACTCAATGTACATTTGTATGTTAGAAGTGCAACAGGATGCGGGGGCTTAAACTATTTACAAAGTGCTCTTTGTATTAAAGAAGATTGAGTTTTCTCACTTTTAGCCTGTTGTTGGGTCTACCTTTCCATAAGAGGGAGCCAATAAAGTCTAACACTGTTGAGACAAATTATTCCAGTAACATTTACCGAGTTCATGAGGGGCATACGAGTGGGTGGATTTAAGGAGAAGGAAGAATGTGCAGTGGAGAACTTTGAGCTGTGGAATGCTGCAGTTGGGCAGAAATAAATCTCACAAGTCTACAGACTGAGATCATGTTCAAGATACATGACCTCCATACTAACATGTACATGTGTATATGTTAGGGGGTGGTGGGGGAGGAGATAAATGGTAAATATTTTGTTGTTGTTTACTCCTGTCAATTTTACAGAACTACCGGTAATTCCATTCTGGCTCTCAGCAGAAGATTCAATACAATGCATGTTTCTGATCATATCAAGAAATAATCACAGTGCTGTTTTATTTTGTAAAATGCACATGATATACATTTTGTAGATCTGTTCAAATTGGATACTTTACTTCAAACATTTGAATTTGCATATTCACTGGTTGGTGTTGGAGGTGGTATTGGGTAGTATTGGGTAGTATTGGGTAGTATTGGGTATTGGGGGGATCAGTAGACAAATACATGTACCTCCAAACCACCCTTCACAATTTTGCTCTTACATTGTCCACCATAATTAAAAACATTTTTAGAATGACTACACTGCCTGCTTCTCAGTCACTGTCATTCCAAGGGGTAAAAATAGAACTCTCTTTATATTTACACCCAACCTCCTTAGATTTTTGACAATGGGATGGTATTGTACAAGAGGTGCATTCTACCGAGTACCAATGAGGTCAAAATAAGGACAGCAAATGACATTGAGATTCTTTTATTCTCTAACGGTGAGCATAATTTGGTGTAAGTTTGAGAGAATCAAAATCTGTTCTTCAGGACCTGTCCATTTTATACTTTTTCCACGGCTGTGCATGGAAGCATTTGCATGCAATTTATTTGTTGATCAATCAATCAAGTAGATGCAAGATTTTATTAGGTGGATGATTTTGAAAGGATACTTGGGTGGCCATCTAAATCAGCGAACCTCATAACATGGGATGCCAAAGGTAAAGGTCAGATGAATCGCTACTAGTGCTTTTTAAAATTGGAGTGCAATATGAAAGACTCAGTAAATTAGATTTTGCACCCGGTTACCTCCATGCATCACTGCATTTTCATGTTTTGAAAGTTACATTTATTTGTACTGAAGTATTGAGTTATTAACAAGAAGCAGACCAGTATTGAAATGCTACATTAACTTATAGGCCTACACTTTTAACATTACAAACTTTAAAAAAACATCTGAAAATCCAGTGAAAACTTCAATATTATTAACACTAAAAAGGAGAGATACTAATGATCTTCAAACAGAATTTTTCAAATCAACAGTTAAATTTCATTTTCGAAAAGACCAATTAAAAATTCACCATGAATGCATATCCTTTAATTGAAGAAACATAATGATAATCCTCCTCCTCCTCATCTTCATTATCAACATCTGTCACCATCATCACTACCACCACCAGGCACCAACACCAATTCCACCACCGCCGGACCACCACTGGAACCACCACTACCAGTTTACGATCCAACATTAATTGTAAAACTTTTAAACCTACCAAATACTGCAGCCTCTGCCTGGACCAAGTTGTTGAGGGTGATTCTAATGACACTCGAGTTCAGCATCAGATGTCCATCTCCATTTTTGTTCAACATGAAGATTCTGGTATCGCCCCGGGTAACAGCATTGTTGCAGATCGCCGGATCACCAAACCCTCCAATTTGGATGGTATTCCCGTTCATCGGCGGGACCACATTTGAGTGAATGTCTTCGTACCCCTTGAACACACGCACGACTTCAATGTCGCAGTCGTACATGATAGTCCTGGGCTTCCTCATGATACGGTGAATGTAGCCCGAGATGACCACATTGGCGATTTCTTCGCGTTTTTCCACAGGGTATTCCTCACAAGTTTTACCGGTCCGGCTGATTTGCACAGCGGCGACGCCCCGGAGCTCCCCCATCGCTAGGAGGCAAGAGACAGCCACCACCAGAGAGGTGAGAAACGCCAAAAGCTGCATGGTAGTAATCGAGTTTTAATTCACTTTCAAGTTGGAAAATAGGGATGAAACTATCTCGGAAGTGAGATGAATTTATCCTGGATATGTATATTCCACACGATTCTCAATTCCTATTTGAGACAGCGACCAAAAGACGAAAATACCAAGCTTTCTTTTCTCCTGACAGGGAGGAGAACTTCCAGCGGTATGCACCGACGACCAACTCAACGCCAGCAATGCTCCCGCTCAAAGTACACAAACTCTAATCTCTCCGCATCGAACAATACAAAACTTCCGCTAAATACATCCGCAGGTACATTTGTACTAGTATACGTGCGTGGGTTTGGCCCCGAAGTTTCGCATAGGGAGTTGTAAAGTGCAAATAAAGGGACTGGCAAAGGTCTTTCGGAAAAGTACATGCTGGTACAGATGGTCGAAGCTTTGGGGGATTTCAGTGGTGTTGATGACAATTGTGATTGATTTTCACCCTCATTGGTGAAAATCTTTAAAGTGTACCAATCACCAAAATATATTTTGGTCTGCTTGTTAGGGGTTCTATGTCGATATACTATAAATTAAAACATGAGCTTCAAATGTTGATTCTGTAAAGGGATATTGCAAGTTGAAATATACTCCCTATATTACAGCGACTTGTCAGGAGACTAGTTGATGCACCCAGAACCAAACTCGGAGATGGGTTCCGCACAAGGGGGTTTTATGTTTTCCTTCATTTTCTTCATACTCCTTAACCGTTAACCCATAGAAGGCCAGGTAAAGTGTTTTGAGGTTGATTTTACACATTCTAGCTGTACACAAATTATTTTTTGTTGATTGGTACACTTTCAGTTTTGTAATGATGCTTATTTTGTTGCTACTTATGCATTAAGATGATGGTAATGCTGGTGGAATTTGTAACATTGTATTTCTATGAAGTAGTATACTAACAATAAACACTGAAAGAACATAGGCCTGTGGAGAAAGGTGAGGGGAAATGAAAGAAATAAGAAGAGAATGATGAAAGGTGTTACACAACCATTTTCAAAAGATTTTCTGTGCTCTTAGGATCAGATTGTGCATAAATATATAAACTATTGGGAAATATAATTCTGTATATAAGAAAATTTCAAGGAAAATGTGTTACATTTAAGAATATAAAGTAAATGTTGCCTTCCTGTGTATCTTGTTTTCTACCAAGATTTTGCAAATCTTGGTAGAACTTAAATTTGAAACTTGCCCTAATTGCCTTCATTTTATTATTTAGAGAGAGAGAGAGAGAGACTGACAGACAGACAGAGAGGGAGACAGAGAGATCACCACCCCATTTTGGGATGAAATACCCTATGGATGCCATTAGTATTGTTGATTTATTTTGTTCCAAGTTGAACTCTTTGAAAAGCATTCTATAAATGAAATCAATGGCAGTTACACTGTCATTTAATTTTGTATTTTACCTGGTTATAATGCTACCCAGCATATGTTCATCTTCAATTTTGCTATATATTAATTTTAATTATTACTGCAACATATAGTTTTAGAGCAATGTTAATACAAATCAATGCTTTTAATAAGTCAGGATAATATAAGCCATCAACTTCCCTTTCTCCTTCTTTGTTACATAATAATCCTCTCTCCTCCTCTTCCCCCTCTTTCTCTTTCTCTCTCTATCTCTCTCTCTCTTTCTCTCTCTCTCTCTCTCTCTCATTCTTACTTTCTTCCCCATACTCAACAAAGTTCTTGTTATGTAATCAAAGTGAATGATGAGACATAATACCATTGCAGACCATGCAACTGATAAATCCATTATGCTAAGCTTCTTAAAGATGAGTCAATACATCATTGTGGTCCGGTGGTAGTAGGTTTAACCCCTGATCATTTCATCATTATAGCGGCAAAAACTCCAAACAATTAGATTTGCTGATATTTATAAGGAAAAAGTCACACTGATAAAAACAAGAGTTGTAAAAAAGGCTGTAAAATCACATACAATTAATTATAGGTGCAGATTTATTTCACAAATTTACACAATATTTCATGGTTTGTGATACATGTACCACTGCTGCAGCTCAGATCTTAGTTTAAAAACTAATTTTCTTATGGGTGCATTAAAACATGCAGTCATTTGTCTTTCTTTATACATATCTAGGGACACTAAATGTACTTGATACAAAACTACCCATACAACCAAGATGCATGAAAATGCTGCTAATTCAATTATTCGCTCTCTTTATTTTTTACTGATCTATTTACCCTTATAAACCTATCCCCGCTTCTTCCAATATCAATTATAAATTAAATTTTTGTATACTCTATTTCCATTTCATTTCTGATTGTTAATAATACTCTATGAAATGCCATGACCTATTGAAGATTTTGACAGTTTTACAAAATTGACCCCACATATAAAAAACTCTTTTTATGAAAAGGCACATTCACAGTGCCATTGTACATATTGAACATATTTACACTGAAAAATGTGAACAGAGCCTACAAAGGATAATACACAGACAGCAGGGCTCGACTTTAAAGATAAAGTTGATTTCTGGTCATGAGATTGAATTGTGAAAGAAACTGTCTCAAAGCAATTGGGAAATGTTGATCATATAGCACATAAGAATTGGTGTATGCTGTAAGGTTTTGGAATCACCAAAATGATAAGAAATTGACTCAATCCTGCTGACAGTCACATGCACTACACACAAATGTTTGGCCCAAATATTTCAGCCGTTTCTTGTTATTATTTTGAAAGTGAGGGCATTTGTAGAGCAATCCTTTTCAGGGGGCATTTCTACTATGCCTATCTTCCAAACTAACATAATAAGAAAGAGAAATCTCACATATTAATTGTTACCTTTCCCAGAACTCAACCTTCCCGTTGATGGTGGCCCTGGTGCCAATGGCCACCTGAAACGGCCTCGGGCCACCTGAAACTGTCCAGATCAGTGGCCTGGCTGGCCACCAAAAAAAAAAGGTCAAGGCAAGCCCTGGACAGGACTGGTTAGCATACATACACATGAAGTGATCATATTGTCTTTACACCATCAAACACAATAATGTGAATAGAACTGGTGTATCCTACACAATGATGAATCATGGCATAAGGTCAGTTCACATCTTAAATTTATTCCAGCTTATCCCTACCATCTCCCTGGCAATGGAGAAGCTGATGCCAAGTACTTCACAGGAAAGTGGGGTCAATGAGCAACATACAGTCCAAAATTTAACCCTTCTTTTACATGCAAGTTGGTGTTTTGATCAGGGGGACGTTTCATCAAGTGTCTTGTCAGTAATTTTTACCGACTAATTTGCTCTCAGCCAATCAGATGCAAGATTTCAGTAGCTTATAACAGTTATTGTAAGTTGTCAAGTGAGAGCAAAGTTTCATGAAACAGGGCCCTGGTTTCTAGTCACAATCCTCTATTCTAAGGAAATATCTTCTGCTAAAAAATTTAAAGTTGAATTATTTGCAACATAAATTCCATACATTCTCAGTTTTCTAACAAACTATTTAATGACGACATGTAACAAAGTATTCACTCTTAAACACCATTCAAGACACATTTAGTAATTGATGCGTACCTAGGCAAGCTTATTAATAAGCTACATAATCTACACATAACACTGCAGTGCACTACAAGTACACCATCAATACCTATACTACACCATGGTGTACTGCAAATTTTGCTTAATAACAGAAATCTGCTTAACCTAATGAAATATTAGACTGCCCACACATTTCAGTAAGTGGTTATATAACAGAAATCTGCTTAACCTAATGAAATATTAGACTGCCCACACATTTCAGTAAGTGGTTATATAACATCATATCATCTTGATTAGGTAAAAGGAAGGCTTACACCTACATGGTGTCACCCCCATTATTGTATTAATTCTTGAGAGCCAGAAGGGCATTATCCTATGTTAAAGTCTAAGAGCCTTCTGCCTCTCAGCATATGATGTACCAACATCTTCCAGGATTTGGACCTCCTAGCCACACTTCCATTATTCATAATATTTGGAGGAATGTTCCTACATTGCAAATACATCAGGGGGTGTTTCATCAAGTGTCTGGTCAGTGATTTTTACTGACAAATTTGCTCTCAGCCAATCAGATGCAAGGATTTCAGTAGCTTATAACAGTTGTCGGTGAAAATCACTGACAAAACGCTTGATGAAACGCTCCCCAGAAGTTCTGGCCAATTTTACCACCAAACTACTAAAACAGTACCCATAAACCTCCGAATAGCCCCGTAATTTTTTTTTCTAATTTAAATTTTTTTCTTAAATTGAAGAGAGCTAATGGAAAAGAGACAGATACTTTGGGGATTGATTACAAAACCTTCCTTATCTAATAACATAATTTCCCCCAATTATCTGTTGATATACATAATGCACATACATTAGTTTCTCCATTGAACAAATTCACAAATGATCATAAACTGGTGCACATAATTCATTTTCAATTTATACAAAGAGTCCTTGTTAACAATGAAGTGACATCTTAAAAACAGGAGTAACACTACAGTACAATAAACAGTTATGTCCAGCATCATGATTATAATCAGAGAAAATAACTCTGCCAGGGACCAATTCATGGAGTTAAAATAGACAATCGTTTTCATTGAAACTTTAGAATTCATCAAAATAGACTAGAGCAACCAAACTGGCGCTGTTCTGAAAAAAAAAGGACATGGATGACACTAATTTCTTCAAAAAGTCTAATACAGTGAAACCTGTCTATAAAGACCACTCAAGGGAGATAAGAAAAACGGTCTTTATGAGCAGGTGGTCTTTATGTACAGGTTCCTTTATTACACATTTCAATGAGAAACACTTTTCAAGGGAAACAAAAATTGTGGTCTTAATGGACGGGTGGTCTTTCTATACAGGTGGTCGCTAAAGCAGGTTTGACTGTACAAAGTGAAGGTTTTACATGGACATGAATGTACTGGTACACATACAAGTGATGTCCTGCTCAAACAAATACATGGGAAATCATTTTACATGGCACAAGTTCAAATAGATTAATATTCTTTGCAATATGACAACACACAAAAAAACCTTTCAGAATATGTACAACAATGTAATGTGCCCATAACAAGATTCATACACCTACAATCTTTTGATCAGATCTTAAGGAATACCGTAAAACCAGGAACTTTCACGTGCACCTAATGGTCGTGAATTTCACAAGTTCTCCCAAGTTATACCACGAAATCATTGAATCATGGTTGACATAACACTAAATTTTTGCAAATCATGAAAGTTTCTTGCAGGGAAAAAGACTGTTGTTTGCAATTCTCAAAATTTTCATATTGCAAATGTTTCTGATTTTACGTTAGGGTGTTAGCAAGACTTATTTTTCCATAGAACCCAGCTCAATATATCCCTGGGGGCATTTCCATCAGGTGTCTTGTCAGTGATTTTTACTGACAAATGTACTCTCAGCCAATCAGAGGCAAGGATTTCAGTAGCTTATAACAGTTATTGCAACTTTTCATTGATGACAAGTTTTATGAAACAGGGCCCTGGTGCTGTTGTAAATTGATTTAGGAGTGAGATCAGTCAGATTTCTTTCAGGACAAATGGAATGTTTTTACATTATATAACCTTTCATTAAAATGCCCCGATTTTAAGGGAGGGGAGTATCATTAAGAGACAAGATAGGATACAATTGGTATAATCCTCTATACTGAAACATGTCACAACATGAATTCTTGACACTCTGTCTTGGTGACTTCCTTTCTAAACTTGAAAAATAATCCTGGATACTGGTAGCAGGTTCATTCTGTCTGGTCTTATCCACACGGTACCTCTAAGCTGTCAGGTCCTGATCATTGCAGAATCTTGGAAGACCATGACATTTCTGGATTCTTGAAGTGGATGAGGTTATCTTTTGGTCACCTATTAGTTTCTTCTAGACCCTTGACCCTACCATTGAAGAAATCATTGCCAATTCCAAGTGATACCTTGGGGAACCTTCCACAATCCCTGCACTGGAGCTTCAACTTGTTGAAGTATATATATACGTATCTTTTAGACTCGTAGTGATATCTGCTAGACTCTTAATGCTAGCTTTGAAGTGATCATTACCAAATAAATAAATTTTGGTGGTACCAAAGAGACAACCCTCCAGGATCGCAGATTTTGCAGATGTGTATCAGGGTATCTTCTAATTTCTTTGTTCTATCTTCTAGAATATTGGCATTGTCCCTGACATAACAAATGGGAAGTCTTGGCTCTGCTCCATTTGGATGAGGGTGTGTATGATGTAGTGTCTTTAGTAGTATCATACAGTCCGTTGGCGTTGCCCTGGTAGGATCAATTGGCAAGTCTTGGTGGTACCTGGGGACAACCTTCCAGAATCCTGGGTCGAATGAGGGTGTACATGATGTAGTGTCTTTAGTAGTATCTTCCAGTTCCTTGGTGTTGCCCCTGAGCTGATCCATAGCCAGACCTTCCTCCTCCTTGTCCTGGTGGGTAGTTTGACTGGAAAAAAATAGACCAAAATGAGTTCATTCGATAATTTGAAGATAGGTACATATGTAGCTTCTATAGAGTACCGAAGTGTGATGTCGTACCGGCCAAGTTGTCAAGGTTGCTGGTTCTAAACAATGGCGTTGTGATCGCACCAGCGTCAAACAATGAAATTGCCCTGCTTCAGCCCGTTGCTCAAATGACTTCGCGGTGTACCTCATGCGCGGGCTCTGTTGTATGGAACCAGTATCCTGGACGACGAGCGAATATGACGTCAGCACTTCGGTACTCTATTGCTATCATTTGAATAAAAAATGGCAGTATAATTACTGATAGTTAGCTGTCAAAGAATTTCATCTTTTAACTGAAATGAATTTTTCTTGTGTATTTAAGAGGGAAAAGGATGGTTCAGAGAGAAACACCGTTGTCAAGTGACTGCTCAATATATTGGTGCAATCAACACAATTGATTTAATTATCAATTTATTGACCACTCCTCCAATATAATACACAAGAAAATTTAATGTTCAAAATTGAATACATCCCTTTATCACAATTTCCTATTTGGATCCACTGTTTTAATATTACATTTTTTTTCCCCTTCAAATGTATAATATTGTGGGAATTCAGACGTCTTGCGTCTAACGCGATAATGTCTAAAAGAACAATAACAATACAGTAATAGATGTTTGCAGGGCATTTTCCCCCACTTTCATACACACATTCCTGTTCAAATAAACCCAAGGGTATGTTTTATGTATAACTGCTTTTTTACTACCCTGTATTCATCAGCTGGAAAAAAGCAGAAGAAAATAGTAAAGGAGGTAAATACATATCAATCATTATGATTTTGGTGATGATAAACATATGAGTGGACTTGAGTTCCATGCATGACACTGTTTAGCCCTCCTGCCGGGTGTAATGACATTTTGTTTCCTTTTCAGCGAAAAAGCCACACGTTCTTGCCAATTATTTCATATCCACTAATACTGTAATAGCTAATTCATTTTTCTTTCTTTCTTGCTTTCCTGACCTGGTAATGGCAATGGCTGGGTGGGTCAGTTTCCACTGGCAAACAATCCAAGAAAATTAAACATTTCAAAATACTGCGAGAAAGAGAAGTGCATATATTTCTTTAAATAATTGAATGTAATTTGTTGGGATTGTAAGAATGTATTGGACCACAAGATCAAACATATTCTTGTACATGCATATTGATTAGATACACTAAATTGCAGCTGCATAAAATCATCTTTACAGTGGACGGGCATCATGCAAACTCAGTTGAATTGCAAGGACTTTTTTTCTTCTCTAACTGACCAAAACAAAAGAACAAGAGCTGAGGGCATGGTAGGAAGCCATATTAAAAGTTTTGTAAAGGTACCTGTAAAATATTGATAAGGACTATATTAAGTCTTCCTTTCTAGAGCCAAATTAACACCAATTCTGGCAATGGAAACAGACCAGCAAGTGATTGGTAATTGCTGCCAATTGAGGGGGTGAATGGTAAAGCCCTTGACCTCTGTGTGAATTATACCAATTACCGATTGAATGTGTGTTGATCTCATTAGTTAGTTACAATGAAGCTTTAAATGGTTGGATTGGAGGTTGAACTGAGGGAGAAATGATGGAGGTAATGAGAGGGTTTTTTTCTGTTCACTCATATTTGGCTTCTCCTGTATACCTTTCCTTCTTTCTCTGTTGATTATGTGTAGTGTACCCTCTCTGTTTTTCTTGTACAATTTTCTGTCACTTATGTGTCATTTTGCTATCATTTCTTTCTTTTCTTATCTATCTTTTAGCTGAAATCATATCTTCTACAACCTCACTATCTAAATATATCATTCCCTTTCTCTCCCTCTCTCCATCCATCCATCAATCCATCCATCTATCTGTCTATCAATTCATCTATCCATCCATTCATTCATTCTTTCATTCACACATCCATCCATCAATCCATTCTTCCATCCATACATTCATTCATTCCTTTATTTATCCATCCATCCGTCCGTCCATCCATCCATCCATCCATCCATCCATCCATCCATCTAATCATCCTCTATCCATTCACTCATTCATTCATGCCCTGGCACGTCAATCTATATCTAGTGGTATTGCTATGCTTTCTACATATATCAGTGAAAAATGGAGAATGGCCAAAAGCTTTAGGAAAAAAACTAAGTTCGTTATATTTTGTGAATTTCTCAAATTGTTGTAGGGTTGTTAATTTGACGACATGCAAAAATGAGCTGCCAATGCATATGTGCAAACATGTATTGTAAGTAACTCGTTTTAATTATCACCAAAAACAAATAGTGAATATGCCGTGTCCCTGTCATCCGCAAAAATATCAGTACGTGAAAATATCGGCTTATATAGCAATCTTCCACTGTGATTCCGTAAACCAATCTAAGATGATTGAAATATCAATCTATGGCATGCTGCCCTCTTAAGCTTTTCAAATATGGAACAATATGGCTCCACTCAACTGTCCAACACAAGCATTCCACTGGAGTTAAAAGTCATATAAATAAAAATTAACAATAATGACACATTTTGGAAAGTTCAGTGGAGGAGAAAAATAACTTCAACATGATATTTGAGGTATTGGTACTGTGGAGAAGGTCATTATCTCCACTGTCCAGGAATTCACGCTCTGTTTACATATCTCACTTTCTTTCAGTAAACACTCAACACAAGCTGCATCTTGGGTAGAGATAAGCCGAGAATTTGGCTTTATGTAAACATATTATACATGGACCATTGACCAGCTACTATTTAATTTCTCTGTCATATTCCATGGACAGTTTTGATAGAGCTAATACCATAAATCTGCTTGGAGTGGACGTTTTGTTTACTTATCTCACTCTTTTCGGGCAGGCATTCCATTTCTTTCCCCCAAGCATTTTACAGCCAGGACGATAAAGAAATGAAACAAGCCATGTTTCCAAGGCATTTTTCATAGATTGCATCGATATGGGTTTGAATTCTATCAGGTTGTAAAGATTTGCTCTAAAGATTATAAACTTTATGACTGATTCTATTCAGATCAATAACACATATGCTGAACAAATAAAATGGGTCTAAAATACCATGAGACTGAAGTAAGGTAAGACTCCCTTAGGGCACATACACTCTACATATATACATTGTATATATATACACACATGAAGGAATAAGTAAATATATGCCGGCATTTTCCTGATTTTTCAGATACCGGCAAATGGACAGTTCAAATTTGCTGTTGAATGTGTCTTTGTTAGTATTTGTATTTAGAGAGTATTTCCTCCAGAGAAGGTCATCTCTCTCAATTGAGGCAGTAAGAGTTCTTTCGGTGTTACGATTACAACATAATATTACTTCTCAATATTAATATAGACACAATTTACATTAAATTCTTCAGTACATGTACATCTTCCTCAAAAATAAAATTGTAACTCATTACTGTTCCTCAAGAGACATTTGCCTTTTGTTTGCCTTTGTTTTCTATGTTCATTTGGCAAATGCTCTAAGACAAAAAGGGATTAAAGAATCTCTTTTCTCTCTCAAAGCATTTGACTAGTTGATGCGCTGAAACAGAAAAAAAAGTGATTGTGTTTTTAGGGTATCCTGTTGTAATTTATATTGTATCATAAATATTTTCAACAACACCTTTGAAGCTAATCTAGAGTTGTGGTTATGAAAGCATTTTGAGAGAAACTGAATTAAAGTAATCCTAGATTATTTTTTAGGCAGTACACAAAGTTGTTTGGACCAGTAACATTTAAGCAAATTAATAAAAACTTGCGGGAAATCAGATCCACTAAAAAGCATAACTTATATTTGCACATAAAAGACCACATACCAGACCACATACCATGCACAGACTGGAGACTACTACATCTATCTCATCATCTTCCTTTGCTTTATTACTAAGCTATACTTTCTACAAAAGTTGTTTAATTCTTGCGGTATACTCTGATGAGTGCAAGATGAAAAGCTTCAGTATGTCTCTCTTTAATGCCATTTTCCGATTCTGTGGTACCAAACATCTTTTCAGTTAACTGATATAGTTCATTGGCAGTCTTAACCCTTTCGAGACAATTGACCACATTTTGGGGTTTGGCTCAATAATTTTTGATTCAGAGCCCTAAAAAATATACCAGATACATGAGTAGAAAGAGCAAAAATTAATGCACACACTGTGTCCATTTTTGTTGCATGACCATATTCCATTTAATGCCAGGAATTTTAAAACAAGAATAATCTTTAAAATCCTTAAATTGGCAACATATTCAGTTCAAAATCATTGTTTTTCCATCAAAATTGGCGATTTTTTCAACTTTTGACAAAATTTCTAACCATGTATATTGTTTTCAAAGACATTATACCTTATTAGAACCATGTAGCACTAAAAGAAAATGTTATTGTTGCCAATCTTGGGAACAAACTGTGATCAATTTAGCCCTTGAATAATTCCTGTCTTGAAAGGGTTAAACAAGTGTATATTTTGCTTGATATTGTCAGTATTTTCGATTCCTTTGAAGAGCAAACAGTAGGAACAATCAGAAAGAGACTGACTTACCCCATGTTGTTGGCTTGGTTTCTTATGATACACAGGAGAGTCTGGTTTCCTTCTTCCATGGGCAGCAAAGGATGTTGGAATACTGGGCTGTAAAACACAAGAGCATAGAGCATAAACACTAACTGACCCATTACGAGCTTACAAATTTAAAATGTGGGCTACAAATATACAGCAAAAACTCTGGCATCACTGTAATTAATGTAAATTTCATGACTTCTGACAACTTTCAATTTTTTTTCCAAAACTGTTCCACATACTCTCATCTTACATATTCTTAACCACATTTCATATTTTCCTAAATTTTCTACAGGTATAATAAAATTCTAACAAGAGCATGGGTGCTTTTTCTATAGTTATCATACGGTTATCTGAATAAGAATGAGAAGCGGCTCAAAGGATATGTGAGTTGGTCTAGCGGTACGGTCAGCTCTCTGTCTTTGCCTACAAACTGACTCTGACAAATCCCTATTCAAAACGGAGTCACGTCTTTTGGATGGTGACACTAAAGGTTGGTCATAAATAAAGACATGAGAGTCTGATCAGTTAGTCACGGACAGACATTTGACAAATTTTGAAGTTTGAAGGCCTGTAGAAAATAAGTATTTAATTGAAGCGAGCTAATTTATCTTTCATTGTGAAGGGCATAACTGAAGGAGTTGAAATTTGGTTGATATGGTCGCCTACTAAAATTATAATCCATAAAATATTCAATGTCACGGACGGACACAATGCTCTTAACCGATCAGGCTCATGAATAATGATATCTAATGGATACAAGTCTGTAAAAACCCAATTATACACAAACACATATGCTGCTCCAGTGGTAGATGAAATGCTGAACATACCTTTGTCTGTGCAGGTTGCATATGTCCCTGGACTTGACCTTGGGTCAGCAGGGGTTGATGACCGCTTTGGTGATGAATGGCCTGAGGGTGACCAGAATTCAGCTGACGAAGATGCTGCAAACAAATCAAAATAAAGACATTGACTCTCTTAAAGCCTACAAATTTAAGCTTAGATTAGATGTAGGCTTTACAACTGAAAATGATTAGTCTGAACAAAAAAATCTAATACATCTTGGTTCAGACAGTGTTCAGACTCATCACTCTACCTCTCAGAGTGGGGTGGGAGTGGACAAAGTCTAGATCTTGAGTGGTGAGTTTAACTCTAAAAAAGGCCAGTCTGGTGACGTATCCACTAGACCATTGCACCTCTACAATTTACATATTTATATAAATTTGGTATAAAAAAATGCATAAGACTTTAGGCGAAAATGTCATGAAAGCTCGCGGCACACAAAAAAATTATCCTCAAACATATCCTGGCTTGCGTCCCGGGGGGGGGGGGGGGGGGATTCTATCCCCACACCCCCCCCCCCCCCAGCCCTTTTAGGGTTAAGTATGAAAACTACGTAAACTATTCAACAAAAAAAAGAAATCATTGAAAATGCAACTAGAGGATGATATAGAATTTTGAAAGCATGAAAAATATTTTGGCAAGAGGTTGTACACAAACCATACAAATAAGTACACACAAAAACATGTTTATGGTCCACACTGAACAGACTCTCTAGTCCAGAAATTATCTCTTTAGGGCATGAGAATGAAAACAGTAATTTTATCCAAACATAGATCAAGACCAATGCGGAACTCTAAAAATACATTGAGTGTCTAGCCAGATAATGAGTGTGCATATAATTCTCAGTAAACTCTAATTGCGAAACATAATGAGGGCACTAAGGGCAATTGATCACACATGTAAGACCTCCAAACAAACATTAAGGAAAACAGGATTTTCCCATCAAAATATTCATTATGAACTAAGTATGCAGCTATCGTAACCAAGTTGTGAAATATTTTGAAACAAAGCCAAAAACTGCATCCAAATTTATATATTTTATTTTTGATTGATTAATGTTTGATAATGTTGTACTAAAGTTTCACATATTTGGCAGGAATGGCTTAGTGAAAGGGTTTATCTACTCATGGTAAATACCAGGGGAGCGTTTCAACAAGCGTTTTGTCAGTGATTTTTACCAACAACTGTTATAAGCTACTGAAATCCTTGCATCTGATTGGCTGAGAGCAAATTTGTCGGTAAAAATCACTGACAAAACACTTGATGAAACGCTCCCTTGGAGTAGCAAAGTTAATCAGTCTTTATCTGCCATGAGGCAACTTCTTCCATAATAAGGAGGAGCCTGCAACCACACCATGTGAATAAGCCATTATCCCCGGTCCCTCAGACAATGATGAATTCAACCTACCTGCTGGCCTTGGAGTTTGGCCTGATAATAGCCTTGATCATCACCTTCACTACTGGCTTTCCTGGACTGTTCTACTCCATGATGGGAGGCAGAGTGCAAGCTGGATGAAGGGGCACCTTGCAAATATCCTGTTAGTGATGTGGAAGAAAAATTAATATTGTATTAATTATTCATTGTTACATTAAATTAAATCATTTTGTGAAGGAGAAGAAAAATAAAAAACTTGGATGGATGTTGATAAATTGACATCATCATATTCTAATATTTCCTGAACCTAAACTTTTCTTGCTCTCTTTGTGCATGCATTTTCATTTAAATACAATGTAGTCAAACTTGTACTAGTGGCAATCTAAACTTAACTAAAGGCAAACTGTATTTAGTGGCTAGTTATATTGCCTCCCTCAAGAAGGAAATTCATATGGCAAACCTGTCAAGAAAGGTCACTTTCAAGAGATGGTCACTTTTACTGTTGTCCCTTATTTGGTCTTTATAGAAAGTATTCGCTGTATTTTGTTATTTATAACCAAAATATTAAAAAGTTGACTATCAATAACTTGATGGTCCTAAAGATGAACACAAGTTATTTTTGGACAGTCAAGCGGAACATGAATCACAGAAAACAACTGATCTTGCTCATTAGCAACCATTCACACGCTCTCAAAATGTCAAAAGTCAGCACAAAATTAGCATAAAATTAGCAAACGGTGATGGATGGATGGAAACTGGATGGCCCTCCACAGGAAATCAAGACCAAACTCTGGAAAGGTCACCATGCAATTACTTCCTGTTTCCTTCTATGGGGGACAGAGGGTCTGGGCAGATCGTCCCTTTCATCAGGGATGTCTAAAACAAAACCGAGACACTCTTACAAAATAATAACAACAGACAGTGGGAAAGTGAGAAAGTTACAATGTCATCCTAATTACAAGTCCATTGACAGAATGAATACCGGTAATTGACAAGTATTTTACCTGCATGATATGTAAGTGCATGAATACACTAGAAAGTGACCTGCAGAGGACCTAGAGCATGAAGTCCCATCCATAGGACTAAATAATTGAGGATGGATGCCTTACTCCAGGGAACCAGCAAACCTTAATTGATCTTTGATGCAACCCCCTAAGAAACAAACCAACCAATACAATGTCAAACCCATTGATACCTTGGGAATGCAGTGTCATACATGTAGGCAAAAAGAGCACTCAACACTCCCCCCCCCCCCCCCCCCCCCCCGTCTTTGCTTTTTTGTACAGACCCTTTGATGGTATACACAGAGCTACACCACGTAATACTCCAGCCAGTCTTGTTTGTATGTTTGTCTTCCTCCTTCATTTTCTGACTTACATAGGCTACATGTGGCTTAACCCGTTGACTACCCAATTCTTTAACTCTCATAGGCTTCATACAGGAGCCACCCGGTTCCCGTAGTCTATGGGTTAACCCGTTTACTACTGAATTCTTTAACTCTCATAGGCTTCATACAGGAGCCACCCGGTTCCCCGTAGTCTATGGGTTAACCCGTTTACTACTGAATTCTTTAACTCTCATAGGCTTCATACAGGAGCCACCCGGTACCCTGTAGTCTATGGGTTAACCCGTTGACTACTGAATTCTTTAACTCTCATAGGCTTAATACAGGAGCCACCCGGTTCCCCGTAGTCTATGGGTTAACCCGTTGACTACTGAATTCTTTAACTCTCATAGGCTTCATACAGGAGCCACCCGGTTCCCCATATTCTATGGGTTAAAGGGAGGGTTGAGTTCTGGGAAAGGTATAAAAATAATTTGTGAGCTTTCTCATTCTTATTGTGTTAGTTTGGAAAGTTATCATAGTAGATATGTCCCCTGAAAAGGATTGCTCTTCAAATGCCTTCACATTCAAAATATGACAAGAAATAGTTGAAATGTTTGGGCCAAACATTTGTGTGTAGTCCCATATACACATTTCTGTGTGCAGTGCATGTGACTCTCAGCAGGATTGAGTCAATTTCTTATCATTTCGGTGATCCCAAAACCTTACAGCATACATCAATTCTTACGTGCTATATAATCAACCTTCCCAAATTGTTTTGAGACAGTTTCTTTCACAATTCGATCTCATGACCGGAACTCAACTTTATCTTTAAAAGAACATATCTATAAAGTAATAAAGATAACCAGCTTTATCATCAGACCTCCATCATGGGTTGTTTACATTAGCATGAATTCAGTCATGCTTGTATACTCTGTAACCTTGAAAACTCCAATTAATTCTGGAGTGAATGATACAATGGCCCACTTTTATCAATCATCCCTTTCCTGTTTTCTTTCATGATGGTCCTTGAAAAACCACAAAAATTTATCTTCATCAATAAAGCACCTGCTGAAGATCTCAAACAAAAAATATACCTGTCCAGGGTAGCACGGTATAACATGGACCATAAAATCACATACAATTGTGAATTGTCATTTCCATGTTATCCCTTTCATTTAAAAAAAAATAGGGTTAAATAGGGTTAAAACCTGCATTAATACATTTCATACTTGTATGTTCACTTATATCAGTTGGTATAGCTACATAATATTTCCTTGTATAACAATGGTAAAAGGACAACAGACAGATTTTTTTGTCAAAATATATCTGAAAAAATACCATCAAAATTGACAGCTTAAATTGATATTGTAGGTTGATGAACTTTTGGCACAAACTTTTGGTATCATAGGTTGATGAACTTTTGGTACAAACTTTTCAGTGAAGTTAATCTCTTTTGATGCAAATTCAACAATCCACCTTATTTTTTGGTGGCACAACTACAAAGACAACTTTAGAAAATAAATGATTATCTTTACTTAGTGTTTGTTCTCTTTTGTTTCTTCATAGGCTATAATCACTGTGTGATCATTGCTTGATCTGGTTACCCTGAATAAAACATATTGGAACTGCACCATTAAGAGTAAAGAGTGATACTCATTTAGAAAAGAGTCATAAAATGACACTACCAAATTGTGACACACACCGCACAAAGAATTGCTGAAATACTATTTGTAAAGGGTACCTATCACCATAAGAATGTTTTCCTATGTATGTATGTTTGGGGTTCCATACCAGTAAACTATGAAAGAGAAGGTTGAGTTCTGGGAATGGTCAAAAATGATTTGTGAGCATTCTCATTTCTTTTGTGTCAGTTTGGAAGAACATCATAGTAGAACTGTCCCCTGAAAACGACTCCCTCTCAAATACCCTCATATATGAAATAGTATGAGAAATAGCCGAGGTGTTCAGGTCGAACATGCATGCCACATATGTGTGCAGTGAATGTGCTTTTCAGCAAAATAGAGTCTTATTTACCCCCTACGCTCGATGGAGAGGGGCTATATGTGAGATTGTTACTTTGCTTCGACGGGAGCCCGGATAGCTCAGTTGGTAGAGCACTGGTCATGTAATCCAGGGTCCCTGGTTCGAATCCCGGTCGGGGCATTGTAATTTTCTCACATTTACTTTCTTTATGATAGAGTCTTATTTCTTAACATTTTGATGATTCAAAAACCTTAAATTCTTATGTAGACATGATAAACTTTTCCCAATTGCTTTGAGACAGTTTCTTTCATAATTCAATCAAATGATAAGAACTCAACTTGATCTTTAAAGATATCAGCTTCATATGATACCCCTGTCAGAAGAAATGTTACTTTAAATACGCTCTTAAAAGGTGAGAGCTATTTAGAAGTAGACAGTTGACACACCTGTACACATACACATGCACATAGATGTTAATTGAGTTAACTTAAGAGTGAGATTATGATTTTTTTAGATTATAGGCTTTTTACACTTGGATTTTTTTAACCCCGTACTATCCTTAACCACAGACTATCCTTAACCCCAGAATAATTCTTTTTTGCTGTTCTTAGTTTTAGTCCCGTACCATCTCCATAGCCAAAGCGCTTAGCCCCTCCTTTTTATGTTTAGCCCCACCTTTGGTGTGGCTAACCCTGCATTTTACCAGGGCTAAAATAATCCCATACTATCGTGGAGTTAGCCCACGTTGGTAAAATGCAATGTGAACAGAAAGTGGGCTAAGCTTAGTCCCGTACTATCGGTGGGGCTAAATCCTTGTTTAGCTCCAACGATGGTACAGGACTAAGCAAAAAAGTGTAAAAATCAATTACACTCTTTAATCCTTAACTGTTTTACAGTCTTTTCAGGGGGAGAGATTGATTTTGAGCTTTCTAACAATAAATAACTATTGGGGGGTGGGGGTTGTGATTGGTCTCCTTAAAGTTTAGACTTACTTTGCTGCTGCTGCTGCTGTTGCTGCTGTTGCTGCTGCTGTTGTTGTTGTTGTTGCTGGTACGATTGGGAGAACTGCTCCCCGATGCCTTTCTGCGTTGTCGCAAAGTGGTTTCCATATGAGCTGAAAGCGGACTCCCTAGCCTGGTATTTGTTAGGGTTTGATTGGCTGCTGGATGCATAGTTAGCATGGACAGGTTGCTGGGTTGGAGGATAGCCGCTTGCTGATTGGTTGATGAAGGCTGATGACGGAGCCTGGGCTGTCGTGTAGGCTATATGACCTGGAGGTATGGAAAACATTTAAAGTCCTGGTTTAAAGGTTTGTTTTAGCACAGAAGGACATGATGAAAAACTGGTCTGAATTATCAAGGGGACAGCAGAACTATGAAAATGCATATACTGGTAATTTGTATGACGCACCTCTTGACGCCCGGGAATGGTGCATCATTGTCCCTATGTGCGTTGTCCTTTTGTGTTCCATGACGCACCCTCAGTCATTCAAAGTGACTCACCATTTGACGCACATATAAATTCAAATTTGACGCCCCATTTCACGAAATAACGGACTCAGTGACGCACATAAATAATGCACGAGAAATGGGCCAACTGACTGGACGGACCTCTGATGCACCTTGCGCCGAACTCATGGTACATTGACTGACCATGACACACATATGGGTCAATGTTGTGACTGACTTTTCGCTTCCTTGACGGTACTATGAGTCATCAGTGAGCGGGACATGACTCACCCATGACGCACCGTTCCCGGGGGTCATTCCCGGGGGTTAAGAGGTGCGTCATACAACTGACAGCTGCATTACTCTCTCTATCACCCTCCCGCCCCCTCCTCTTCTTCCCTCTTTCCAAAATCATCATACAATGTTGCCTTTATGAACACAGTGACTTTGTTTTTAGATTGGATAGTGCTTAATTCAACATATAGTAATTGGGATGGGGCTTAATTAATCTTCCCCCTACCCCCCCCCCCCCCAATCTCTTCTAAGACCATCTGACATATGCCAGTTAAAATATATCATACCTTGTTGCCTGTATGGGCTATGTGCATGAGTAACTTGGCTCTGCGTGTAGGCCACATGAGGATAATGACTTCCTTGTATGTGATGTTTTGGGTACAGGTCTACCACAGGGGGTGATGGACTTCGAGATCGCTTCACACTCTGCTAATTTAGAAGAAAAAGAAATCAAGATTAGCAAAAAACATACTCAGTTCACAGGTAAAAACAGATAAATGCCATTCTCATTAAAAGTTCTTATTACCACAGTCATGAGATTCATGACTGCACACGATCGTGCATCGTCTCCACACTCCCTAGAAAGTATCCCTCCCAAGTGGCCATGATGAGGATATAGAGGCATATTTGATCAAAATATCATTCAGCATATATCCTGGGTGCAGAATGGCAAATGTAGATTAATGCTTTGCTAAAGCATATTTCTGCAGCAGCTAAAGCTCTAACCTGGACCATTTGATCCATAGTCTAAGGACTGCTTCACTCAACAGAGGCAATATTAGGATGTCTTGGTCTAGTGGATAGTATTGGATCATTGATGAGGTGAAAATAGTAATACAATGAAACCTGTATATAAAGACCACTCAAGGGAGACAAGAAAAGCAGTCTTTGTGAGCAGGTGCTCTTTAGGTACAGGTTCCTTTAATACACATTTCAAGGGAAACACAAATTGTGGTCTTTATAGATAGGTGGTCTTTCCATACAGGTGGTCGCTAAAGCAGGTTTGACTGCACATTGTACAAGTACTAACCTGGACTGTTTGAGAGGGCGGAGTCTGTGTGCCTCGATAATAATGTCCCTTAGATGTATCTCCCAATAAGGTTGGTCTTAAACTTCCACCTATTCATGGAGTAAAGCGGGAAAGGAATACGAGCAATAAAAAGAAGTTAAATATTTGTGCATGTGAAGATGACTGTGTGAAAGTCGGGAGAGGAATACAAGCAATGATAAGAAGTTAAATATATTTGTGCATGTGAAGATGACTGTGTGAAAGTTAATGTATGTTAGCTATGATTTTTGTATTATTTATTACTTATTGTTATATTTGTTACATTAGAAACGTCACTGTTTTGTGAACAACATACTATCACATGTACGTCTATTTCAGTTTGTTCTATAAATTTGTTCATTCATGTAACGCACGTTATTGGTGCATTGAAATATAGAAAAGAAGAAAAGCTAATAATCACATATGCACATGAAAAGATAAATACTATTTCAAATTAAATAGCATGCTAATATTAGATTTTTTTTTTCTTTTGAACTTTTAACCATAGATACATGGTATCACAGCCCTGAAAATGCTACTTTCGGTAACAATACTGGGTCCCATTTCATAAAATTTGTTATATATTACAACTGTCCCATTTCTATGACAAATTTGCTCTCGGCCAATCAGACTCAAGGATTTCAGTAGCTTATAACAATTATTGTAACTTGTTACAACAAGTCTTATGGAACGGGGCACAGAAGTGACATTTACTGGCTATAAACCTTTTTTTAAGAAAAAAAACCCCCAAATGCATGTTGTTTTACATGTGAGTTTCTGCAATGCCATACATAATCAGTAAAGATAAAAAGTTTATGCACTGAATGGATATGAAGATTGAAAAAGATTAAAAGGGTTAACTTACTCTGTACTAGCATATGTGGACCAGGTAGCTGCATAGCAGGATGGTATGACTGACTCATAGCAACAAGCATTTCACTGGAATGAATAAGACAATGAAAATAAATAAGACATGGAAAATCATGATACCAATACATTGTAGCTATGTTATTGGTGTTTATAATTATAGAGTTACAGTGCAAACTCACTATCTATAACAAGGACCTTGGGACCATGAAAATTACCTTGTTATATCAGGAATCTCCTTATATCGAGCTCACTATAACAAGGACCTTGGGACCATGAAAATTACCTTGTTATATCAGGAATCTCCTTATATCAGGGCTCACTATAACAAGGACCTTGGGACCATGAAAATTACCTTGTTATATCAGGAATCTCCTTATATCGAGCTCTTTATAGCGAATTTCCACTGTATAGGATACAGAAATCAAAGAACGGCCTACATGGAATCTGGATTCATACCTACATGTATTACTGCAGGTTGAATATTTTTCAATATTAAAGTTTGGAATTTTCAATAATTTCATAATTTTGATTGTAAAACAAATGAGCAACCCTAAATACAATGTTTCTTGCCGAGCATGCTTGATGCTGATGCGCACATTCTGTTTCAGTTATACGTGGAAAAAATGGACGGAAGCATCTAAAAACATCTAAAAACATGAATTGTTCACCGTGATTTGAGAGCACTGAAATCTGGTTTTAATATCAATATCAAAATGCGTGAACCTCTACAGGACCCTGTTTCATAAAGACTTGTTATCAGTAACATCTGTCACATTTCTATGACAAATTTGCTCTCAGCCAATCAGATGCAAGGATTTCAGTAGCTTAGAACAGTTATTGCAACTTGTCACTGATGACAAGTTTTATGAAACAGGGCCCTTTTAAACATACGTCTTCTTGCTCTCCTGTTGTCTTCTCCTGTTCTCATCCTCATTCAAGACTTTCTTCAGTTGTAAGAAAAGCTCATGTTTCTCTTGCTGTAATGATTTCAGTTTCTCCTCCAAATTTTTCACCTAATAATGAAAGAAAAGTAAAATGTTGAACAAATCCACCAACAAATGAAAGCGTTTAATCTTTAACTTTATTGGCACAGATTCAGAGGAACTTCTTTAAAGAAATTAGGACACTACCTGTATGCTTTCCAGGTGCATGAGGTAACTTATTTGCTTTTCATAAAATAGAAATCGCATGCTATCATCCCAAGATAAGATAGAAGTTAACATTATTCCAATAATTAAACTGGATATACAGGTATGCAGCTCTTAATACAAAATTGAGCCTCTTAATTTACAGATAGCATTACCTCCAACTGCCTGCAAACTATGGGACATAGATAGATTACCCCAGTGACAAAATTCATTGATGCACACAATGTGTACAACCATCTCCACTCCCTGGAGAGTATTCCCACTACATGGTTTACTGTGCGGGCATATAGAAATTGCAATCTCAATGGCTTTTGTCACCTCAACAGATTCCCTTTTTTCTCCTGGATATAGTTTGGCAAATGTAGATTAATATCTTGCCAAAGGAAATTACATGGAATGAATGAACCTTTGCATCTCCCGTCAAGTGTTCACTGAGTATTTCAGTTACCGCTACAGTTGAATTGCCCACACTAAAATTTAGAATGAATAAATGTACCTGTTCTTTTGTCTCTTCTAATGACAGCGTCTCAGCTTCTTGCTTCTTCCGTAATCTCTCCTGCTCTTGTTTCTTCCGTTCAATTGCTTTATCTGCTTCTTCCTCCTCTGCATTTAAAAAATGGTAATAAATGATTAATTTTTATTATTCTATTCCGAGGTAAATACATGAAGTGACCCAACTATACAATCATAAGTCTTTAAGAAAGGATTGTTGAAATGATAAAATGATGAATATTCAAACATCTATGAACGGAACAGATATATCAAGTATATCCAATATGATCTAATTATTATTTACCAAAAGCATTAGCATACAATTTGTAGTTTCACCCATTTTATAAAATTAATTTCTAACTATTTGTTCAGATATCTTTAACACCATGTGAACTTTGATGACTTTTAAACATACTAGCAGGAAAATGAAAATCCAAACCAAGTTTGCATAATATGAACATAATGCATGATTTATCTTCACTCCTGAACCTTCTGAAGTTGTAATTAGCAAGGCGGTACTCTGCATGTCCCTAACTTGAGTAGGGTGTGGAAGATCATGCTGAAGTATGCCCTTAAGCTTTCCACAGATAGAGCCAAAACTGATTCTCATCAAGTGCATTCCACGCTCGACAGGTTCTTGGGAAGTACATTTTCTTCGAAAGTATCCTCCAATCTCCATGAAAGAATCACTCACCTTGCCGTTTTCTTTCTCTCTCTTTGACGACATGCACCCTTAGGGCTGCAGCCATAGCCTTGCTTAGTTTGGGTCTCTCCAACAAAGCAGGCATGGTGACTTTGTTTGGATTGTTCGCCAGGTCAACAGTGGAGTAAGGTGGCAATCTGAAAATACGACTAAAGTTTATTTATTTATCTGTTAATTCTATTTTCTTTAATAGCATCAAAATATATAATCAAATACATTTAATTTACAAAGTTAATAAATAAAAAAAAGTGGGAAATAAAATAAGCCAAGAGGCTTGTTAATGTTGGGATTTTGCAATAGTTGTTTACAGAAATTTATTTACCATTGCAGTAATGGCAGTAAATTGTTTTTCTTTTCTGAATGTTTTGAACACACCACCACACCAGTAAAATTTAGATCTTTCTATGTCTGACATATGATGAGGTAAACTACATTAACGTCAGTTTTCGGGAATGTGATATCAATTCAATCCGTGATTTTTAACATTCTAGTATTCTACAAAATTCTATTTACATGATTTAGCTCAATTTAAACAAACTGAAAGCAACACTCGACTACAAATTAATGGCTTATTGCAACTAAAAAATTCATCAACAGTCAGTGGATTCAGCATGGATTCCATTAGACTCATCATATAAATCTACATGTACATGTTGATCTAGATCTAGGTCTACATCGCGGCAATAAAAAACTTAATGTCGGAATGCAACGCACCGTGCACTAAGACTATTAAAGTAACAATAATTAGATCTAGATCTAGTTACGATTTCCAGACCAGTTCTGATTTTCTTTGCAGAATTCCAGAATGAATGTAAAATCTAGCTGTATGAGCTCCTTGGCTTATCAATCTGGTACTCTATGGAGCTGTACATGGGATGCATATAATGTGTGTGGAAGGGGATATCAACAAAAAAATCTAGATCTAAATACAGGCATGAAAAGTGCTGTTCATGAAAAACACTGAAATGGTGATATTTAAAATATCACCATTTCCCACATACTGTGAGCTATGCAAGCCACCCTCAGAGTTTGCTAAAGGGGTTACCTTCCAGGATCAACTAAGATTGTAAAAATTGATTGAATAAAAAAGAAAACCCACAAAAATCGGCAGGTGTGCTCAGGTTTTTTTTTACCTTGCACGTGTAACTAGGAATATATATATATGGGACTACACATATATATATATATTGGAGCTCCCTGGAGTTAGTTCAGAATCAGGGCATCAAACCGTCATAAGCACAAGTTCGCCGACATCCCATTGAAACGCATGTTAATTTTAATACACGCGATTCAATGGGATGTCCACTTCAGCAGACCTCAACATGCCAGACAGGCCAAAGTGAGCTTGCTTGTTGCTGTATGGCTAGAGTGCCCAAGTCTGCGCACACGCGTAACTGCGCGACTCTAATAAAACAAAACACGCAACGAACACAAACTTTTCATCTTTATCATAGCGATAGGTATTCATGCAAAAACGAGTCAAAATAATGAAAAACGGTCTTATTTCAGACATTTTATTCAGAAGCCTTAAAATGTTGTCTTTTACTTCAAAACTCCCGAACTGCGTGTAAAATGAATGAGTGCGCAGACATGGGCACCATTGTTTTTTTCAATGTCATGAATATTGAATGTTGAAATGACACGACCTGACGACCACTGTTTCTTGTGAAAATGGCATTGTTCTTGCTCTAAATTTGATCAAGATTTTTTGCAGACTTACTCTTTAGAATATCAGGAATAATATAAAATTAAGCTTTAGAGGAATATTAAAGAAATTCTTGTTCATTTTCAGATCAAAACCTTAGATGCGCAGACATGGGCCTGGGGCTCCCCATCATACTGTCGCTAGCGAGCTGTGCACAATTCATTACAACTATATAAGGGGTCCTAAAGCTACGCGGGTCCTAAAGCTACGCACCATAGAAATCACATACACGCGCAATGCAACGCGTTCAAATCAGGCTAAAACACACACGCGATACACACAGTCAATTTCAATATCAAGATTTGCATTCATTTATTGCATGTGCGTAGCTTTAGGACCCCTTCATTTTTAAGAACAAAATTTGACATCGGCATTGATATCGACCTGAAAACGTGCATTATTGACATTCACCCATCGTAATTTTCTCCACAAATCAACTTTAGAATATCCAGAATCAGGATATGGAATGAAATTGGTGACAAGCCAGTGATTTCTGTGACCTTTTAGCTGCTGAAAACAAAGTGCGTAGCTTTAGGTCCCCCCATCATACAAGTTCAATACAAGCACTGAAGCAGCCGGCCAGGCAGAAGAAACAAAGCCAAATGTGTATTTTAGGGTAGCTGATAATTGGTGCAAAATTAACGATGTATATTTGTTTTCATTCAACTCAACTGTTATCGAAATTGTTGAGAATATTCGCATATTTTCATTATGACAACAAAACATCGATAAATTTATCAAAAATAGAAAAAAGTAACTCAACTTACATTGGAAAATTTGTGACGTATACTACGCACAGGTACAGTACGTGGGTCTACACAAATACTTTACACGTAAATATTGTATTGACACACGCGCGAAATGGTAGATGCGCGCGTAGTGCACGTATTACGTGACATTGTAAAACAGTCAAACAGCTAGTTTTAGCCAATTTGGTGATTTTTGTCGTACATCAATGATCGATCTATAGTATTGGCACAGTAATGTTGTGTTGGTCAAAATTGATTTTATAAGTTGATACCATAAAAAATGATTATTCTTTGCATTTTATCATATAATTTAAAAGGTAGATCAATGTCCAGGGGGCTGAAGGGGGGGGGAGGGAGAGGGTCACTCAGATTTGGTACAGATGGGGGCAGGCTGAAAGCATAAAATATTAGAAGGATGTTAATTCATGAATCCATTCATATACAGAGAGACTTTGGCAGCGTGAGAGAGAGAGAGAGAGAGAGAAAGAGAGATATGCTGAGGGAAAACATTTCCAAGTGTCGTGTGTGCAGAACGTATAGTAGAACCACACAAATTTGCCAACGATGATGATGATGATTTCATTTTCAGCGCTCACTGTTCTTTGATAAGATATTTCATTTTATTTGACTTAAAATTAAACTGATCGGGATGATTATGTTTCCACTGGACGGGATGCCCGGGGGGGGGGGGGGGGGGTAGCATGAGGCTCACCATTTTTCATTTTACCCCAGCTACTGAACACTTTGTAGGTATTATTGAGACCTGATTTGATATTCAACTTTGTGAGTCACGCCCCATGCATACTTATGAATAAATAAAGCAGACATAAAGGCCCCAGAATAGGCGTTTTAGTTATTTTTTACTTATTTATTTATTTATTTATTTTAGTGGGGGGATGGTATGTTTAGCCCTGGTGTCAGCATCTGTTACCATTTTTATATTGTCCTGATTTCAGCGGCAGGGATCTGATCATGAAATTAGATAATGAATATGTCATACTCAGTCTAGCAAATTGAGTTACATGTATATTATATCAATTTGTGTACAAAAGTCATGTATATACGAATCAAATATTAGGCTATTAACCTAGTCTGATATGAATTTACATATTTTGTCATAGTCCGCGAAATATGGAATTAACAACAAAATAAAACTCCTAGCCCTTCCGATCATTGATCTGTAAAAAGAAAATACATATCAGTTATTCAGCAATGCATCAATCCGGTACCAACGTCTAGTTGCTAACTTCCGTTTTTCATATTTCCAAGATTAGATATTAAAAATTATAAGACTTCCATTTTCATGCTGTTTACCTATTTTTAAATTATTTTTTTAAATTTATTAATATATTTATTAATCAAATATAATCTGTGATTTTTTTTAATACATATTTTCTGAGAATTAATGCCCTGAACATGAATAGGATTCCTGCATTCGGCCTCTTTTATTGCATTGCCGAAAATCATGCCTGGAGTAAGTTGGAAGGGATGAAAAACGCCCAAATTAGGGTCCATTGGATGAAAATTAGGGTCCCAAAAGAATATCATTGTAAATTATATGAACATCAGCCCAAGAATGATCTGCCTTAAACTGTAATTTATTGCCGCTTGACTATAACTTTGGATGATGAATTTGGGTGTAACGAAGAGGGTAGACAGTGTGACATGCCTGCTCTATGTGCAGGATGAGCATATAGCATGTGGGTGGAAAGCGCGCGGTGCGGTGTCGGCATGGTCGGTAGCGGTCATGGCGGTGGCTCACGATTAGCCAGGATTGGCTTCGTGAATGTAAAAAAAAAAAAAATTGGCTATAGGCCTACGCCTTCTACATCACGAAGCCAGGCGTTCTTACCCAGCAATCTAATTGCGCACGGGTTAGCAGGACTGGAAAATGCCCTGAAATAACAATTTCTGATAACTCCCGCGACCGACAGCTCCTTCACCACAGCGTATCCTCCTAGGAAAACGTTTAGAATTAGCCTAGAATGTCTTTTTGATCGTACGTATTTTTACCAAAAAATCCAAAAAAGATCATAAGAAATTTCCGAGAACTCACCAGTGTTTGTGTGTATCCATTGTCATGCCATATCTGCATGACAAAAGGAGGCATGGATACACACAAACACTGGCGAGTTTTCGGAAATTTCTTATGATCTTTTTTTGGATTTTTTGGCTTTGCAAAGCAATGGCGCTGTACGAGCTGCCCATTCTCTAGCGTTGCCGACCGCGACAAAAGTGCGACTACATGCTTTTTGCTGAAATTACAATATAATTTTCATCTAAAAATTAAACTAAATAAAACTGCAACTATTAATTGATTGCATTAAAGGTTTACTAAATTAGAGAGAAAATGGGTGCTCTTTCCATGTAGTTTTGCCTTCTAATCACGAATCTGCAAATCGATTGTCCAAATTATGTCTCGTTTTGGCGAAAAAGGGGGAAAAGTAGAGGTTTTGGGACCGTTCTTTAAAACTCGTGAGCTGATTGGCTGACCCCCAAGTGACGTATGAAAAGTAAGAGGCACAAGATCTGCAGGCTGCAGCATATAATATTGTACACAGAGTGCGGTATTTGACTCTGTTCAACGGACAATTTATGAAAATAGGAAATTAATCAATATAATCTTAGGAGTGAATAATCATTAGCAATATATTTTCTACAAGATCAGAAAACGCTTTTGCCCAAATATACAGCACTTGTTTTGTTTTCTAGCTTTTCTTTTGAACAATGTTCTCATCCATCTGAGCTTGCCGAACGAAAGTTTTGCATTGGTCATAAACGCGTGCACAGCCGTTTTATGCGTCTGTATGTACAATGTCCTACACATCTTTAATACGGCAGTGACTATGTTCCCCTCGTACATAGCGACTGGTAAACGCTTTTGTTTTGTTTATTTCACTTTACGGCTTTTTTTTTCTTTGCTTTACATAGTACGTTAGTACTGACTTAGATTTTGGCCGAATTCGAGTAACTTATATAGAGAGAGGAAAAGTGTCCGCGATTGCGAGTTGGAGGACTTTTCTGAGCCATGCAGATACGAACTCTGATTTATCAGATGATTTATCAGACCCCGAAGGCAAAGAAGCTCGAGTGGCAAGGGGGAATTCGACCATATTATTATGTTTGAACCCCTCGCAGAATACGGTAAAGGGCTGTGGGTGAAGTAACTCCAGGGAGCTCCAACGCGTTGGAGCTCCCTGCAGTTACGGGTGAAGTAGACCGAAAATGCTGTCTCTCGTTCGTTAGGTCGTCTTAGCTAACGAACGAGAGACAGAATTTTCGGTCTACGGGTGAAGCTGCTGCAGCTGCTGTCATTGAAAAACTAGATTGGAAGACTTGACTCCAAGTCTGATCGTTGGAATAGCTGAATCTTTTAGCTAGCTTATCCTTCTCTTCATGCCAAATTCGGAATACAGGCCAGCAGTGTTATAGCTAGGAAATTTTTAGTGGTGGTTCAAATTTCACTGACTGACAAGCAACAAGTCATTCTAGCGAACGGAGCCTCGCAATTAGCAGCTTCCGGTATACGCTACGTAAAACATGATATCTATTTGTACGTGCAAATTACGAACAGTAGTACAGTATAGTGCGTAACAAAAGACAACGAAACTCGGCAAATCTTTAAGAAATAATCATTTATTGTTAAATAGAAAGCATGATTCTTGTACGATTGCAAATAAAACAAGAATAAAGATGGAAATATGAATGTAAGTACCACGTTTCTTCACAAACTGTTACGTTTAATGCTGTTTCTTATGTGAAATTAGTGCCGGTCGGAAGCAGTGTTTTTCACCCGGAGTGGTGGACGGAAATCCCCCGTGCTGGTCGGGCCCGTCCACCGCCGACCACCGTAGCTATAACACTGCAGGCCAGGATCCTCAAAATCATCTTCGGCAAAGCGATCGCTGCAGATTGTACTCCACTCATGATCACTTGGCTGGCCCTTGCCACTCTGCCCGCGTGAGCTTTACATTTGCGACCCACAATTTCCGTAGATTTTCATCTTTAGGAAAATGATGTAGGCTTACACCATCTTTAGGGGTCTTGCTACATCCGGCAACTATACACCGATTGGGCATTATTGATGAAACTGTGTCCCAAAATCAAAGTTATTGTGAGGAATTAAACACACGAGAATACGCAATGCAAATGGTCGACGCAGTGAATATCATGCTCGGCACCGGGCTGGGCCTGCCGGGGGTCTCAGGGCGCGCACGGTATAGGTTAGTGGAATATTTTCCCTTACTTTTCATGCGTCACAGATCACGTGATCACGATGTCGCTTCGCTGTGTTTTTTTAGGGGCGGGGCTTATGACAGCAAAAATGTACTTTTCAAATGATTATAAAATATGACTGAATGCATACAAAATTGTGTTATGGATATTTTTTGGCTCCTGATGACACCCTCCTACGAAAAATGGGCAATTATTTTTTTATTTTAGTGACCCTTTAAGTTAAATTTAGTTAACCAACTTACAACTTACCAAAATGATTTATTGCGTCATCTGCCCACAGTCGAATGGCAGAATGTAATCGCGCATCCAGTATTTGACAATATTGTTTCAATATTGATATTTACAGAAAACGGCTCAGAAGGGTGGACGCTCCTCCGGGGGAAAGGGCAAGAAGAAGAAGCAGACTTTGAAGTTCACCATCGACTGCACTTTGCCAGTTGAAGATGGCATCATGGATGCATCAAACTTTGTAAGTTACCTCCTTTACACTTTCTTGGGTACTTTCCCCAAGTATTTGATGAAAATATGTTTAGATATTGAAAGTGAATTTGTGACTATGTCAAGTATATTTCATGACATTTACGGAAAGTACTAATTTTTTTTTTTTTTTCAAAATCACTTCCAGTTACTCATGAAATAGAGCCATTAATTTCAAAGGGTTCATGGTCTCATTTCATCTTATTCTATGTGCCTTAGAAGATATGGATGAAAAGGAAACCAGGATTAAAAAGGATAAGAAAGATACGAGGACAAAAAAGAAACTTTTGTATGTTAGGAAAGAATATATTATAGCTGGACTTGCATCATACACATGCAGACACTGCTGCTGGCTTTTGGAAAGGGTCCATGTCAAAATATAATCAACTCTTTGATAGGAAAAGATCTAGCATGAGATTATCCATAGATCTGTACTTTCAATGTTTGTGTGATAATGCCTTGTGCAATATATGATTGAAATAAGTATTAATAATCTGTTTAACTTGGTTCAGGGTTACTTTCCCTGATCCAATCTAGGGATACCTTCCCTAAACAAAGTGCTCATCATGGTTAGGGCCACATTCCCTAACATGGAGCTTCTCTTCTCTCTTTCTACCTCCCTCATCATGTCTTCTCACATCTCCTCTTTGGACTCAACCTGGTCTCACTATGACAACAGGAACAATTCCTTCAGGAACGCATCAAGGTTAATGGCAAGACCAAGAACCTGACTACCAACGTTGTCATCGAGCGTAAGAAGAGCAAGGTTGCTGTGACTTCTGAGATTGCCTTCTCCAAGAGGTGGGTTTTCGTCCTACCTATTTTTACTGACAAGCTTGCCTCCTATCTGACTATCTTATTAAAATACCCCCCCCCCCCAATCCCTCCGGCATAAAGAATTAGTGTGGAAGTGCGTCACAGAATCAAGAAATGACTAGATATTTACACCTGAAATTGATGTAAACTTCTGAAGAGTGACGTCATCTTGGTAAGGTCTGATTCATATTATTGCAGACTGGATAGTCAAAATTCTTGCTGGTAAACTTGGGAATTTTTTCATGCCTCCGCCCACTGTTTTCGGGTTGTCCGTCCATTTGTCCGTCCCACTTTCTTGTTCTCGCGATAACTCAAGGGCCACATGAGGTATGAACTTCAAACTTGGTGCTAGTATGTATCACCATAGGAAGACGATCTGATTAGATTTTGGGGTACGTAGGTCAAAGGTCACAGAGGTCAATTTTCGAAATTGCAGGTGTTAGCCTCGTTCTCGCGATAACTAAAGAACCATTTGAGATATGAACTTCATGCTAGGTGCTAGTATGTATCAGCATAGGAAGATGATCTGACTAGACTTTGGGGTATGTAGGTCAAAGGTCATCGTCAATTTCTGAAATTGCAGGTGTTAGCCTTGTTAACGCGATATCTCGAACCATTTGAGGTATGAACTTCAAACTTGGAACTAGTATGCATCACCATAGTGAGACGAGCTGATTAGATTTTGAGATACGTAAGTCAAAGGTCATAGAGGTCAATTTTGAAATTGCAGGTTTAAGCTTTGTTAACATATCTCAAGAACCATTTGATCCATTAACTTCAAACTTGGAACTAGTATGCATCACCATAGTGAGACGAGCTGATTAGATTTTTGTTCACATAGTTCAAAGGTGACAGAGGTCATTATACAGGTGTATGCAAAATTAATGTTTTTTTACCTTTGTTATCACCATATCTCAATACAAACTATTTTGTATTGATGACTAGGAGATAAAGTGATCAGACTTTTGGGTTATGAGGTGTAAGGTCAAATGTCAAAGAGGTCAATTAACATGTAATTGTAGGCTTTTTATTATGGTTATCACAATATTTCAAGAACAGTTGAGCCATCAACTGAATTTGGGCGGAGGCATATAGGAGATGCAGTCGCATTCATCTTGGTTTTTTTATGTTCATGTACAGTGAAAACTCTAACAATGACCTTTGACCCTGAAAATGACCTTGTTATATCAGGAATCTCCTGATATCAGGGTAAACAAACAAAAGAAGATAAAGACCAGGGACCAGCAAAATTATCTCATATTGGAGCTCTTTATAGCAAGTTTCCACTTCATGATCCATATGAGAACACATTTTAAATTATTTTCTTTTGAGATTTTTATTTTCTTTTTAAAAATAATTTAAATGTAGGAGAAAAATGTATTAATTTTTTTCTTTGATTGAAGTGGAACCAATCAAATTTTTATTTTTATCCCTCCCCCTCCCACCAGGTACCTCAAGTACTTGACCAAGAAGTACCTGAAGAAGAACAACCTTCGTGACTGGCTCCGCGTCGTCGCTGCCAACAAGGAGAGCTACGAACTCCGATACTTCCAGATCAACCAGGATGACGAGGAAGAGGAAGACGAGTAACTGTCATGCCATCGCCACGCTGATCATCACTGACATTGTATGCGCCATCCCAAGTCCTGCCTTTGAACGATCGCAAACTCGAAGAGTGGATCAAAGGAATCCACGGACACAGGCACACATGAACACAAGCAATGTGAATTCTCCAGAAACTACAAGACAACCGGTTTCTGATGTACTTTATGTGATGATCCACAGGTGTAAATAAATGTTTTATTTACACAGCAGCAATTACCTTGACTGCAGATTATATCTTTTTGTTGTCCGATGGTTGAGAAAGTAGATGTAGAGGAGGAAGGTTAGGTGTGGTGACGAACTTGACAAAGACAAGGGAACTGGACAAGAGAGATACGAGTTGAGATTTTTTGAAAAGAGATATCCAGAGAGACTCTTTCGGTGCGAAAAAGAATGAAGTATTGCTGAAGATAAGTGTTGAAATGAACCCCATGAAATGAGGGAGTTGGGAGAAACGGATAGTTTGATTATTTTTGAGAAAAGTAGATAAGAACTAATTGAATGTATGATCCTCAAAGAGGTGGAGAGAAATATAGACAAAATGCATTTTGCTTGTAAAGTAATGTTGTGTCAGTTCTATGGGACTTTTGTTGCAATAAATTTGGATGAGGAAGGATGATAATCTGTGATGAATAGTGTTTTGTGACGAACAGAAATTCCTAATGTGGTTTACAGTCTAGTAAAATCAAGTGTTGGAATGTAATTTGTAAGATACTAATCGCATCAGTGAGGTGTATCTTATATTTATCACTGTAGTGTAGATACAGGTGTATAGGTCATGGGAGTGATGAATGATTTTTAAATATTTTTTTAAACAAAACTTAGACCAAGGCGAAGTCCACTCTGAAATCAAGTTGGTTTTCAAAAGAAGCCAAAAAATTAAAGAAATGGATCAATGAAAGTATGAGCAAAATCTGATAACAAATAAAGAAATTTTTGTAGTTATCAATCAAACACAAATTGTGATGTATCTTGCGAGCTCCTCTCCCATTTGGCATGTACCTAAATTTTATGTCTGAAAGAATATAAAAGAAATGTCCCCTGGGGGGTGTTTCATAAAGCTGTTCGTAAGTTACGCACGACTTAACGCACGACTGGTGATCAGTTCTTGTGCTAAATGATTGAGAATCTGATTAGTATAGCACCCAAGAACATGTTCCAGTCGTTTATAAAGTCATTCGTAACTTATGAACAGCTTTATGAAACACCCCCCTGGACAGGATTGCTCTTCATATGCCCTCGTATTTGAAATACATGTATGACAAGAAATGGCTGAAAATTTTTGACCAAACTTACATGCCATGTGTAGGCCCACATACATATTTCTGTGTGCAGAGCTTGCAACTTTCGGCAAATATCTCACCATTTTAATGATTCCAAAACCTCACAGTATACAAACAGTTTTTGTGTACATGTTCTAAATAATGATAAACCTCTCCAAATTACTTCCAGGCAGTTCTTTCACAAGGTAATTATCAGAACTAGACTCTATCTTTAATTGTCAAAATTTGAGTCTTTATAAGTTTTGGGTCCAACTACAGGATCTGATTCATTGGTCCTGTTAGATGATTATACATGTACATGTATATACACTAAAGGAAAAAAGAAACTTATAAAAGTTCAAGAGATCACCAAATTAAATTCTCTGCATGGAAATGTACCAAATTTGGATATAATGTTGATTCAATGCATGGCTTTAAATGACAGTCAATAACAAAAAGTTTTCTTCAATGCCACAAAAGAAATGTGCACTGAAGCAAAGGACTCTCTAATCCCCAAGTCACAAAGACAAACTGCAGCCTTGTACACCATATGCATGTCAATGAATGAAACAAAAGAATTTCAAAAGGGATTTGCAAGTTCATATCCAAACAGATTAATAGCCAGTATGTCCACCTCTAGCTTGCTGGCAAGCTGTACACCGTCTTCGCATGCTTCCGATCAGATTCGCGATGGTAGCCTGGGGAACATTGTTCCATTCCTCTTGCAGTGCTGCAATGAGCGTCTCCCTATTGATGGGTTGATTGTCACGCCTTGACACACGTCGACCAAGCTCTTCCCAGAGATGTTCAATTGGGGAAAGGTCTGGTGAACGGGCGCACCATGGCAGAACATCAATATCCTCTTGCTCGAGGGGTGCAAATCCCTTTTGAAATTCTTTTGTTTCATTCATTGACATGCATATGGTGTACAAGGCTGCAGTTTGTCTTTGTGACTTGGGGATTAGAGAGTCCTTTGCTTCAGTGCACATTTCTTTTGTGGCATTGAAGAAAACTTTTTGTTATTGACTGTCATTTAAAGCCATGCATTGAATCAACATTATATCCAAATTTGGTACATTTCCATGCAGAGAATTTAATTTGGTGATCTCTTGAACTTTTATAAGTTTCTTTTTTCCTTTAGTGTATAAAATGGTTTGAATGCAAATGATAAGGGTTTGTAATTACGAAAATGGATACAATTTTATGTCAAATTTTCGGAATTAAAAAGCCATTTCATTTCTAGAATTATGAATTTTCACTGAATTCATGAATTACTTTGAATGAATGAACTTAAAATGGCATCTTGTCTTCTTAGCTTCCTGAACAATCTCTACATATCTATGTAATAACCAATTCTATGAAAATCAACAAAACAGACACCATATACAGCATTTTTAAGTTTGACATGCATTTTATTAATGTACCCTGTATTCTTAAATATACATTAAAATACAAATAGCAGTAGACAAGATTCAATGAAGGTATCATAAATGATATACAAGTAATTCCAAGAACATTGTTATTGAAGACATTCAAGAAAAGTTCTTACTTCAAAGACTTCATAATTAAAATATATGGCACAAGTTGTTTTTATACTTATTGGCTCCTTTATCCTTTTATAAACCAATCCCCATTCTATCAGAAGCGATGTCTTTCAGATGATGTTCAATGTTCAATGTTGTTCTTGGATCTACATAAAATACATCTTTATAAGATCTTGAAATTTAAAGAAACCCCCCCCCCCCAAAAAAAAAAAAAAAAAAAAAAAAAAACTGCAAAACACATGTACTTTTTCAGCAGATGACTGATGTCCATTATTTTCCAATTAAATGACAGCGTTAATGACCTGATCCCACTGCATTTAAAGTTTGTGAGCTGTGCATGAGAAATTGAGAATACACACAGCTCAAGAAAAACAATATTCTCCTAATTGCCTTTCTTCTCTGGCAATGCAGAAACTCAGTTGGAATACATGTATGTATTGATAAAACTCTCCATTTCAAATCATATTATTAAAAGTTGAGGACTTTGTATTGATGCCTTTCCAGTGCTAAAAGAAACTCCAAGTCATTAATTTGTATTATTATAGTATCCATGATTTTCAGGTAAACAAAAACCAAACGTGAAGACAATTCCCTGATATATGTACTTCTAATACACACGGCTGATCTGTTTCTATAAAAAATAATATTCAATTATAATACTGCATTCCACACATTATGCATTCATAATTACCAAAGCAAAATTGCTCCTCTTGACAATATCACCTGAATAATTAACATATTATAAATTCAGTATTTAATGGAAAATAAGTCAAATTTAATAATGTATATCTGCACATGTACCGTACATCAAAGCAAAATTAATTGATTTCGTAGCTTACAGAATTTCAGAGATGAAGTCACATTTTTTCAAATTTAAAAAAGAAATGACAAATGGTTCATCCAGTGACAGCAATTTTTTATTATTATATTTTATTGGAAGGGGGGGGGCTTCAAATTGATGGACTGATCTGACCACAATACAAAGAAAAATCTAAAAAGTTTTAAAAATATATATAAAAGGAAATACATGTACATGTATAAGAATCCACAGAATTGATTTACTCTCATGTTTTGTATTAATAACTGAAAAGCCTCTCGGAAAATGATATAAAGCATTGATTTCTAAAAATTTCTAAGTTAATACATGTAGTGAATAAAATAGAAAGAAGGGTTACCAGAGATGAAAAATATTGTAAGCACAACATTCTATAATACACAAAGATACTGCTATACTGTCACACATAGTAAATAACAAGCTATAATATAATATTTGTGTATATTTAATGGTTATAAAATAAAAAAATTAATAAAATCATGATTTGATTACCATAATCAAATTAAATGGTAGTGTTTGCAGAGAAGCCCTAGTCCAGATTCTGGCCGTTTCTTTTTTTTTTAAATCTGAGACCCATACAAAACCTAAAAGCCAGCTACTAGTAAACATGCGCTATGGACCGCGATCAGCCCACTTTACCCAAAAACAAACTCAAAAATGTGTGCGAGTCTCACATGCCATCAACGTCTAGGGTAGGTGCAGTGCATATCACGGAGCACTCGCTCAAAACAGTCCAGGCAGCGGACTAGTGAAGCCCCTGAATTGCATACATGATTACATTAGTCCTGGAGGGCGTTTCATCAAGTTGCCCTCAGCCAATCAGATACAAGGATTTCAGTAGCTTATAACAGTTGTCGGTAAAAATCACTGTCAAAATGCTTGATGACACGCTCCCCAGGGTATCATATCCATTTCTATGACTTGATAGGTCTCAAATATCTTTCACAACCATCACAGCATTTTTCCATGCTCTTGCGAGTTTATGCTAATATTTCCTGTCTTTTCAAGCGAGAGTTGATGACTATACATGTATTTTCTTTCGTCCAACTGTCCATTGTTGGTTTTTTGTCATATTCACACTTCATCTCTACATATACTTGGCTATTTCTGGCTGTTGTTTTTTAACTGACTTTCTAAGATTATACAGCATACAGTTAACATACATGTATTTACAAACATCAATAGATCACCCACACTACACTATTTTAAGTATAACTACATGTATATGGTAAATTTTAAAAATTTGATTTCTCCACGGTTTACACAAGCACTTGCCTTCCTCATCTATCTACATGTATTGCTAAAACTTCTAAAATATTCTATTAATTTCTCTTCTAATCTACCTCATTATTTCTGAAGGGACGAAATCAAAATATAAAATCAAGATTAAAAAGTGACAAAGTATCAATGAATTCGCAGCATATATCTAATTTAGCTTCCAGTCACACTTGAAACCTATTATACAAAGCTACATGTAATCTAAGACATCTATCCATTGCTCTTATCATACATGGTAAAGAACGATTGCTTTCGTTTATTCATCAATCTCATTTTTCTCTTTCACACAGAGTTTTGGGATGACATGGGTATAAGGGGCTGCACACACATGTGGCATGAATGTTCAGGCCAAAAACTTCAGGGCTCATGTTACATAAAACTTGTTATCAATAACAAGTTGCAATAACTGTTATAAGCTACTGAAATTCTTGAATCTGATTGGCTTAGAGAAAATTTGTCACAGAAATGTGGCAGTTGGAATTGATAACAAGTTTTATGAAACGGGGCAGCACCATTTCTTGTCATTTTCCGAATAGGAGGGAATTTAAAGAACAATTCATTTCAGGGGACAATTCTTCCAAACTAACAAAGAAAGTATGAGAAAGCCCACAAATTATTTTTTCACATTTACCAGTTCTAACTCTACCTTCTATTTAATTGCAGGCTGGTAAGCAAGGCTAATGTGAACTGGCAAAATCAGGCTGAGGCCTATAACATGATTGTTTGACTTTTAGAATATGAAAGCATCACATGCAAAGGACAAAATCTGACCCTACAAGTCTGTCATTACAAAACAAAATAATTTACAATTATGTCGATTTTCATAATTTTTTTTCACAATTTTAGTTTGATGCAAGAAATTCATCATAAGTACTATACATCATACAATGCCCGAGTTAACAAAAATAACTTTGAATTGAAAGAAGTAGCTTAAATTTACCCCATTCACTATCAAAAGGCAGTAATCAAGACACAGACCATCGTTGTTGATATAATCATTGCGCCAAGGAATGCCCGCTTTTAACAGATAATCAGAATACAGAACATCTTAAAAATAAGGAATAAGTTTATAATTTGACTTGTTCGGATGGTAGATTGTAAAAGCTAACAGCATCGCTGACCTGAACTGATTTTCTGAAAAGTAATGTCACTGACCTTGGAAAGTATGAATTATAAAGGCACACAGCTACTCCATACTGATGCCCCAACAAACAAACTATATTTGTGTTTTTAATGTCAATGTTAAAATATTTATCCTGAAAATATAGTGTGTACATTCTTGACAGGGCAATATGCAACATCTGTGTGAGATAGAATAGAGCAAGTATAAATTAATGCAACACTCAAGCAAAGTTTGTCATAAACCTGAGATTTAAAAAAGGCACATGTATATACTGTATTATGTATGTGACACATAATTTCCAACATTGAATTATAATTAATTGTAACCCCAACAATTCATGTAGATTAAATTGCAAATATATGCTGGTGGATACATGTAAATGTGACACCCCATCTCTTTATAAACAATATATGTACTATCATTCTTATCTCCTTATTTTTTGCATTGTAAATGCTGTCAATTCCCTGCTTTTAAAATTCATAATTTATCATGCTGCATATTAGTGCCTTGTGCAAAAATGAAATACTGCTAATGTTATCAATGTTATCAAATATTTTGATTTTTAAAGTCTTTTCTATGATTGTTCAAAGCCAATTAAAAAGTAAATAGGCAATAGGAATATAAATATACTATGCATCATTATCACATGTCCACATGAACAGATGCATAAATCTTTTTTTCAATGAGAGAAAAGCACAAGGCAATGTGATTATGTATAATCATACAATAAGTAATTTCTTAAGTAATGGAAGTGTGGGAATTTTCACTGTATTTCAGTTTAATACATACAACAAAAACTGTGTTTATAGGCAGATCCATTGATATGGCTAACCAAAAAATATAATTCTTGTAAAAATGGTCTGTTATATAAAAAAATATCACTTATGACTATCAATATAAAAATGGATTCATGTTAAATTGTAATGTATGTACATGATGTATTTAAAGGAAAGAAGTATAATAAAAACAATTTTAAATATGCAAATCTGCAATGAAATCTTAATCTCCAAAAATATACCGCTTCCTACATCTACAGTAAAATCTATGGCCATCGATAAATATGATGGCTGACATTAATTAATAATCGCTGATTTAAATACACAAATTCCTTGGTATCACCTTGAACGGCATACAAATGACATATTCCAACAATTTCATACAACATGGTGTTATGCATTTAAGAAGAATAAAATGTTTTCTTCTCAACAATATACATCAAATGTAACCTAAAAGAAAATTATAGTCCTGAGTAAAATAGTTTATGACAGTTTGATTCTTCATGATATGGCACATCCCTCAGCCAATACGTTTTCTTTTCAAAAATGTACTTTAAATTCGACCAAAATATTACAAACTGTTCTAGAACTTGGTTAAAACATTGTGGTTGTCATGACGATAGGTTGACCTCCTCCATCTCCAGTCGTTGGAAGGTGTTGAGGGTTTTTTGACACAAACATCGGCACGTCAGGCAGGACATGAAGGCGTTCCACGGAACGAGGATGAGTTCGATGATCTCCGCTAAAGCAAAGTGAACCACTGCAAAACCAAGGATGATGGCCTTGAACGCATAGTCTTCGATTTCCATAAGCTGGAAAGAAGATTCATAAAAGAGAATTAGGAAAATTTATAAAATCATCCCTAGTTCTCTTCCGAATCCATCATTGATAGAGACCAGTACCATTGCGTAAATATTAGCATAAAATACAGATCTTCAAATTTACCAAACAATGACCTCTAATTTGTAAACAAAATTGATAAGCCTCATGTTAAAGTACTTAATATTCATTTCAAGTCATTTGAGATGAATTATACTTTTGGCTGTAACTTAATACAAAGTGAAAGTCTATTGTTACTAAAGTTAAAACTTCAAATTCAAATATGACAAGCAAATACGGTTTTAAAAAATATGTATACATGAATCTTTTATAAGGGTCTGATTTTTTGCATTTTGCAAAAATTATTTTATAATTGTATGCACTCGTTAATAGAAACCCGACAGTCAAATAGTTAAATTTGTCAAAGCATCAGTATCAAACTATTATTACAACTAGAAATGTGCATTGCTGGGGCCGCGCAATGCTAAATGTATCCCCCGGCACTGGCAGCGATTTGAAGGAGGGACAAAGACCCTCCCCCATCCCCTCCCTCAAACAAAAGGATGGTGTAGAAATTAGATGTGTAGGTTTCACTAAGACACATCTTCATATAAAATTTGAAAGAAATGTGAAATATACCAAGACGGAACAATGAGGGCAGCATCACCAAAAATTAAATATGTGTACATTATACCAAGATACATCTCCATACAAAATTTGAATGAAATCCGTCAAGAAATGCAGAAGTAAGAGTGCACAAAAGGGACAAATGAGCTTTGATCCTATAAAGGACGGAACAATGAGGGCAGCATCACCAAACAGTAAAGATGTGTAGATTATACCAAGATACATCTCCATACAGAATTTGAAAGAAATCCATCAAGAAATGTGGCCTGCAGAGTGCACTCACGTCATTCCCTGAAATATGACCTTTGACCCTATAAAAGACGGAACACTGGTGGCAGCATCACCAAAAACTATAGGTTTTTAGATTACACCAAGAAACACCTTCATGCGAAATTTGAACGAAATCCGTCAAGAAATGCAGAAGTAAGAGTGCAAGAAAAGGAAAAATGACCTTTGACCTTATAAAGGACGGAACAATGAGGGCAGCATCACCAAAAATTAAATATGTGTACATTATACCAAGATACATCTCCATACAAAATTTGAATGAAATCCGTCAAGAAATGCAGAAGTAAGAGTGCACAAAAGGGACAAATGAGCTTTGATCCTATAAAGGACGGAACAATGAGGGCAGCATCACCAAACAGTAAAGATGTGTAGATTATACCAAGATACATCTCCATACAAAATTGGAAAGAAATCCATCAAGAAATGTGGCCTGCAGAGTGAACTCACGCCATCCCTTGAAGTATGACCTTTGACCCTATAAAAGACGGGACACTGGTGGCAGCATCACCAGAAAGTACAGATTTTTAGATTACACCAAGGGACACCTTCATGCAAAATTTGAACAAAATCCGTCGACAAATGCAGAAGTAAGAGTGCAAGAAATGGAAAAATGACCTTTGACCCTATAAAGGACGGAACAATGAGGGCAGCATCACCAAAAATTAAACATGTGTAGATTATACCAAGATACATCTCCATACAAAATTTGAACAAAATCCGTTGAGAAATGTGGCCTGTAGAGTGCACTCACGCCATGCCCTGAAGTATGACCTTTGACCCTATAAAAGACGGAACACTGGTGGCAGCATCACCAAACACTATAGGTTTTTAAATTACACCAAGAGACACCTTCATGCAAAATTTGAACGAAATCCGTTGAGAAATGTGACCGCCAGAGCGCACACAAGAGTACACACAAGCCATCTATCAAAATATGACCTTTGACCCTATAAAAGACGGAACACTGGGGGCAGCATCACCAAAATCTATAGGGTTCCAGATTTTACCAAGAGACACCTTCATACAAAATTTGAACAAAATCCGTTGAGAAATGTGACCGCTAGAGCGCACACAAACTATCCCCAAAAATATGGCCTTTTACCCTATAAAAGATGGAACACTGGGGGCAGCATCACCAGAAACTATAGGGGTCCAGATTTTACCAAGATACACGTCCACAGGAAGTCTGAAAAAAATTCGTCGAGAAATGTGACCGCTAGAGCGCACACAAGAATGTGACGCGGCGACGCGGCGGCGGCGGCGGCGAAACGCTGCTGAATCCAAAGTATCCTCCGGCATACTGCCGGGGGATACAATGAGAAATATATATCAAATTTGAATTTTAAGCAATGCAATATTTCAAAAAAATAGTTTCGGTTTAAAAATCTTTTTACCGAATGATTGTCATATGTCAATTGTTATATATACTTAGAGTGAAAGTCCACCCTGATATGGAATTGGTCTTCGGAGAGACGGAAGGATTGAGGGGACAATTTTAGCAGGGTCCGGGAGGGGTAGGGAAATTGTGGGTTTTGGGGGTTGTGATCGGTCGGGCGCGGGTTAGCGGCTCCGTGACGTGTCTTGCGGTCTCCTTTCCCATTTGCTCTGTTCACGGCATTACATTGATTTCCATTTTCTTCTCTTTTTATGGTGAGGGAGCGGATTTGTATTGTGTTTGGGGTGCATGTGTGGTGGAATGCTTTCTTTGAAGAAAATGGAAATTTGTGATTTCCGATGCGGAGCGGGTGGGGGAGGACATCGCGGGATGCGTTCCGGAGTTGCCGATTTGTGTTTGATTGGTTTCAGCTTCTTATTTCTTATCGGATTCCTACTCGGGCTTTCGTTGATCTGGTGGTTTTTTGTAGTCTTCCTGCTTCTTTTGAAGCCAAGTTGGTATTGGGGTGGACTTCCTCTTTAACTTGACATTTCATTGATTTCAATGTACATGTAGATTGCTTTGTAGCAAAGCTGTTGTTCAGTGATATATAACATGCTGTTTTGAGAATCAATAAAATCCCTGTGGAGGGGGGGAAAAAAAAAAAAAATAAATAAATAAATTTCTTTTAAAAATCTCTTGAACAGAAATACAGATCTTCAAAAATAATAATTTGGGTTGTAAAGCAAGAGCTATATTGGGACGAGAGAGAGCACTTTTAGGTTAAGGTTTATCTTACCTCAAATGCTTCTCGTAGTTTCTCGGGAGGACCAAACAGGAGGAAGAGATTCATTCCATACATAATTACTAGAGCTACACAATAAGGCCCTGTCATGTATCAAAACAAACAAATAGCGTATCATTCAATTTCATGTTAGATTCAATTTCACGATATGCATGGCTCTTCCACATGGTAACAGTATGGCATATTATTAACACTGCAAGCAAATAAATATCAAGCATTAACAAGATGAATGCGACTGCGTCTCCTATATGCCTCCGCCTAAATTCAGTTGATGGCTCAAACTGTTCTAGAAATATTTGATAACGAGGCTAAAAACCAGTAATTTCATGTAATTTCATGTAAATTGACCTCTGTGACCTCTGACCTTTGACCTACTTACCCCAAAATCTAATCAGTTCATCTTCGTATGGGGATACATACTAGTACCAAGTTTGAGGTTCCTACCTCAAATGATCCTTCAGATATCGCGGTAACGAGAAGTGGGACGGACGGACGGACGGACGCACAGACGCACGGACAACCCGAAAACATAATGCCTCCGGCACCCACCTTCGGTGGGCGGAGGCATAAAAATAAACAATAAACAAACAATACAGATATGGAGTCTCAAGATAAGCACATTTATGCTTAATGCACCAGGGGCTCTAAGGAAGGAAAGTAGAGTTCTGTAGTGTTGCAAATTTAACAAGCAACAAGATGAATGCGACTGCGTCTCCTATATGCCTCCGCTTAAATTCAGTTGATGGCTCAAACTCTTCTAGAAATATTTGATAACGAGGCTAAAAACCAGTAATTTCATGTAATTTTATGTAAATTGACCTCTGTGACCTCTGAACTTTGACCTACTTACCCCAAATCTAATCAGTTCATCTTTCTATGGGTTGCATACTGGTACCAAGTTTGAAGTTCTCACCTCAAACAGTTCTTGAGATATCGCGGTAACGGTGCTAAAAACCAAGAATTTCATGTAAATTGACCTCTGTGACCTCTGACCTTTGACCTACTTACCCCAAAATCTAATCAGTTCATCTTTCTATGGGGATACATACTGGTACCAAGTTTGAAGTTCTCACCTCAGATAGTTCGAGATATTGCGGTAACAGTGCTAAAAACCACTAATTCCATGTAATTTCATGTAAATTGACCTCTGTGACCTCTGAACTTTGACCTACCTACCCCAAAATCTAATCAGTTCCTCTTTCTATGGGGATACATACTGGTACCAAGTTTGAAGTTCTCACCTCAGATAGTTCTTGAAATATCGTGGTAACGGTGCTAAAAACCAAGAATTTTTATGTAATTTCATGTAAATTGACCTCTGTGACCTCTGACCTTTGACCTACTTACCCCAAAATCTAATCAGTTCATCTTCGTATGGGGATACATACTAGTACCAAGTTTGAGGTTCCTACCTCAAATGATTCTTCAGATATCGCGGTAACGAGAAGTGGGACGGACGGACGGACGGACGGACGGACGGACGGACAACCCGAAAACATAATGCCTCCGGCACCCACCTTCGGTGGGCGGAGGCATAAAAATGAACTGGCAATGCATGTACGAACATGATTTGTTTTTTGGCACACATGGGCCAACAACTCACTAAAATGTCTGTCCCTGTCATCCATTGAATATCTGTACATAACGACATTGGCTTATAAATACAGTATTCCCTCTTGCGATTCATTTAAACAGGTGAACAGGCTTAACAAGGCAAGTTATTGGGTCATTTTTGAATGGGGCTTTACTGATAGCACTGCACTTGAAACTATGAAAAGTATCTGTTTCTGATTACACATGCTATACTTACAGTTGGTGTAGAGTTCTTTACGATACGGTGCACCCGGTGAGAACGCTACTGCTGAGTTGATGTACAGGAAGCATGATAATAGGAATACAACACTGTTCTCAAAACTCTGGATATATATACCATCCTCATTTTTTTCAGGAACTTTGTACCTGTTGAGTCGATAAGCAAAAGTCAAGGTTTCAATAAAAAGATCTCTTTTCTACTACATTACAGTATCATACTTATCAATTTTTGGCAGCAAAAGCTTTGAATCTCTCAAGACAAAATGAGAAATTCATGACTCATATTGTCAAGATGCGGGGAATCAAAAGAACTCATGCAGCCTCACACTAAGATCAGAGTCATATTCACAATATAAATTAACAAATTAAAAAAAAAAAAATTTTAAATTTAAAAAAACCTAGAAATTTACCTTAATTTCTTGCTTTTTATTATCTTTGGTGCCTCGCACTGCGCATGCGTTCCAAAAGACTTATCAATCTTATATTAATATGCATAAGTTTCATAACAAAATCACCCACCCTCCCACATTATAGCAATGAATAGTATACTATTAATACATGGTTGGGAGTGCGTTGGTGCGATCTGGCAACACAAAGGTTTTTATTGTGGTGTACTATGCACGAGGCGCAAGCAGAGTGTGTTTGAACCACGATAAAAACCTGCGTGTTGCCAGATCGCACTAACGCACGAACTCACAACCATGTATTAATAGTTTTATAAAACGGGTCGGCAATATGATTATGAAGTCTATAAAAATGGTTACGAACCCCAGAGAAAGCCAAGAGTCACAGTCTTGGAGGCTGCCATTTGCTTTCCTGGATGACATCACAGAAGTGCAGCCAATAAAAGTCATGCGCGTTTCAGTGCGCGCATGTATTCCTGCGCTAAAATGACAATTAGACTACGCGATTTCAGTGCGTTTTAAGTTTGTACGTACCAGAGGTATACGTACGCGCAGCTCATCCGTGCTTTAGAGCCTTTTTGCCGTATGTTATCACTTTTTTTTGCACGGTCACGTGGTGTTATTTGACTAATCAGGATGGCTTCATTCTTGAACCCGTTTTATAATTGATATTATAGGCTCATCCTAACATACTAACCCTAAACATACTAGATACCTATCATATTAAACACTGTATGTAGGATGATCTCCACATCAAACTTATGGCTGATGTCATCAGCTTATCCTAACCCTAACCCTAAACATGGTGCTTATCAAGGCTGTTCCTTGACAACCAAGTGAAATGTAACCTGAAAGGTGATTGAAATCATCATCCCCTTCCCCCCCCCAATCATATAATAATAATAATAATAATAAACCGTTCTAGTACAGAGCATATCACATTATGATATAACGTCTCTATGCGCTTCCAAAGGGTTTGGATATTATTACCCTGGCTTTAGCTCCGCGCAGTGCATTCAAGGAATAAATCCTGCCACATACCCATTTAACATCTGGGGTGGAGAGTGGCAAATGTGGATTAATGTCTTGCCAAAAGATGCTAGTGCTGGGCTGAGATTTGATCCCTCAACCCTTGGATTGAGAGTCAAGTGAATGAACCACTATACCACGATTAGTTGGTATCATAAGCTCTTCCAAACAGGTCTCTTGGTAGGAATTTGTTACCCTTGGTCCACATAAAATATGGTCTTGCAGAATTCCAGGGGGTGGTTTGGGAGGACAGAAGCAATTTTGCAAATTGAAAATATGAATTGACATATCTATTACCTTATTGGTACCTTGTCAGAAAATTTACCCTTGGCATATATATGTAGAGAGAGAGATAGAGAGAGAGAGAGAGAGAGAGTGTGTGAAACCTGTATATAAAGACCAAGGAAGACAAGAAAAGTAGTCTTTATTAACAGGTGCTCTTTATGTACAGGTTCCTTTCATACATGTTTCAAGAAGAAGCTTTTTTGAAAGGGAAACTAGAAATGGTGGTCATTATAGACAGGTGGTCTTTCTATACAGGTGGTTGCTAAAGCAGGTTTGCATTCTCCAATGCATTGTATCAGTACCTAGTGTGTTGAACACCAGCAAGAACCCTGAATCCTAACACTAACCCTAATACTACACATGGTACTCACCAAGTCTGCTGTTGTACACTCACATAGAGGACAGCTTGGAGGATGATCTGAACAATCACACAGGAGATCAATGGAAAGATAATGGTGACCGTCATGAGTTGAGGAGCGGGAGGCACCTTACAGAGGACCGGGTAGGCTTGGTTCCTTCCCATTAGGAGGATGACCACGGTGGATAGGAGGATATCGATGTAGAGGAACTGGACGTCACCTATGTAGCCAGCGTCCCAGAGTAGGATGGTGGCTGTGGTGAATTGAATCATGCTGTACAGGGCCATGAACTTGAACATGCCGAAGGATGTCGTGAGAGCTGCACGACCCTCTCTGCCAGATTCAAGCAAAAACAAACAATATTATTAAAGCAAATAATTGCCATTGGTGAAGGTGATGGGACGAACTATCACTTCCGAGGCGATCTGGATGTAGCTATCTTTCCAAAGCGAAGCTGAGGAAATATAGCGTTATACATTCAGATCGCCGAGGAATTGATAGTACGTCTCATCGCCTGAAATCGAAAGGTGATTATTTGCTTTATATTCCTCATATGAAACATTTAACTGGTACGAAAAAGACAATTATTGTCTACTTCTCGAAAAAGACACTTATGATTTAGGCCCGAATAAATTCACAAAAAATGTTAAAACCACCATAAACTCCCATAAACCGTACCTTTACCTGGGTGCTCACAATTGTTTTATCATTTTAAGCGCGCCATTGGACAATGCACGCTTATTTTAGTACGCCTATGGAGCTATTCGTAGACTATCGTAGAGGTCACGCACTTTCATTTAGCGCGTACCCAAAATATTGATAACGCATTGTGACTCTGTAATGGACCGGAGAGATCAACAAAACTATTCTGTTAAGGTCACAAACTTTTCTTCTCGGGTCGACTGATATGGGGAAAACTACGTTTTATCACGTGATTACCTTTTGACCAATCTAACAGCAAGATTCTTAGTATGTGGAAAATAATAACAAATAATACCAATAATAATATTCTGTTCTTTAAAAGTGCACACCATATAATAATACAGCTTTTCTAATTGCTTCCAAAGTGCTTTAGAAATTATCACCTTGGCTTTCGATCCAGCACCCATAATCAGTGCTTGTTGTTTTTATTTCCGTAATCAATGACATGAATATATACAAAAACTAGAAAGGCCGTCAAAGGCGGCAGACCGCGCGACAGAGTAGTTGCAATACTATACTAACTATGGGGTCAAAAATAAAGGTTACACAGAATTTGCAGGCGTCAACCGATCATCACCAAAATCTAATTGGTTCTTTCCTGTCACTATCCGAACATTCCCTGAAAATTTGGTCCAAATCCGTTCACCCATTCTCTAGTTATCTTGTACACAAACAAACAAACCAACAAACATACGGAGCCCTTTACATAACCCTGCCGATTCATCGGCGTGGGTAATAATTCAGCCATATTAGCAAAATATGGCTGTTCTTCCATGGGGTCCAAAGTGTACAGTGCAATAGTGCATATCAAGGAATAAAACTTACCAGGAACAAACCTACCAGGTACCAACTAAACCCCGGTCAAGTGAACTACTTTATGTCTTTTGGTGAGACATAGAGTAGTCCAGGGGAGCGTTTCATCAAGCGTTTTTGTGAGTGATTTTTAGCGACAACTGTTATAAGCTGCTGAAATCCTTGCATGAAATCCTTGATGAAACGCTCCCCAGGGGTTGACCCTACAACCATCACATCCTTAGGTCAAGTGTTCAATCTACTTGACTACAACAGCTCTATGAATACAAGGAAAACAGGCCGACTCTAAATCCTATCAATCGTCCCCACACTTCTGGAAACCAAAACACTTTTTTTTTACTATTAAGAAATACATGTAACACTATATTTGCACACTTAATAAAAAATCATATCAAATCAAACCTGTAGCATTGATAAAGACCTAGGGACAATAGCATTTTGTATCCTATAAACATTTGTTTCAACTACTGACCCAGTTTTCTTTCACAGGGTCAAGAAAACTTGATGATTAAAACACACTCTCCAATGTACTGTGACACAATTTCTTTCAACACCCTCATACCAACATCATATGTCTTGGTAATCATCATCACACTGAGGAAAATAATTTTCTTTTTGAAAAAAAAAAAACACTGTAATCAGGTTCTCTTAAACTCACTTAATGACAGCAGCTATACATGAGATGTCATGGACCTTTGATGTAAAGGGAGCAGCTACAGAAGCTTCTGCCTCGGACAGTGCCACACCAGCGTGGGCCAACTTGAGGGCGCCGCAGTCGTTGGCACCATCACCGCACATGCCAACGTGGTACTCTAGCTTCTGAAGGATTTCAATCAACTGCATCTTCTGATCGGGTGACATGCGGGCAAAAACTTGGGTGTGGACAGCAAGCTGGAAGACAACAAGACATCATGAGACATAAGGTTGGTATTGAGATGTGGAGGTCTTGAAGAATCTACGCATCAATAAGATATTCTTTATAGAATTCACATGGATGGCTTACAAGGAGGGAGAGATAGAAAAAGAGAAAGAGAAGGGAGGAACTTACAGAAGAGAAATAGGTATAAATGTATGCCAGCCAGTAGTTGCTTCTTCACTCCTGATAATGTAAAAGGCACTCAAAAACGGTACCAGTTACTCCCCCTTTCATATTTTTAACATAGGGGCCACCAATTAAAAGGTAAATTTCACCTTCTTTTGGGGTGATTATGTACAACAGGCAAACAGAAAATATGTTTGTTAGATTTTTTGGAATTATGAGCCAAAGGCAATCTATGATACTGGGACACCTACAAATATTTTCACAAGAGCAGATTTTTGTTGTTGAATAAAATGACATAATGGAATGCCTACTCACTCTGTCCATGAGGTCTGGCTCCATCTCTCTTATCAGGCCAAACGTCTTGCCGTCCATAGCATACGTCGTCCCATTCTGATTCGTCATGTCCAGGATTACTTCCTTAGCTCCCTGAAACACCATGAGTGTGTTATCATCACATCATTATCATCATTATCATCATCATAATCATCAACTCTTCAATCACACCATATTTTAGTGGAAGTATAAGTATAAATATTCTATCTTAGTTATCACATCTTTGCACAGATCAGCGAAAAATGCACAGGAGCGGTGAGCAATTTAGCAAATGGGAAGTTGAAAAAAGAGCTCTGGTACAAACAATAGAATACATAAAAGTTGCTTAGACAAACTTGGGCTTTGAAGAAACTAAATTAATAAAGAGCTCCTGTCAACAGAAAAGCATTTTTTTAAACTGGCACAGAACTTGATGGCTACATCTACACATTTAGTTCTTTCACATTCCCATACAAACTTATTAAGTGAATATCATACACTGTCTTTAAAGATAAAGTTGAGTTCTGGTCATGCGATTACATTGTGAAAGAAACTGTCTCAAAGCAATTGGGAAAGGTTGATAATATCTACATAAGAATTGGTGTGTACTGTAATATTTTTGAATCATCAAAATGATAAGGAATTTACGCGATCTCACAGAAAAGCATTGTGCACTGCACACAGATATCGGTTTATGGGACTGCACACACATGTGGCATAAATGTTCGGCCCAAACACTTCAGCTACTTCTCTTTATATTTTGAATATAAGAGCATTCGAAGCACAATCCTTTTCAGGAAACATTTCTTTCATGATGTTCTTCCAAACTGACATAAAATGAATGAGAAATCTCACAAATTATTGTTCACCTTTCCCTGAACTCAACCTTCTCTTTAATCAAATTGGGTACAAAACAATTCAAATGCAAAAGACATCCCTGTAAACTGCTCCTACTTACAACAGGTTCCTTTGTGTTGACTTCTGCAGTCTCCTTATGAAATTCAACAGTCTGATACTGGACATCAAGTTTGTCTCCATTGAGTGGTGGAACTGCCTCAACGTGCACTACCTTTTTCCCAGGCTTGATAATTTCACATTTCCGAGCAACGTTGATGGCAGTGAGAATGTTGTCACCTACAAGATAAAAGTACAGTAACTTTATTTAAAAACTGAAGCCCTCTTTGTTTTGATCTAATAAAGATCAATTTGAAACATCTTACTTCTGCTCCTTACTACTGCTTCTTCCTAATTTATTTTGTTCATAGACTAGGGGACACTGCCTTGTATCCTCTGCAAAAAAGGCACTATATAAATCCAATTATTATTATTATTACTTAGTATTATTATTAATAATAATATAAGGATAATATCCTTCTTTAGCCATCCAGATTGGTCAAATAACACCACGTGACCGTCCCAAAAAAGTACCAACGCACGGCAAAAAGGTACTAACGCACGGCTGAGCTGCGCATACGCGTACCTTTGGTACATGCAAACTTAAAACACAATGAAATTGCGTAGTTTAATTGTCATTTTAGCGCAGGGATTACATGCTCGCACTGAAACGTGCATGACTTTTGTTGGCTGCGCTTATGTGATGTCATCCAGGAAAGCAAATGGCAGCCTCCATGACTGTGCGACTCTTGGCGTTTCTATGGGGTTCGTAACCATTTTTATTGACTTCATAATCATATTGCCGATATGGTTGTGAGTTTGTGCGTTAGTGCGATCCGGCAACACGCAGGTTTTTATCGTGGTGTCCAACACATTTGGCTTGCGCCTCGTGCGTATAGTACAGCACGATAAAAACCTTCGTGTTGCCAGATCACACCAACGCACTCTAAACCATGTATTAATAGTATACTGAAATCCTTGCATCTGATTGGCTGAGAGCAAATTTGTCAGTAAAAATCACTGACAAGACACTTCATGAAACACCACCCTGGGGAACGTTTCATCAAGCGTTTTGTCAGTGATTTTTACCGACAACTGTTATAAGCTACTGAAAACCTTGCATCTGATTGGCTGAGAACAAATTTGTCAGCAAAAATCACTGACAAGACACTTGATGAAATGCTCCCGTGGTTCTCCAGAAAGCTTTGCATCGCTCTCCAAACCGTATATCATCGGCATCTCTCTCTAGCTGTAAACCAAGACTTTGTTTTTAACTCACTAGTTTACAGCATTGTAGATCTTTTTCTCCTCCATTTCAATTTCCCATCCTTCTAACTTTGAGAGATACTAGAGCTACATGTAGTTTGTGATTGACCTGTGATCATAAGAGTTCTAACCCTAACTTGATGAAGCTCCAGGAGGGGCGGAATAATCTCTGGTATGAGTTTGTTTTGTAGGATCTTGAGACCAAAGTGCTAAAGGGATTCTTAGAAATGAGAGTGTGTGACTGACCTGTGATCATAAGAGTTCTAATCCTAGCTTGGTGAAGCTCCTGAAGTGATGGGATAGTCCCTGGTTTGAGTTTGTTTTGTAGGATCATGAGACCAAGGAATTGAAGATCACTTTCAACTGAATCTCTGTTAGAGAATATGAAATAATGGAGAATAATCATTCAATACTATGAATTGACACACTGCAACATAAATGCAACTCAATACATGTACATCAACTAATACACTGAGAAGTAGATGCTATATTATAAAAAGCATTTCTGGAACAGTTTATAGTACTATAAAGAATGATCACAAAGTTCTCAATGTCACCAAAAGGACCTTTCATGAAAGTAGAAATAACTCTGTACCTTTTATTTTGAGAAGCTCATTAAATAGATAGATACTGACTTAATAACTACCTTTCTGTGATTAAATTTAACAAAATTACAATCTATGATTGACATATGCTCTTTTCCCTCCTTTTTCAGGCTAGAAATATCCAACCCTCTTTAAACTCCAAAATTTGTAATAAGGGAACTTGGAACAATATGAAAATGTAACAACAAACATCATCAACACTAAACCAACAACAAGGATACCTTCGTATCTTCTGAGCCTTGTGCCACTGCAATGAGGGATCTAATGGTTTCCATGCCAACGCAATAACTCTCAGACCATCTGCTGTGTAAGAACTCAACATGTCTTCAAAGTTGTTAGGAACTGAAAGGAGGAGAGGGAAGAACGGGTGGAGGATGAGAGGAAGGAAAAAACGGAGGTGATTAGATGAACAAAAGTCCTGTACCAGCTATTAAAATCCACTAATTAGGTTCGCAAATTCGTAAAACAATTTTGTAACTTAACTGCAAAACATCTCAAAATTAGTTACATCTCATATTAAGTTACTTTATTGTTAATATTTGGTTACATTTTCGTAAATGCTTTGAACCCTTGTCTAGTATTTTTCATACCTGAAGACTTAAGTTCTCTTTTTGCCTGTTGGCATTTTGTTTTCTTTTATGTCAGCAAACTTGTACTGAAAACAATAAACATTCGCAACCTGGAACATTAGTGAATTCTTAACAACAGCTATTTTGGCATCAAATAGATTACTTGAATTGGCACAAAATTCAAAGTTGTAGTTAGATCATTTCACAGCATGATCCTTTTTCAAATCTGGATCATTTGTGAACTTTGCAAAGTTTCATGCACAAAAAAGTTCTGATCACTGTTTCATTAAACACCTGCCACAATTCTATAACAAATGTACTCACAGCCAATCAAATAGGATTATTTTAGTAGCTTATATCAGTTATTGTACCCTGTCATTTGTTAACTGGTTTTATTCTTAACCAGTTTTTATGAAACAAAGCCTTGATTTGAAATAAAGTTAAATTTAGTGAAATATCAGCAATACTTTTCACAGTGAAGAAACTGAATTTTAGGTGAAGACACTGAATTGTAGGTCTGATGACGATCAGAGCATACTGATCGAAACGTCGAGAACCACAGAGCTCTTAGCCAAGTTCACCAGCCCTTACAGGGCTCTTATTCCTTGAGAGATTACATGGTGTAACGCTGAAAATCTAAACCTAAAATAAAGTTAAATTTGTATGACAACCCTCCCCTTCATTCCAAATGATTTAGTTTTGCAGGTGCTTACTGGTGTCAGGTAGACAGAGTGAAGCTATCTTCTCCGGAGCTCCTTTAGAGTAGACACACATATGCTTGGCATTGATAGCCCTGGTGATCACACTCATACGCTGAAGACTGGATGAGAACGGGAACTGCTTGATGATACCTACCTCACCCAGATCCTAGTGAGTGATGCAGAAAAGAAAGCAAAACATACATTTAAATGACAGCTTTTGCATTTATTATCATTCTAATTAAAACTACATGTAGTACTAGTAATATTACATCTGGGGGGTGTTTCACAAAGAGTTAAGTTGGACTTACCGTATTTTCCGGAATATAAACCGCAGGTTTTTCCTTCTGGAAAATCTCCCAAAAAGGAGGGGCGGTTAGTACACGGACATAAGGAAATTAATCATTACAAAACCCAACATTTTGACCAGATTTCTCAGTCTAACGATTGTCAATCATTTTTTAATGTCGTCTCTACTTGTCTTTGTCAAAATGATGAAATAAAACTCACTTTTTTTGCATCATGTATCTCTCTTTGTCGTCGTTATTTGTCGCGTTATGCTTCAACAGAATCAGCGCGAGTAGCGGGCACACAGTCAGTGTCTCCGCCGCAGCAGCCGCATAGAAGAAGGCTGGGGTACCGGCTGGTAATCACAACATTTTGCGTGCAAAATTTACGCCCCCTGACCTTACAAAGCCGCTGTGATTTTGTCCCTTTCATTATTAAAACAGCGAGGCAATACCCATGCCTATAGTTTTTAAGAAAACAAGTATTGTTTGCTGACCCAGATTTGTAACTTACGTAACTTCGCAGCTTGAACAATACTCAATAGGAAGCTTAGTAATTGAGCTGATGACGCACATTGAATAGGAGCCCTCTATTGTGCACTAGCTTACAGCCAATTGAATAGAAAATCAATATTTAAAGCCCTGGAGGATATTGTTTAGGCTGTGTATTTATTGAGTCACTTCGTATCCGTGTATGAGCTTTGTCTGATATTTGTACTTTTGTTGGATGACAAGATGTCTTTGATGATGCCGTTATGGCCAAGCTAGGATATAAAAAGTTATTTAACCACCCCCCCCCCCCCCCTCCCTATGAACATATCGATGAATTTCAAGAAATCACACTTGAAACATAATTCATAATTCTCTTTATTTTGTTGTGTTACTCTTTTTCTCTTTCTTCTCTTATTTGCCCCCTCCCTATGAACATATATCGATGAATTTCAAGAAATCACACATGTAACAGAAATTCATATTTCTTTTTATTCCCTTTTTTCTTCTTCACTCACATCTTTCTCTCGTTTTCACATTTAGAACCAAGTTAAAAAATGGTAGTCCTCCATTTTAAATATCAGGCTATAAGACCATGAATTTCTTCTGTATCCAATAATTTAACACAATAATTTATATTTAATATCAAGCTAACTCGCCCCTTTAAATTCCTCCTTAGAAGACCAGTGTTTGAAGATTTACGACACTCGTAAATTACACAATTGCCACTATAGTTGACCTCGAGAAAGAGAGGGAGAGAGCGTGGGAGAGAGTGCCAGACTCATGACCAGAGTAAACAAACACGAGGTCACTGTAGGGCATGCAGGCCATGTGCGTTTATCTCATGCATGAACTGGGTCACAACATGACGCCTCCAGGGCCGGGGAGCATTTCATCATGTGTCTTTGTCAGTTATTTTTACGGACAACTTTTATAAGTTACTGCAATCCTTGCATCTGATTGGCTGAGAACAAATTTGTGGATAAAAATCACTGACAAAACACTTGATGAAAAGCTCCCTCGGTCTATTTTTCTCCCCCCCTCTCTCTCTCTCTCTCTCTTCCCTCTTTCCCTTCTAAACGCTATGCGCGCGCGGTTTAATTGGGTACGCTTGATAAAAGGAGGCCAGGGAGGGAAACAAAATTCCAACTTTTCTAGTGACCATTGATCGGGCCGTTGATTCTCTAATAAAAGTACTGTAAATTCTGTGGCATTTATTGGATATAAATAAAGAATATTTTCGGCGTATTTTCTACAGAAAACTGTAAATTGACACAAACAGGTACTTGGTCTGTTTTGTAATTTTTCAGACATTTTGTAGTTGACTGAGATACGAGTATGATCGTGTCATGAGTTCTGCTATTACATGTAGCTGCTGGCTGTATGACCAAGGCAGGAATACCTCCTTGGTATCAGTGGTATGACACTATGTTTGTGTGTGTGTGTGCGACGTGATTAGGAAGAATGTGAGGATTGGTTTCTTTCCCTAAATTAAAAATTACAATTTATTTCTCTCGCTCCTTTTTCATGGAGCATTATCAAACAAAGCTGGCAAACTCTAGAAATCAGCGTGCAGTTGAAATCATTGTCTAAAATCTGCTTGTATTTTTTTCTTCTTTTTTTTCCTCTCGATTTTTTTTTTCCTCTCGATTTTTTTTTTTCCTCTGGATTTTTTTTTTCTCAATCAAGTGTCAAAAGTTGGGGATGCGGTTTATAATCGGCCGCGGTTAATAATGCGGAAAATACGGTAAAGTCATGCGTAAGCGCCAATGCGCATCCGGTATTTAACGCATAATCTCATTGACAGACTTCTCAATATTGTGCGTCCCCTGAGCATGATTTGACCAATGCGGTGATGCATATTAAATATATACAGCACGCAACTAGGAATTTAAGTGCGACTTAAGTCCAACTTAACTCTTTGTGAAAAACCCTCCTGGCTATATAGCTGGTCAATACAACTCTAATGGTGCTATCACACTCACACGTAAAGCCTTGCTGTCATGGTCACATAGGGCTAACTCTTATCTATACAAATTTATTGCGCAGTAAATACCCATGCATTATAGACACTTCAGACCCTCGTAAAAAGTAATGGCACCTAAAATCCATGGACAATTAGTCCACTCATTCATAAGAATGGACATAATCATACAAGGATTCCTGTGACTCAAGAAACCATTGACAATATGGTATATATAATATGGTATAATTAAACCACATTACTTCTATTATTATTATTTTACTTTTTTAATTAATTTTTTTTTTTTTTTTTTTGAGGGGGGGGGGTTTCTCGTAAGTTTACCGGTAAGTTTAGAATAACCTCAAAAGTACCCAGTTCGATCACATATGCTGCAGTAAATTGCTGCCCCCCAAAATGATGCAATTTTTTTGGTATTAAATGAATGGCAAATACAAAAGATACAAAAGAAAGATAAAAAAAAATTAATTGCAGTATGCTTTAAACCCTCACGTTTTGGGGGCTTTTTGGTGGCAGTTACAGCAGCATTTTTGAACGAGCCTTTAGATGCGACTACGATCTGAGTCAAATTGTAATATTAAGATGATATGTACATGTAATACATACCTCTGCATCAGTGTCCCCTCCTGCCTTGAGATCTGCATGTTTACCAGGACTACGGACCACCGTTGGGACCATTGCATCATAGTTACTGGTCTCAGCAGGGTTGGACTCTTCCAGGGTCTATGAAACATTTTAGGATATAAGAAAAACAAGGCTTACATCTCAAAATTAAAGATTAGATACATGGATACACACTGTGTACCTGCACTGTGGTGTGTGAGCATACCATGGTATAGTGGTTCATCAAAAAACCTTTCAATAACGAGTCGTGGGTTCAAAATCCTCCAGAGTAATTACGGTTATGCCCTTGACAAGGCATCTCATCTGGTTGAATCTCCTGACCCGGGTATAGAGTACCAAAGTGCTGGCATCATATTCGCTCGTCGTCCGGGATACTGGTTCCAAACAGAGCCTGTGCATGAGGTTCACCGTGAAATCATTCAAGCAATGGGCTGGAGCAGGGCAAGTTCCGTGTTTGGAGCTGGTGTGATCACCAAGCCATTGTTTCTCATAAAATTGTTTGGAAACAGCAACCTTGACAACTTGGCCGGTATGATGCCACACTTCGGTACTCTATAGTCAAGGCAAGTTGGTATAAGGAAATAACTGTTCATTAGGCTGCCAAGATAAAATAAACATGGATATAACCTCTGAGGATACAGAGACTTCATTCATATCTGCACTACAAATAGACCACTATTATCATTCCCTTCTGGACACTCTGTGGGGTTAGAAAAGAAGTTAACAATTCTGATAATTAAAATGCATAAAGAATGGTTATGACATGCTAACTCATTAATGAGGCATGTCTTATAAAGAATCTGTTTCATAAAACCGTATGATGTATGGAGTAATATTATTAGTGGCTAGGGACATGCTTTGCCCTTATTATGTTGTACTCTTAGCCATGTTCAAAGTCAAATCAATTCAGTCATTTAGTGTGGAAAAAAGCTGAGTTATCATACCATAGTAACAATACTTGAAGTGGATTAGAAGGTCATTTTCATGAGAATTTTAATTTGATGGAAAATATATTTTCAACCTTTGAATACAGGTAATACAAATGATTGAATATGCCCAAATGTAACCTTTACATCTTTGCATGTATGTTCATCACTATGTACTAGAACAAAACAATAAGAGATTATTTATTTTACAAGAAACCCTCCAAAAATATTAGTATCAATACCGGTACTCATCAACACTAATGTTCTTTAGATTTGGTGTCACACTCCATTAAATTTTTTTAAAGCATGCAATAAAACTTGAAATTGAGCTGTAATCATTATGAACATAAAGCATGTGAATGTGTTGAAATATAAAATGTATACTACATATCACTTACACTGATCAGACATAGACATGGGTATGTTTTTTCTGAACAAGTTCTAACTTGATGATATGCTGAACCTTTGAGTGTGTCACAAATCACATACTCTACCCCATAAAACAAGTTGATATTGTATGAGAACCATAAAGCAAGAGGTCGATAAAGATGTTGATGTGTTTAATGATGAAACTTGCAGGGAACCATTAATTTCTTGCTTTACTTCAAATTGATATTCTACCAATAGTGTACCACATGTAAATAAATGTTATATCCTTACATTCTCCTGCCACTATGAACCATTTCTCTTTCAGTATTGCACACCTGTTCATCAAAACATCTCTCTTCTTCCTCTTCTTTCTACTTCCTGTTCGATTTCTTTTCCGTTCTTCCTATTTCTCTTTCTTCTGTTTCTCTCCTTTACTCACAACTATATGAATATGTTACATATGATTTAGGAGCAGAATATATTATGCGATGATTAATAATCGCTGCAATGGAGTGATTGCCAGACAGATGGGAAGCATGACAGAAATCAAAGAATCCACATACCCTAACAGCACCTCCATTATATAAAGACTTTAAACCGAACACAGTAACAACTAGAAAGGCCGTCAAAGGCGGCAGACCCACGCCTTAACCCAATATAGGTTTTGTTTTGTTGCGATTATTTTTGTAAGCAGTAGCCATTCAAAGGGGATAACAAGAGGCACATCTCCCCCCCCCCCCCCCCCATAAATATTGCCATATCCAGGTCATAGCTTTGTGTATCCCCACCCTTGAAAAAATTCTTCTGAAAAAGATATTTTATTATTGAAACATCCCTCCCCTAAAAGTAATTGATTAGACATGTCAGAGAGCGTGGCGTGGTGAGAAAAAAAAAATGTTAGCAATTTGTATTCAGTGTTCAGTCATGTAAGTGTTAGTAAATGTATTCATGTTCTATCTTTAAATTACATTGCAATTGGGGTTGTTTTTTTTTTTTTCATCGGGCTTGGATAAAATATATATGACGACAAATAAAGTTGGATCTAGACTTCAAAATGACATGCATGCGAGGCACAGAGCTTACTCACTCAGCTCAGTCACTACCCATCAACAAAGTCAAAGTGGATACTGGCGTGCATGCCCGTATTCGGCGAACCTCGATCAGCCACCAAATTTTGCAAATCCACACAAATTTTTAAAAAAATACAGTTTTTGTATATATTTTACAACTACGAAATCCACTCAAACAGACATAAATGAGGTATAAACTAGTTATATGACAGGACCGTTATAACCCAAAGAAAAAAGTTCAATCCTACTACAGTGAGCCAGGCACAGGCTGACTCCCTGGGGTTATGTACTCCCTAGCCCGACCAGATCCCTGTCACTTCGCGACAGCGCTGTGTATAGTTATGTACGTACAGCTAGCTACACAGCCCACTAGCACTCACTCAGATCAACACACGCGAACGCTCGCGAGTGCGATAAACTCACTCACGTCGAACAAACTCACCAGATTTTCACCGAAAACAATTAAAATCACGTACTACACGTCCACCAGGATAAAATAAATCACAAAAACTTCCACAACAAAGTGGAAAGAACCGGGGAAAATAAACAGAAATGCACAGAAGATAAGAAATAGAGGAGAAGCCGTAGGGCTAGGGTAGCCTGAATCTAAATGAATTTGTGGATAAAAAAGGTATCGCGCGCGATAGCTATAGAGCCTAGCCGCCTATTAGTATACCGTACATAGCCGCTTTCGCAGTAGTAGTTCAAGCCGCGAAAAATCCCTTGTTGCTGGGATACGTTGGCTTTGAATATTCATTGCAGGCTCGTACGGATTTGAAGTGAAATGGCAAATAATGGGTCTAAAAGTCTTCTAAAATTCATAAACCTGAAATAGACTTTTGGTGAGACGAAGTAATGAGTGTTTTGATTGGCCAAAATATTTCTGCATCTGCAGGCGAAGTTTGGGGTCATCAATCTTTCTAGTTTCTTTCCTGTCACTATCTGAACTGAAGTTCCTATACTTTACTACAGGGTCAAAACTTCAAGGTCACACAGAATGTGCAGGGGTCAACCAATCATCACCAAAATCTAATCGATTCTTTCCTGTCACTTTCTGAACATTCCCTGAAAATTTGGTGCAAATCCGTTCACCCGTTCTCTTGTTATCTTGTACACAAACAAACAAACAAACAAACAAACAAACAAACAAACAAAAAAAAAAAAAAACAAACATACGGAGCCCTTTACATAACCCTGCCGATTTCATCGGCGTGGGTAAAAATTAAGAAATCCACGCATCAACATCGAGAAAAAGTTGCAAACTACATCATTGCATTGACATGAAAATAATACAACAGGGCCCCGTTTCACAAAACTTTTTATCAATAACATGAGTCACATTTCTATAACAGATCTGCTCACAGCCAATCAAATGCAACGATTTCAGTAGCTTCTAACTTTTATTGTTACTTGTTATTGATGACAAATTTATGAAACAGGGCCCAGAATTGACTTCAAAATGATAACTAAGAAACCTAAACAGATATTGATTGGCTTTCATTTTTCCTAATTTATGAAGAAAGTAACTATCAATCTCCTCCAAGACATTCATATTGTAAAATTGGTAGCAAGTCATTTTGGCCAGCTGGAGGGGCTCAATTCAAATCATATAGCAAACAAGCATGGCTTATAAAGGCTGTAAGCTTTGAAATTTTGAGAGAGGTTTGCAGAAAGGGAGCAGAGCGTCGTCATTAAGCCTGAGTCGAATCGATTGGTTAGCCGGTGTTCGATCGAAGACATCGAATCCCGAATTCGTTTTGGCAAATCCGGTGCATCGATTTGTAGTCCGCCAGATTTTTGACTACCGTAGCCACCATGAAAAGAGCAAATAAAAAAAGAAACTCCGTAACGTATACAGCATATATACTAGCAGAGAACGTGAAGGCGACTTCAAACTGTTGGCTAACTTTCGCTAATTCGCTCGCGGAGGACGTCGCGCTTTACCTGTGCTTTCTCTATGGAAAAATTGTTTTGTTGTTACGACCTGAAGTTTACGATAATATTCTTGCAATCTCTCTGCATTGTCAATTTGACAATTGTATAATTGAACATGATAAATACGGGCATGAGTACGAGTGTTCCTACTTAATTCGCAATAACTAATATCACACTCTCATCAAATTGGCAATTACTTCTGAATGATCTCTGAAGCTGAATGAAGTCGAGTCTATATTGAGCGACGAAAAGTTTATTTCGTATTGTTTTTTTTTTTTGCATCAAACAAACGTGTTCCATTCAGCTCTCCAAAGACAAAGTCAGATTATTAATTCTTTGAATTTGAATCATTGTCGGGTGTGTCGACAATGAGCATCGCTTCGTGCGACACTAGAGTGATATTTTGGCTAGCCATACGGACTAGAAACTTAAGATTTTGGCTCGTCCGCTGTGATTTTTACTAGCCATTGGCTAGCGGGCTATCGTTAATGTCGAGCAGCGAGAGCCCATACATATGCCCGCGATGCCAGCGGACCGGTCACCGGCGCATGGTGCATGCACTGCGTTCAACTGTGTGCAACTCTGTTTTCACCGCCCATCATTTATCGATGCACCGGTATTCGATCGAATCAAAGTCGTCGAATCCCGGATTATGAAATATTCGATATGACTCAGGCTTTATAGTCGTCATGCAAAATTCTATGTGCTTTCTGGGTAATTTGAAGCCTGCAAAGATTTTTTGAGAAAAGAGCACGTCAAGCTTTTTTTATTTGATCAATCTATGTAGTGAGCAGTGCAGAGGGTTGATAGGTTTATAATAATAATAATAATATTTTTGATTTATATAGCGCCTAATACATCTACAATGTCTCTAAGCACTTTACAGATATATTATTATAATATTACGAGGTTTATGGAAAGGTTTACAAATATCACAGATACAAATACTGGCAAAAAAATATGGGATACTATTCTATGCAATTCTTATGAACAACTTGGCTTTCAAAATCATCCTTTTACAGTCAGATATAAGTGAATTTATGCAACAAAATCAACAGATATTTCCATTCCGAAAAAAATAAAAAGCAATTTATAGTAAAGCTTAGCCAAGTAAACTTGTATGACTTCTTAAAAGGTTCCATGATAGATAGATTGTTTCATCAAGTGTCTTGTCAGTGATTTTTCCTGACAAATTTGCTCTCAGCCAATCAGATGCAAGGATTTCAGTAGCTTATAACAGTTATTGCAACTTGTCATTAATGACAAGTTTTATGAAACAGGGCCCTGACTTACCCATCCTGTAGCTTCAAACATCTTGGCATCAAGAGGGTCTCCTGCTATCTCCTCATTGATGTAGGTCAGTGAGTGACACGTCGCCATGGTAGTCACAAAGGGGCCCATGGGAAGGGTCTTAACGTCAGTCACCATGGGAGAGAACCTGAGACAGAACGCAGAGTTTGTAAAGTGGATTTGTAAGTGGATTCTTTAAATTGGAACAGAAGTTAAAATTTCATTATTGATGCTACCAAGTCAACAGCAGAAATAATTATGTAAATGTAGCAAAGAAATTGGCAATGTATATGTTGTAATATGATATTACATGTGTAACTATTCAAATTTTATATTTTTAGATTCATGAAGTTCTGTCAGAAGATATAATATTGTCTGCCCTACAGAACAGCATTAACAGAGAGATTCCCTGCTAAACCCCCTGCCAAGGACCCCAAAATAACAGCGTTAAAAAATATCAGTGTTATCTTTTTGCAGATGAAAAGGGCATTTATTCAGGCCACAAAAATAGAAGCTTAGAGGCTAATCAAGTAATGTAGTTTATTACCCTCCACTAGATGTCTCCTGAACTCCTAACATATCCAAACCATCTTCAGTCAAAGTTCCAGTCTGAAACAGAAAAGATTCATTCACAATTGAAAGTTTTCAGTAAAAACCATGAGGTAGCCTTTAGTAAATAAGAACCTCTGCTGATGGAGCATTTAGAGGAATTAAGAAAAAGTAATAGGAATAGGTAGAGAAACAGCATAATTCTGAAATATGACTAGAAATAGCTAAAGTGTACAGACCGAACATTCATGCTACATGTGTGTGCAGTCCCATATACCCATTTCTGTATGCAGTGCATGTGCTTTTCAGCAAGATTGGGTCAATTTCTTATCATTTTGATGATTCCAAAACCTCACAGTAAACACCAATTCTTATGAAGACATGATCAAGCTTTCCCACCTGCTTTGAGACAATTTCTTTCACAAATTGATCTCGTGACCAGAATTCAACTTTCTTTGTAACTAAAAAGTGACAAGAGCTTTTTAGGTAACTTGATCCTCACCTTATCAAAGCAGACAATGTCCAGCGTACCACATAGGTTGATCCTCTGTGGGCTGATACAGAAGATACCACGTCTCTCCAATCTGAATTGTGCATAAACCATACCGATGGTCAGAGACGCAGGGAGTGCTGGCGGCACAGCAATGGTGATGATGTCCAGAGACTTCAGAACAACCTCTTTGGTTTTGGCCTGTGAAATAACAAAAATAGCAATATTTTACATTTGCATAGCTACCTCGTCATCTCAAGATTAAAATAAATAGTGGAAAATAAACTTTCTCAAGACACTGACTAAAAATGTTGAATTTGTGAGACATGTTTTAAAATTTACATGGAACTTGTGGGTAATTGTAGAGCGAATGCCATCAGCGCCAAGCATGGCGTATACAACCAAATATAAATGTGTACTTGTAGGCTGACTAATCACACATCCATTATATCTATTACATCCTGTTGTCTGAAGTTAACAAGCCTAAAGCATGGCATTGCACAAGTCCATGACAAATTTATACACACAACCCATACAGAGGACCATGGCATTGTAACACATAAGACAAATCTTATGGTTGGTAAATAGTATCAAATAGTCAAAGGGTACTTTTACATTGCAATTTTGTTCTTGTCTTTACAGATACCTTAGCTTTTCCAACTTACCCCATCTAATGCCAGTACAATCGCTGTGTAGACGAGGCCAATGAAAGCTGCAAAGAAACCAAGAAAGTCAATGTTAATAATGAAAAAATTATTGCATATCAAGGAAAAAGCAATGTCTTCAAAAAATCATGCCTATGAATCCTATAAATTCCATATCTTTCTCCAAAATTCAAAACTTATTGAACGGCCTTACCGAGAGGAGCCATATCTATAAAGAGAACAGATTAAAAACATGCTGAGAAATTAACATTACATTCCCTGGGGAGCGTTTCATCAAGTGTTTTGTCAGTGATTTTTACCGACAACTGTTATAATCTACAGCATACCTGCCAACATTGGAAAGTAAAAAAACTGAGTCATGCGAGCGCGGCGTCTGCAGCGTCTCGCAACTGGGGGTCCAAGTGCCGCGCCATGGCAGAGGTTCAGAAGGTAGTCATGGTAATGCCCCCCTAAAGCTCCTGCATTATAAGCTCTGTGAAGTGCACTATTAGGTATACTGTAAACTGTATGGTTACAATAATTTATGGCAAGCAAATGAATCATCAAAAATACTTGCTTGATGGTCAATGTACTTGTTTCTTAAGATTCAATATATTACCAGGAGATTGAAGGTTTCATTTTTAAGTGGGGGGACTGAGACTCTGGATCAGGAGATGCACCATAGTAATTGTAGACTATACCTACAATTTACTTAGCTGAAGAACTGCAGTGATGGCACACACATAGTACATGTGATTGCACTGAATGCAGAGATGCCAACCTCTCAACACAAAAAAACAGACTGGTTGCCTTAAAAAATCAGATTTTCCACACAAAAATCAGATTTTCGCGAAAATGAATGTGACATGCATTATTAGCACACCATATGATGAAAATAAGGACCCCAAAGTGTTCACAGACATCTAATGAAAAAATTGAATTATAAGAAAAACATAAAAGTGTCTAAAAAAGAGACATTTCAAAAATTCAAATGTGAAAAACAAAAAATTAAGGCTATTACAGGGCTTCACACAAACTCTTTTGCCAGGGGACCTGCCCAACCCCAAGATCTTAATATTTTTGACATTTTGTGGGTACAGGGGGAAAAAAAATTAAATTGAAATAAGAAATATGAAAGGAACTGCATATATTCAACAGCAGTCAACTATTGATCCATTTGATGGGCTCAATTGTTATCTTAAATTGTCACTTGTCATTCAATCTACAAAGTAAAAAAAAAGTAAAAAAAAAAAAAAAAAAAAAAGGGGTTTAAGTGGCTCTTTTAATGTTTCGTATCATTGTGGGTGTGGGTGTGTGTGCATGTGAGTGTAAGGTTTGGTGTAGGCTTGGATGTGCATATGTGTTTTATTAAAGAGACTAACTTTGCCTTTTATACCATTCACAAACAAATATAGTACACTATCACACCACTGTAGTTTTTCTCATACCTTAGAAATAAAATAAGTGTTTTGAAAACGCAGAAGTACATATAATTTACATTTCATTTGGGGGAAGTCTAAATTTGGTAAGAATGTGTCAATCATCTACTCAAATATACTGTACGATGAATTTATCATCAAATATTATATGTAGTATTCAAATAAATGATGATAAGTAAAGTGTTTCCATAACTGAAATTTCTTCAATTAAGCAGCTCAGTGAGGCATTTACTGAGGACTCCTCCCCCGAAGTTCAGGCAGCCAAGGCTGTTGAGAACAGCTCCGACTAACAGCGCCGTCATGACGGAGTATTGGCGAAATAGAGAATAATTTCGTCAGTTTTGAACTAAATACAGAATAAATAGGGACAAACAAAGTCCAAAAATACAGTTTCTGACATTTTTTGTTCTGAAAAATGTCACTCACGACCAAAATCAACCCTGGGAATTTGTAAAATCAGCACTGATTTTCTTATTTACTATATAAATCTATATACCTACCTATTATGCTAGACACTTGTCTACGCGAACCCGTTCGAGAACTTAACACAAATGCGTCACAATATTGTGCGCACCCCCCGTAATCCTATTGTTCTCCCCTTCGCCACTCATGCGCGGCAACACGCAACGGCCATCTTCCTCTTTTGCGAGCAACCCCAAGTAGAAACATGTTGCTTGCAAGGAGAGGGGAAGGAGGGAGGGTCATAGGTAGGTATATAGATTTATATAGTAAATAAGAAAATCAGTGCTGATTTTACAAATTTACTGCAATAAATCATATATACCTACCTATTATGCTAGACCAGCGCCCATTCAAAGACCGGGAGGCATGTTTCAAGAGAAGAAGAGAACAGGATTACAAAGAAGACACAGCGGCCTTCAAGGTAGCTGACGCAAAAATAGCCTCACCTGCAGGGACATCCCTAAGGTAGCAAGAAATGAAGGAATTGGACGAACGCCAATAAGCAGCCTTCAAAATATCATTAAGCGCCACACCTTGAAACAGAGCCCAAGAAGTGCTGACACTACGAGTGTCATGAGCATGAGGCTTACTGTCTGACAAAAGAGCCTCTGTGCCAGCAGCCCTAATAGCCTCAACAATCCATCTAGAAATGGAATCAAGAGAAGCAGGAGAAAAAGGCTCTCGAGTGATCAGGAACAACTGAACATCCTTACGATAAGACTTAGTCTTATCAATATACCATTTGAGAGCTCTAACAGGACACCAAACCTTGTCCTCGCGCACTGACCAAAATTCAGAAAGCGGACAAAGAAAAAAAAAATCTCAACAGGGCCAGAGGAAGCCATTTGATTGGCAATGAAAGATGCCTTAGGAATCAATCTAACGCCTTTTCTCTCCCAGCGAACATGACCAGGAGTAAGACAGAGGGCATGAAGGGTACTGCGCCTCTGCTCAGAGGCAATGTTTATCAAGAAGAGCGTCTTAAATAATAATAATAATACAACGCACTTATATTGCGCCATCTATCTAGTTAACTATTCCGAGGCGCATGATGAAAATGAGAGAAGCAAGAAGGTAGAAATAGAATGGATTGAAGAATACTACAAATCTGTGTTGAATTACATTTCACTGTATGCTTTAGAGAAAAGTACTGTCTTCAATTTTGACTTCAAAGAATCCAAAGTGTCTATGGCACGGATATTAGGAGGTAAGTTATTCCATAAACTAGGCGCCGCAGCTATGAAGGCACGGTCACCAAGAGATGATTTCGTTCTTTCGTCTTAACCGTAAGATGGTGAAACGAAGCTTCACCTAACGGCTCAAAAGGAGGCTTTGCTAGGGCTTCTAAGACCTTAGGCAGACTCCAAGACGGGACTAACTTAGAACGAGGAGGACGTTTCAGAAAGAAAGACCGAATCAAACCACTCAACAGCGGGGAATTAGAAATCCCCGAACCATCTGAGAAACCCCGAATGAATGGCACCAATCGCAGATCGGTAGCCTTGGATAGTAGAGATGGACCTCCCTGATTGAACCAATAGGAGCCTTAGGAAAAAGACCGAAAGACAGGAATTATAAATTTCCCTAGTAGAAACTCTAGGACATTAAAAAGTCAGCAGCTCTATCGGAGAGACCCGACTGTCTTGCAGATTCCCCGACAGGGGCCAAGCAGTCAAATGAAGGGACTCCGGACTGTGGTGAAGAATCCCCGAGATGGGTTGCAACACTAGATCCGGAAGAAGGAATGGTTGAGCCATCAGAAGGCTCATTAGCTCCGGAAACCAAATCCTCCTGGGCCAAAAGGGAGCTATCACAAGCACCCGAGCCCGATCTTCCCTGATCTTCCGCAAGACTCGCGGAATCAGCTGGAAGGGAGGGAGGGCGAACCCTCGAAGATTCTCCCAACTGAGAGAGAAAGCATCCAGAGCCCAAGCTCCCTGATCGGGAACACGGGAGCAGTATTTCGAAAGTTGGTAGTTCAGGACTGACGCAAACAGGTCCACTTCCAGTGGGCCCAGCAACTGCGAATGCGGCAAAAGACCTCTGGATGGAGCTTCCATTCTGATGGAAGACACCTGCCCCGGGATAGAAAATCCTCAATGAGGTTTTCCTGACCGGGGATGAAAGAGGCAACGGCCGTGATCGTCATGCTACGACACCACCTCCACAGCTGAGCTGCTAGGGCATTCAGGGTGGCAGAACGAGTGCCTCCCTGCCGAAAGATATAAGCCGCCACTGTGACATTGTCCGTGAGGATCAGAACTGAACGACTGAGAAGTCGACTTCTGAAGTGGAGCAGGGTTAAAAAGACTGCCATAAACTCCAGGACATTAATATGGGGGAGAGTCCCGAGATGAGACCAATCCCTCGCGATCGTGCTGCCGCTGCAATGTCCGCCCCAACCCAACCGAGAGGCGTCCGTCGAAACCGAGATCGACGGAAGGGGGGTACGGAAGGACTTGCCTCGCGCGAGAAACTCCTCGTTTGTCCAACGGGAGAGAAGAGACTTGATTTCTTGATATGGTTTGTAAAACCTGAGGAGATGCCTCTGAAAAGGTCTCATAAGGAGCCGGCAATCCTCTAGAACATCGACTAGACTGGCTAGATATCCGAAGAACTGAAGCCACTGTCTGGCCCTGACCTTTCTGGCCAGAATGAGCTTGCGAGCCGCAGAGACAATAGTGAGAATCCTGTCTCGACTGGGCCGAGCCAACTGATTCCGAATGTCCAACACAGCCCCCAGAAAAACCGGGCTGCAAGTAGGAACTAACTCTGACTTTTCCAAATTTATTAGGAAACCCAAGTCTAGAGTAAAATTGACGAGCAAACAAGCCTCGTCTAACAAACGATCGTGCGACTCCGCTAGGAGGAGCCAGTCGTCCAGGTAGCAAAAAAAAAACCGAAGGCCGCCAGAACGGCTACAACCTGAATAAAAACCTGAGGGGCTGGGCGCAGCCCAAAGGGAAGAGCGCGAAAGCGAAAAGTCTCTGAGAGGAAGAAAAAATCCCAGAAGATCGCGCAAAGTGCGATGAATGGGAATATGGAAATACGCATCCTTGAGATCTATCGAGATCGCGTAGTCCTTCCTCTTGATCAACGGGAGAATGGAGGCGAGGGTCTCCATTCGAAAATGCACTGAAGGAAAGAATTTGTTTATTCTTTTCAAATTCAGTATCAAACAAAGTTTTCCCGAGCGCTTGGGAATAACAAAGATCGGAGAAAGGGAAAGAGACGGCCGGTCTAAAACCTATTCTATAGCCCTCTTTTTCAACAGAGATTTGATCTCCGTTGAGGCATGAGAACGAGCCCGGGCAGACATGGGAGGTGAACGAGATCTTATAGCCCCTCCGGGGAACAAGGCGGATAGATCTATGAAGAATCCGTCTCGCACGACGGAGAGCACAAATGCGTCCCCGGAGATGGCCTCCCACGCGGGAGAAAAGCCATCAAAGCCTAGGCTTAGCCTTGTGCGAAGCCGTCGCCCTGCCACGTCCCCCTCTTCCACGAGAAGGAGCTGGCTGAAGCTCAGCAGGCAGGCCCCCAGAAACACGACTGTGTTGTCCCGAAGTGGGAACAACAGGCCTCCGACGGGCAGAGGCCCGCATCAGTTTAAAGGGAGCGCGTAACTGCTTAGTCATCTCAGTGACCTGCTTCCGCGCATCAATCTCTCTCTGAAAAACTGTAGCGAATTGACCACCAAAGAGCGAAGGACCCCGAGAGGGAACATCCCGGAGAAGCGGCGCGATGTCAGACTCCTTAACCCCAAGGGCAGAGAGAGCCAAGACCCTGCGACGGTACGTAACCGAAGCAGCCGCACTGGAAAGTTGTGACCACTGCGAACTAAAAAGAGTGTGCAGCAGGTCATCAATAACCAGCTTATCACCATCAGTGACATTCAACCTTGAAAAGCAGCCAAGCGCATACCTGCTCTGACTTGGCTTTCAACATTGCTCCAACGCTTATCCTCAGACGTAAGCGGATTGGTCGCACGCAGACGTCGACCCACCGCTAAAATCTCCGGAGAGAGAGGCTTACTAGAAAAAGCTGTCTTGATCTTGACTACCAAAGGCAAAGGCCTTACCCTTAATCGAAACAGGGCGCTTAACAAGGAGCGCTGATTCAATGCGGTCATATTACCTAACGCGAAGTCGAACCCTGCGCGCAGGCTGACTGAAATTCAGGGAGATATATAGACAACAAAGCAATCGCCTCCACCCCACAAAGGGAGAGCGATCGAGGCTCTGCCTGCTCCAACAATGTCGATCCAGAAACCGAAGCTTGAGAAGCCACATCCAAAACTGGTTCCGCTTGAATTGATCAGGACAATGGTCCACGAACAAAAGCCGAAACAGGCGGACACTCCCATGGACCACTATAGGTCTCTTCACCTAGCGGAGCCCCGATGGCTGGGGGTACAGGAGACGCGAGAGATCCCGTCTCAGACAATGAAGAATCAAGCACAAAAGGCTGATTAGACTCAAAGTCAGACCCGGGAAAAGGGACAGCAAGCAGGGGTTGTGGTATCTGGTAAGAGGGACCAACCCTGTCGCTGGGCAAAAACCCGCATCATGCTGAGCATCTCAGATTGAGAAGGTTCAGACAGACTTCGGGCGGTTCTCCGAAACAACTTCGGAGACACTAACCAAACCCTCAACAGAGGGATGCCCGCCTCCCTCCAGGGCAGAAGTGCGCTGAGGGTATGTACCCAAAGTCGCGCACAAACTACCCATACTGGCTGAGCAAGAAGATACTACAGCCATGAGCCTTCCCATCAGATGGCAATATAGACAGCCCGGGCAGTACTCGCTCCCCCACTTGGCATCGGCTGGGGGCTAGGGTTTAAGAACCCAGACCAACATGGGCGGTGCCCGTAAGCTGCCCTGCAGTAGTGGCACGCGTCTCCCCTAGCGGATTTAAGCGAGTCATCGCTACCGTGCGGGAAACAGACGTCCCCCCTTCTGGTCTCACCGACCGGGGGATTGGATTTGTAATATCCAAACCACTAGAGCTTGACGCCACCCACCCGAAGCCACGGGCTCCGGAGCTGATGTCCCAAACTCAACTAACGCCACCCGCCCCGAAGCCGCATGCTCCGAGGCTGGCAAACCCTGCAGGGAAACACCACTGGGCAACTTACCTGCAGCCCTCCTCCCTCCCCATGTACGAAAGTACTCGGGAGAGTTCTGGAGGGCCGAGTCGTCTTGCTAGACGACTCTTCGGAAGAAGCAGGTCTCCGCGACCTAGCAGCTTCTTCTTCCGAACTCATAATGCTGCAATAAAACAGACAATAAAATATACAAAAATATGAAATACTTTAAAAGAGTGCAGGTAAAAATAAATTTGGGGATACGCACAATTTAGATAAAAACCGTATAAAACAAACACCGAACCGAAAACGGATCGGGTCAACGGAAACACCAGCAAAACACACACAGAAATAACTATGTGGGGCTGGCAGTGAAAATGAAAATAACTTGCCAGGAAAGGAATAAAAAATATCCCTTGCAATCGGCAAGAGTGACATAAAAACACAAGAGTACTATAATCTTAGACGAAAATAATAATAACAGAAAAGTGCTTTAAAGAGCGAGAAAGCGCGCTGAAAAGATACAAAAAGACCTGATTTCAGGAGCGCCGTGACTCGACATCCTAACTCGACATCCTAACTCGACGGGGGCGAGCAAGAAAGAGGAAGATGGCCGTTGCGTGTTGCCGCGCATGAGTGGCGAAGGGGAGAACAGTAGGATTACGGGGGGTGCGCACAATATTGTGACGCATTTGTAAATTCTCGAACGGGTTCGCGTAGACAAGTGTCTAGCATAATAGGTAGGTATATATGATTTATTGCAGTAAATTAGGGGTGAGCTCTGCGAAACCGCAAGTCATGCAGTCATTTGAGTGTATGTGGAGCACATACAAATGCATCGCAGTACGGTGGGTACCACTCCTAGAACTGCCACGGGGTACTTATCACAAAATAATGTGAGACGAATACCACAGACTTCTAATGAGTTGGCAGTCAGTAACGGACATACCCCTGTCCTAATTCAGTAATTGCTTTCTTAGAGGGTGCCCCCCGGTGAGAGAAGTGCGATAAACTCCCAAACTGAGGCTTTGTTTGTTTTATTTTTTAAAGAAAGAAAAGAAAAAGGGGGAAAAAAGATTGGGAAATCATATTTTATAGGCAATATCGTATTTTCGTATTTTACTTTTTTTATCATACAAAATACGATAAAATCGTACTAGTTTCTTTTTTTTTTCTGGGAAACAGAAAAACAGAATATTCCGGTTTTTTGCCTCTTAAAAATGTTAATAACTGAGAAACTCCGTCTAGAACGGAGGAGTTGGCAGGTATGCTACTGAAATCCTTGCATCTGATTGGCTGAGAGCAAATTTATCACTAAAAATCACTGACAAAACACTTAATGAAACGCTCCCCTGCTGTTTCGAAGCCATTTTGAAGTTCTCAAAGGAAGGTTTGATTTTGGGTTTTCATTCCAAGAATTCCTGTTGTTTCAAAGTGTTAACCCATTGCCTACGGGAACCGAGTGGTCTCTGTATTAAGTCTATGGGACTGAGAGTATTCAGTAGTCAACAGGTTTAACAAACTTACCAAAAGCAGCCAAGATTCCCACAAAGAGTAGAGCATCTCTGAAGAGCTTGATTTCCGTTGGCATGGGAAAGAGAATGGATCGCACCATGATACCCTTGGCTGTAGAGAATCCTGCATGGAAAAACAAATGAAATATTCGCTTGAAAAATGTAAGACAATGAATATGATGTCTGTTTTCTTTTGTTCGACATTCCGCAAATCCTATTTCTTTTCCTGATTTTACATACCATAACTGATCAATGTACAAGACATACAAATTTCACAAGAGTTTATTAAGCTTTGCTTATATTAATAAGTCCCTCATTTTCATGTCATGTAAAAATTGTTATACTTTTTATCAAAATCATCAATATCATTCACTTCTTTATATTATAAGAAAGTTACTGCAATTTGAACAGTTTTCTTATCACCATATATTATATAATGTTTAATCTGTTATCATATTATTTATAGGGATAAATGAATGCATAACATATAAGCCTGCCAGTGAAACATCTCTTACAAGTCATGCAACCAATCTGATGTATTTGTAAACAAATTTTAGGCATTACTCCCAGTGTTAAAGATCGTATGCTCGATCTGTAAAGAAAATCACAAGTCAGAAAAAAATTGGAAACAGCGGGATTCGAACCTGTCATCTACTGCTTGCCGGGCAGCGACTTAACCACCAGGCTATTCTGGTTCACGGCCAAGTCATGATGAACTGGAATCAAATACTCAAGATCCTCTTCTTTCTGACTCATTAATATTTAACGGTCTGCCATGGACAATAGTAAATGAAGAAGCTTAATGGGACAAATTTTTTCTGACTTGTGATTTTCATTTCATTTGTAAACAAATTTTAGGCATTACTCCCGGTGTTAAAGATCGTATACTCGATCTGTAATGAAAATCACAAGTCAATCTGATGTAGTTATGCTTTGAAGCTATTTTCACCGACAACTGTTACAAGCTACTGAAATCCTTGCATCTGATTGGCTGAGAGCAAATTTGTCGGTAAAAATCACTGACAAAATGCTTGATGAAACGCTCCCCAGGGTTAATTTCCAAGAGTTCCTATATTCAACCCTGGATGGATCACCTTTCTTAATTCTTACCGTAACCCTAACCTGAAACCCAATGGCAGCCCCAACACTAACACTTTATCTTTCATAAAATAAATCCCAAAGCAAATAGTGGATCACCATTTAAAGAACACCAACATACCTGTGAGTACTACTACAGCTTTAACGTGCTCATCGGCATAGAATCTTGTCTGGATGACCTGCGTCCCACAAAACAGGGTGTGTCTTTTATGCTGGTCCATGGAGTATTCAACCTCTCCGCTCTCTGTACAAGGGAGAGGCGTCTTGGTGATTGGGACGCTCTCACCTAAAATTAAAAAAACAGAGGAAAAACAATTACTTATTTGCTGTCTAGATTCTTCACTAACCCTTTAGCACTTGAACAGTCTGGAGATTGTAGTCATTTGCTCCTCACACCATCCCTCAGTTAACCATCTTTTGCAATAGTCTATCTGCTGTATGCAAAATCTCTCTGCAGTAATGCGTCGTTGCAATGCAGATTCTAAACAGTTTATATCTAAAGATAGCACACACAAACTTTTATTGTGCCTGATCCCCTACACTCGTTGTTAAATGCGTCAAAGTCCACAGGTGTTCTCGGGCGGTTTTGGGAGGTTTGAGGAGTAACTAAACAGGCGGTTTTGGGAGGTTTGAGGAGCAACTAAACGGGCGGTTTCGGGCGCTTTGAGTGCTAGAGGGTTAAAACAAGTATTTTGAGGCTTTTACCTCATCATACATGTATGTAAATGAGACATCATACTATCTTTACGGTACCTTGGTGTTTTGATTTGCAGAGTCAAACACAGTCAAATTCATGGCAAGAAAATTAGATTTTGAACAATGCTCCTGTATCATTATAAACATTTGAGGGAAATATACAAAGACTGAGCATTGAGCCAAGTGAAGAAAAGAAATGAAGTGCTTGAAAGGAATAAAACAATAGCGGGTTCTTGTATAGCACTTATATCTGTCACACTGGACACTCCTCCCACTCTATTATGAAGGTTTAAACCAGTCATTTTCAACAGCTAAACCATTTTCTTCTTAAAAAGCATTTCTTTTTCATACAAAGATAGTAGATAGAAGGAACAAGGGATGGCACGAAGACGAGGACTCACCAGTCAGAGAACTCTCATTGACGATGCAGTTCCCAGCAACCAGTACCGCATCACAGGTCATAGTGCATCCATATGATGGTATAATGACGACATCACCAGGGACTAACTGATCCTCCCATACAGTCTCAATCCCTGTTAATCAATAAATTTCACTCAATTCTATTCTAGTCAAGAGATAGCATAAAGGTGTCAATATGGCAAAATATATAAACTTTAAGGTCTGTATTCTATTCAAGTGGTTAATGTTCATGATGGGTTTAAACATTTGGGCCAAGTCAAATTTATATTTTGTAGCAGTTGAATTCAACAAATAAAAAATATAGACCTTGACCTTGGTAACATATGATAGGACATTTTCGAATGAAATTCTAAGTGGCCAAGAGTGCATAAATCTATATTAAATTGCTTTACACAATGTAAGAGAAAGTTTCTAGCAAATAGATATATGTTTTATTGTGTAAAAAGAGTTTTTTACAAGACTTATAAAGTCATGGTAATATAGGAGCACCTTGAGTAACAAGTGAAATTTGACTCCCCCCCCCCCCCCCCACCAACCACATATGAAAGTTGTAGACAATTATAATTAGTTCTAACCTCCATTAGGTCTCAATACTTGCACAGTAACATTAGACTTCACCATATTCCTCAGAGTTGTAGCTTGCTGAAAAGAAAGAAATTTAAAAAAAGTTTTCTGTATACTATTCAAGCACCAAGAAAGCCAAATGTTCAGTATTCTAAATAAGTCAGAACTCTAATCCATCAATTTCTACAATAATTTGTAAGCTGTAAGTTAAATATTTCCTGTCATACACACAATCTTAAACCCTAGACCTATGACTTGTCAGGACAACAGGTATAGATTTGACTATTGCCCAGTATTCAACTAGAGAGGACTACATATCTATCAGAGGAATAGTTGGTGTTCACGATACAATGTCACAAATCCATAAACACATATTAACTGAAGGCAATGGATACGCAAAGTAAAACAACCTCTTTAATCAGTTAACGATCCCTTCATTCATAAATGTAGCATTATAAAAGGCATTAAGAAGTCCTCAATTCAAGGATCCACACTTTGAACACAAGCTAATATTGACATCAAACTTCAGAGTCAAGTTAAACTATATTTCCATGGTGATAAGCTTGAGACTGTACTTTGACCGTTGAGAATTAACTCTTTCAGTGCCGATGGCACGCATATGTGACAGACAGACTTGTCATTTTCATTCACTAATTGCTCGACCACAGGAAAGGTATATGGTGGTCAATGTATATCAACATTTTGAGCATAAATCAAGCATTCTAAATATATGATTATAATTATATGCTACCATAGAAAATTTCAGAGAAAATTTCAGATTTTAAAATAGATAGTACCTTATTTCAACATTGAACAATAGTAAACAAATGAGAAACCAAAATATAATAGACATAAAAGAAACTCAAATGTAACTTTCAATAATTCTCATGCATAAAGTTGGGTAAAGTGATAATGTTTGGTATAAGAAATGGTAATAAATTTCCTACAAGTTTTGTACACAACATTTTGTGAAATAATAGATGGTTAATGAAGTGCAGACATTTGAAAAGTAAGCATTGATCACATTTGGGTAAAATTTTGAAGAGAGCTAAACCCCTTGGCACAGTAAGAATTAAATCAATTTATATTTTAAGAGAAGGTTGAGTCCTGGGAAAGAGAAATAAGACTAACCCTTCTCATTCTTGTTAATCCAACATGGAAGCATATCAAAGAAGTAATGTATCATGAACAGGATTGCTCTTGAAATGCTCTCATTTTTAAACATGACTAGAAAGAGTTCAGTCTTGAACCAAATTCTGATAGCACATAACTGTGTAGTCCCATAAATCCATATAGGTGTTTTTCATTACTTGTTATTTTCAGAAAGATTTTGTCATTTTGTACATAATATCAATGACTGCAAAACCTATACTACACACTTGTTCTTATTTAGGATAATTGCTTACAATCCTACTGGCACAAAAGTACTTCATCCCTTTTGCAAGCCCTAAATTTTAAAGTGTGTGAGTAAGTGATATATTACAAAATAATTATAATTAGAAAACTTGTGCGGATGTGAAAAGGATTATATTTTGCTTCTAAGTAAGTAACAACAACAAATTGGTAACACTAATTTTTTACTCAAAAAAGATCACGTAATTTTGAAAAATTATTTTTCGTCCATTACTAATACATGTACATGCATTGATTTTGGAATAGCTCCCTCTGTGACAACAGCAGGATTTTTATTTCTTACAAAGGAGTTCAAGAACTTGTGACCTTGAAATTTCATAAGCAGTATTTACAGGATGTCTACTAAACCTGTGCAAAGTTTCGTGGAATTTTGTGTAAGTCCGCAAAAGGGATGAAGTAGCTTGAAATCAACGGACAATATCACTTACAGTTCTAGTTGTGTAGAGTGAGATGGAGATGGAGACAGCAGAGAGTATGATGATGCAGAAAGAATAATAGAGGTACTCATCTACTATCCACACAGTCACACTGAAGATTTGGAAGATGTAAAATGGGTTCAAAATCTGAGAGAGAAAAATCAATTTACACAATTAAAAGACTACTTTGATGGTCCTTGAAGAATGTAAAACATGGCCAAGGGCATATCCACATCCACTAGCAATAAACACATGGACTATTGATTAAAATACATAAATATAGCTTCACCTTTTTTTAACATAGTACTTTAATTCAAAAATGTCAAATGGAATCAAATGCAACAATAAACAAGTAAAAACAAAGCATTATGGGCTAAAGGAAGTTTTCTCAAGTTTCTTTCCTTATTCAACTGAACAGTTAAATTACAAAATATTATTTACATATTTGTTCTAATGCCAAGGAGAAAAAAAAGATTCCCATTCCTGATCATCAAATTAAAAATATTGGCAACTGAATATGATCTTCAGCCAAAATTGAAAGTCATACCTCAACAGGGAAATTCTAAGGGAAAAAAAACAATATATGGGGATATTTTGTGGGGGAAAAGAAAAATAGAACACTACTTTTCTTACCTCTTGAATTAAGAGAAGAGGAATGGACTTCACCCGTACCAAGATCTTGTTTACTCCATACAAGGTACGCCTAAAAATAGGAGGGCACCAAAAAAAATGGTTAAAGCAGTCACCCGAAGAGTCAAAAGTGTTTTGAATTGCTGCAAAATTCATATCACTACGAAGGGGAAGCTTTACTGATTAGGTATAACAACTTCCCTGGTCAAGATATGTTTGGGGCCCGCAGTAATCATCTTTCAAAAATGGTATTTGTGAGATCCAGATTTTCTGCCTTCAGCAGTCCTCCGTGGAGTGTCGCGATGCGTGACGTCACAAGCTTGGCAACATAATGAGAGCTGCTGGCTAGGCGTGCCGCATGCATTGAAAACACACGCAAGTGACGCAATTTTCTCATTGATTTTTCGAGACTTGGAGATCAAAATGTCGGTTGTAGACGAGGAAATTGAGCTTAATATGGACATAGAAATTGGTGAAGAAGTGATTCAGTTTATAGTAACAGTGATGATGATGATGATGGTGAGGTAGGAGAGATTGAAAGAGAAGAAGGAGAAGGAGACAAATTTTTAACTGCGGCTGTCTGACAGTCTGAGTGAGTCTGATTGTTCTTTCCAAAAATACGAAAGCGAAGAAATCAGTCACAAGACAGTGTGCTAGTATAGCAGTAGGCAACAAAACGTGCAACACGAGCTCCGGATCCCCGGCCATGCAGGCCCTGAACTCAACTGCACAAGCCGCGATAGCCGATACTAAGCTGAAGTTGTCAAACTCGCGAAATTGGTTTAAAGCCGATATTGCTTCATAAAAGTTGAAATAATCACGCAGATATATTCTATAACATTTCAAGATGACACACTCCTGAGTGATATGTCGAATGATATCGAATAATTAACGTGAAAGATCAGAGCGACAATAAATAGCAGAGAAAAACAAACATGTACGTGGTAAAAAACGAGAGTAAACTGGCTGTGTGCGCACCTGGCTGTATATCTGGAAAAGCTGTGACATCACAATTCAGACCTCGCTACAACCGTTGTTTGGCTTGGTTTGAGGGTCTGAAAAGGGCCTTTAAAAAGTACATTTTAAGCCTTTCCAGGATATTTATATGACTTTTCAGCACATCATTTGTGTTTTTCAAGTTGTAATCTTTCCATCCATATAAAATTTGTCACTAATTTTCAGTTGTCGTGAATTTTCTTGTCGTGAATTTTCTTTGGGTGAGTACTTTAAGAAACAATAAGCGGACTTTGTATAGAATGCTCTGATTATTCTCTTGAGTTTAAACAGTTCAGGTCCAATTCACAGAATGAGTAGCAAAAGAGAAAAACAATCATGTAAATGTACACCTGAGCCCTGTTTCATGAAACTTGTCATCACTGACAAGTTGCAATAACTGTTATAAGCTACTGACACCCTTGCATCTGATTGGCTGAGAGCAAATTTTTCATAGAAATTGGTCAGTTGGCATTGATAATGATTTTTATGAAACAGTGCCCAGTAAATCAAGTTGTGCCTGTTGCACATGAGGTATTCTTATTTTCTCCGAGTTCACTAATTTCTTCAATTAAAATGATTTTTTATTTCTGATCATGTCTCCGTAAACAGCACACAATACAGATATGTTGGCAGCACATGAGGAGGGAGGCCAGCCAATGTTCTAATTTGTTTGTGCTGATTCGATGGTGTGCTGAGTCAGTGTTTCAATGATTCATGCCACTTTTTCTGAAACTTTGAGCTTTTATACCCGTTTCAAAAAAATACACCTGTGTCTCAGAGACTGTTATATGCCTAAGATTTTTTTTTTTTCGGGGTGGGGGTGGGGGGGGGAGGGGGGCTAGTGCAATGCAATTGACACCATTTCTGCAGGAAGCAGTTGATTATCATGTTCACAGGAATTTACAACCCCACTCTCATTCTTTCAATGTAAGCCTCAGTCATTGAAAGCAAATGTTAGTCTTTAAGTTTGTTTACTTAATAAATCATCTACAGAATCGGCTGCATTCCCATAAATTACCATGCATAACTTACAATTTGCATGAAAGCAAATATACCTAATGCAATTTTGTTCATATACACCTGTTAACAAGTTAATAATCTACACAAAACAAATTAGACATCCTACTCTCCATTACAATCACAACACAACTGTTACAACTGGATAATAAAAATGTAATCAATATTTCATATTTTCACAATCATAACCAAGTAATACAACTCCCTGTGCGATAATAAAAGTTGCTAATTGTTAATATCCAAACTGTAATTTGGGGAAAATTTCAGCTAATAATTGTTCATAGTTATGTACATAAAACGTCATTAGTCCTATTTGTGCCATGTAACTTTAATGTAGACCATATGTATAGTATAGGCTACAGATGCTCTCATCTTATTTTGGCTTTGGAACAAGCCAAATGGCATTGTGCCAGCACCTTGCAAGCTACATGTTGGGATGAATACTAACACTTGAAGGTTGAGGTAAAATTTGGAAGCAATCAATTAAAAAAATGAAGTTAACAGTCAATCGAATAACTGCTGGAATCGTATGTACAGATTTCAAATCTTCCAATCCTTTATCTAAAATATAACAAAGTGAATGAAAAATGGTTGACTTTTGAAGTCATCTTTTTTTTCTTGGTGATGGTGTAAACCTACCTTTGAGCTGTTTCATGAAGGTCTAGACCAATATTTCCTCGCCTGTAGATCTCATCGGCAGTGGTGTGTTTATCAAGACCCCTAAAAAGAACAATATCACAACAACCATTAATAGCAAAGAACCTGTTAAAATGGCATAGATCACAATGGACATCTTTGAAAACTGTCACATTACCAGTTACAGGGAGATGTATGTACAGTGGCACAAGTCACTGTGAAATATTGTTTGATGAATAAACTTGAAAATATTTGAATAAACCTGAAAATATTTGAATGAAATGGATATACCTTTGACCTCATAGGAAGATTATAATTCTGCTTCTCTGATGCCTGTTCCTTAAAGTTCAACATCTTTGTTAAAAATCAACATGGCTATTTTCAGGTGTTGGGGTCTAGCAGATGATGCTGCAGATAACTGATCATCAAGTGGTATATGGGTGGGTGGGTGGGTGGGGATTTGAATCTCTATACAGGCACTAACATCATTTGGCAAGCCATTATAATCAACATTTGACATTCTCTAGCCAGAGGAAGTAAATGGGTACCCAGTAAGAAAAAACTTCCTCGAATGTGGCAACTTGGCTAAACCTGGAGAGACAAGAGCCCCAGGGGGCACGACGCTCACCTGAGGTGGATCAATTCACATCTGGTGCATGTTCTCTCTAGCACCACCAGGAGATATGTTAGAAATTGAAACAACTAGGAGGATGTACATGAGATGATGTTAGAAATTAACATAATTCCCCCCCACGCCATGGTCTACAATGTCATGTATTATTTGAATCTCCTACATCTAAGGATGATTCCCACCAAGTGTGGTTGAATCATACAACAAATCATGCAAAGAATGTACATTTCCCCTCCTGCATATTAACCTCGCCCTCGCAGGACCCCTATGGGGCCACCCTGAGAATGTCATGAACAACTTTTTTTTTATTCATCTTCAAGATGTATATAACACCCCCCCCTCCAGTATGTTACCCCCACAGACCCCCTATAGGGCCACCCAGAAAAAATTCATGATCAACTTTCATTTTTCGTCTATAGAGGTATCTCCATACACAATACCAAGTCTGAGCTATGCCTGGTTCTGGAGAAGAATATGTTTGAAATTTACATAGCTTTTACACTTGGGAGCCCTCCCCCTGGGCCCCCTGGGGGCCACATGTACCATTTTAGCAACTTTGGGTCCCCTACCCCTAAGGATGGTTGAATTCTGATCATGGGTTTTGGAGAAGAAGATGAAAATGTAAAAAGTTAACGGACGACGGATGCCGGACAAATTTCCATCGCAATAGCTCACTCGAGCCTAGGTGAGCTAATAATAGCATTCAGAGCATTGTATCCTCAGGAAAAGCAGGATAAAGAAGGCAATTATTGTTATTCTCGCAAGAACACCCCCCCCCCCCCCCCCCCCCCGGCTTTTTAATGCTTAGACAGTGAGATTACCTAAGCTGGAAGAAGCACTCATCCTGAGGGTTCCAGAAGAACTTGATCTTGTGGAAGCGGAAGTACATGAAGGTATCGTCCATCAGAACATCCTGCTTCATCACCTCAAGGAGCACCTCCTTCTCTACAGACCTACGAGGAGAAAAAGAATTCTTGATGTAATTCATTACATTGAATAAATCATCAATTTGAGTGACCTCTTTACAGAAACATTTTATGGTGATAGTCTACATGAAGGTCTGCTGCATGAATGAATTCCCCAAGTGGCCTGAACATACAGAGCAAGAAAAATTGGAGATTGCTCCATCAAAATGAATAAAATAAAGGAGAATAACCATCATAAAAAAATCCCATATGAAGTAAATGAATCTACACAACCTAAGACTTCTCTATATCAATGCAAAGCATTATATAATCTGTATTTACTAAACTGCTTACCCTACAGATCTTTTTTCTGTGTCAATATTGTGATTCTTCTGCTATCTACTTAGACCCTAGCTACTTACCACATATATGTACACAATGCAAAGTCAGATGTGATGTAAAGAACATGTCACCTACATCGTAGCAAATGTTGCTTCTTCCTTCACCATTTTTGGCATATTTTCTAATTAAACCCTTTTTATGCCTCAAGTTTTACCAATAATTATCAAAATATCAAGCGACGCATCATGAATCATATTTTGTTTCATTGTCAAATTGGAAATATTTTTCTCTCTTTCTCTTTCTTTTTTTTTGGTTTGGGGGGGGGGGGGGGGTATGGGACAAAACTGAAGAAATGACATTTCCTATAAAAGCCAGCACATGAATACAGGTCTTTCCTGGATATTGTTGCATACAGCTACTTAACTCTGCATTAATTTATGACTGACAAGGGTTTGTTCCTGCAAACTTACATCTCTAGTTCTGTACCCCTAGCAGGTCTACAGAAATATAGTCTAACTGCCTGGAAAGGGGGTCTGACAGCTCGGACTCTGCACTAAACTAAAAGGGGGTGTATCTGCAAACAACTCAGGATGTAGGACACCAATATGTCAGGTGATTACATACATGTTAATCAGAAAGCGGAAGCAAAAATCTGAAGACCTCTCCTCAATAACCTAATATTGACACACAAATCATTACTTATCAGAGTATGAAAGATACACAAATAGAGTTCAGAAGCTCTATTCTATTTTGATGGATCAACTCCAAATGCACATGTGTCAGCCATGCATAAGCTTAGAGAATCGCTCACCTCAATGAGGCTGGGGATAATAGTTATATTGGCTTCTTGTCGCTCATATCTACCATGTGTTAACTATCTTCTTTAAAATTAATTTTAAAGAATTGTTATCAATTTGATGTAAATCTGATACCTTTACAATTTGTTTTAATAATGGTAATGAAGTAGCCTGAAAGCCATCAATATAAAGCCTAAATTAAGCTGTGATGATTTATAAATCCAACCACAACAATCTACCATTCGTCTCACTGTGCAGATTTGAACAACAATCAGGAACATTTAAAAATTAACACAATACCTCTGCAAATCCAGACTATCTGCAAAATGCACAATGAAAGTTTACAGGAGAACAAGAAAGAACTACAAAGAAATGGAATGACTGGTGTCCAAAGTCCAAATTTTTTCCAGGACTACTAAATCATGGTCGCTCTGGTCCAAAATTTGCCTCAAAGAGAGGATATAAGACAAAACACATTGTTGTTGCAACAGTTTCACTAGGGCTGCAGGAAAACTTACGTTCCAACTTCTTCCCTGATGACCCGTGTGACATGGTACCGCTGGAAGCAATCCTAGATTTAAAAAAAAAAGATTGAGATGTGGTTAATTAAATTAGACTGGCAAAATATAAACAGAAAATTTGAGAAAATAAAGATATACACACAGATTGTTGAAAGGGAGAGTAGAAGGGCGACAAAATAGGAAAATAAAAAATAATAAAACATATTTACACAAGGAATAAGAGCATCATGAAAAGGAAACGAACAACATGCTAAAAATATATGCCTGATAAAATCAAAACAGAGAGCAGAGCTTACCAGGGCTAGCAGAATGGAGCCCTGGCTCCGTCTTATAAAGAGTTGCAATTGATTGCAAATAATTTGCAACTGATATCAATCGCAATTCTGTACTTAAGAGATAGGAGATTGGAAATTTGCAATTGATTGGAGGACTTGCGATCGATTGGAGGACTTGCGATCGATTGGAGGACTTGCGATCGATTCAAATCAATCGCAACTCTTTATAAGACAGGGCCCTGGACTACTGAAAAAAAAGGAGGCAAAGCACAATTCTCAAAAACACAACAGATATTCAAATAATGTTTCTACAAGAAATACAAAGTACAGGATGCTATAATAATGTTTGAAAAAGAAAAATACATGTTAATTAAACACCTATCACATTTTATCTTCATAGTCTGTGAGTGCAGAGTTAACCCTTTCAGGAAAATTGACCACATTTTGTGGTTTGGCTCAATAACTTTTTATTCAGAGCTCTAAAAATTATACCAGATGCACAAGTAGAAAAAGCAAACACTTCTGCACACACTGTGTCCATTTTTGTTGCATGACCATGTTGCATTTGATGCCACGAATTTTAAACAGGAGAATAAGCATTAAAATCCTTAAATTGGCATCACATTGAGTTTCAAAATCATTGTGGTTTAACAAAATTGGCAATTTTCTCAACTTTTCTCAAAATTCCTAACCATGTATATTGCTTTCAAAGACATTACACCTTATTAAAACCATGCAGTACTAAAAGAAAAATATTGTTGCCAATTTGAAGACTAAAATGTGATCAATTTAGCACTTAAATAATTCCTGTCGAAGGGTTAAGGTCAGACAGTATAGTACTCACAGTGCCAATCAGGAGTGCATACACTTAACAATGTATATATATTCACGGGAAATGTCATTTCATCGCTATTTGGGAAGTTTAAATGGGAAATGATTTCCTGTATAAAATGCTCATATTTATTTGGAGGCTTGGTAACCTCGCTAAAGCTTTCTCCTGTAAAAGCTATAGGCTTATAATGCAAAGGACATCATGCACGCTGGAATATATTGCATGTTGATTCATGTTTAAATATATACTCAAGAGAATATATCAAATATACATAACCTCTTCGGTTCAATACAAACCGTATTTTTATCCTTATTATATTATGTTAACCATTTCAAATTTATTATACTATTTGTCTAACATTAGTACAACTGTATGTCTACTTGTTAGGCTGTGCTTCAATCAGTTCATTGTCCTAGGCTCTATTTGTCTTTGTAATCGTTAATGTCATCTGTCATTAATGTGCTTTATCTTAGGGGGCAACGTGATCCACTGTATATGATGATTTACAGAAACAAAGAAACAAACGCCAAGCGCTGTCTCGCCTGCATCTCCTTAGACAAATGAGAAGGTGAACTTTGGTATGGCAGCTTTCTTAAAATACTAAGCAATAATGGTAATGTTGCATAGATTTTATCCCTGGAAAATAAGACAATGCTGTTTGTGCATGCTATTAATATTTCATTTCTATGTTCAGTGGCTTTCAATGAAGTTTATTGACCTTTTGACCTTTGACCTAGATCAGATTTGACCATTTTTCGAGTTTGACCTGTGTCTTCAAGAGATGTAACTGTGGAATAGATCTGGTGATCATACAGGTACAAAAAGTTATTACATGTACAATGAATTGATTGTATGGCATTAAAAATTGACTTAAAATTTTCAGTGAAGTTTTCTCTTTCTGCTCATGTACGTGTAATTCCTAGCATTTTGGATCAAACGATACTGCAAAAGTGTCACTAAATAGAGAAAATGTACTGCCGTGGTTTAACCACACATAAATTTTCACCACTAAAAAGTGTTTTAAAAAATGTGAAAGTAAACCTATGGCCCAAATCAACAATCCTGACACTAGGAGGTACATTGTAGCAATTGAAGAAAAAAAGTAAGAAAATGAACTGTTTGTGGAGAGCCTTATAGCATTTATACAGCTTGTGGCAACAAATGGTTAATAGCTCATTTCTTGTTTTTATGTTTCTCATTTCTTTTGATGGCTTCCTTTAAAGGCAAGTAATGATTTCTCTCAACGCAATCTCTGTAGAATGGCATTCGATTCCCTGTGCTATCTCAGCTTGCACAACTCCATGTGGAAAGCTATCTCTTGTTACTAATGAGCTCTCAGTCCCCTTCATAGAAGATAGTGGAGACTTCTTTTGCATCAGTTAGAGTTACTAATATCAGCATGCTAACACAGATGGTATGCTCATTTGTTTCATTATAAATCAAGAAAGAAATGTACATTAAATTCTTTATGAGAGTACTTTCCATTATTATTTGTATGAAGGGTTTTCAGGCGACCATGAAAATTGGCGTATCTCATGGTTTGCGCAAAAGTACCCTGATGACATGGTTTGTGTAAAAGTACCCAGATGACATGGTTTGTGTAAAAGTACCCGGATGACATGGTTTGTGTAAAAGTACCCAGATGACATGGTTTGTGTAAAAGTACCCTGATGACATGGTTTGTGTAAATGTCCCCAGATGGCTGTGCAAAATGTATATCCACATCTCATGGTTAGGGGTGCACGTGACGTTTGAAAGAGTGAATACTCATTTCAATACGCAAAGTTTAAGACAATGGATGTATGCACGCAGCTCTTGCAAGATGCTTGGGTAAGGACAAAATAATATTTTCTACCTGTGTTATAAGGTTGAATTCAATACAAAAACATAATGACATGTAATGGTGAGAATTGAGGAACTAGGATTCATACAATTAATACAATTAATAATATTAAAAGGTTTTTCTTTTGTGGGACAAAAGGGAAAATCGTGCTCACTGAGAGACTATCATGATAAACAGAGTTCATAATAATGTATCATGAGCGCTACAACTGTCAACGACTTGTTATACCCGCTCCATCACTCAATAAATGTAAAATCTGTTATTTACCGCTTCTGCTGTACTCACCTTGATACTCTAAATAGTTATTTTTAAACTACCGCTACCACTACTTCTTCACTCCACTACCACTACCACTTCCACTACCACTATCCCGACTACAATCATTCGATAGTCGATACGATACAATATGCTGTAACACACTACACTTACCCCAGTACGAAAAGAGTCTGCTTCTACAGGGAGCATATAGACAACTACCACTAACACCACACTTCCACTACCACTTTCGCAAATATTCACAGAATATGCTACTTTATACAGGGATGACAGTTGGTTTTAATAACCAATGAGATTATAAAGAGATCCAGACACGTTGGAGCCCTGTATGTTATGCAAAATATGGAACGCTGAAAAAGAGCATGGAACGGAGAAATGACAGAGCCTGGAACAGTCTAAAAGCTGGCATCCCTGAAAATTCTACACTTACCTCAATAAGAACAGAGTCTGCTTTCTGAAGGGTGGACCTTGAATGAGTCAGCTTCAGACCCCAGTCAGGTTTCCAGTAGTAGACCACCAGGAGGAAGAATCCAGCTGTGATGACCCCTAAGAAATAGACCAGAATGACTCTCGGAAGACTGCGCTGGTAACCACTGCATATCTGGAGTTTGACATCAAGAAAGTGAGAAGATATTATTCGTAGACCGTTCTTGTTTTTTTCAATTACAAAAGCAAGTGTACATGCTCATCGACAAGAAACAAGAGGACCTATGGCTGTCATCCTATCCAAAGGAGTTGGTAAATGAGGATTAATGCCTTACCAAAGGGAAATAGCCCATCTACTGGCTTCAAACCCTGGACTAACCAGTTACAAGACCATTGCTTTACCACTTAGCCATCAGTGTTTGCTATCTATTTTATTTGAGATGCTAAATGCAAAAGATGCAAGTGGGACCTGTGGTTTTGAGCCTTTTCCAATCAGTGTTTCCTCTGTTTCAATGCCTCAGAGCATAGCAAACTTGTAAGCTGAACATTATAAATACTGCTTTCCTTTACTTTGAAAATTTAACTTAGAAGCCAATGGATTTGCTATGATGGCAATGATCGAGATAAGGCAGTACAGGTATGTGATGATAAAGACAATAACGAATGATGATGAGGACGATGATGAGGACGATGATGATGAGGATGATGATGATGATAATGGTGATGTTGATAGTGATGATGATGATGATGATGATAATGGTGATGGTGATGATGGTGATGGTGATAATGATGCTGATGGTGATGATGATGATAGTGATGACGATGCTGATGATGGTGGTGGTGATGATGACGATGATGATGATGGTGGTGATGATGATGATGATGATGGTGGTGGTGAGGATGATGGTGATAGTGATAACAATACTGATGATGGTGGTGGTGATGATGTTAGTGATGATGTTGATGATGTTGTTGATGATGATGATGATGTTGATGATGATGATAACTGTATAATGATATGTGAATGATAAATATGATGGTAATGTATTGATATTTAAGATGATAGTTGTAATGATGAAGGAAGGAAAGGTGATATCATTTAATGATAATAAATATGGCAATGATAAATATGAGAGGAAAAATGAAAATAATACAAACCAGCTTCTCATCCCGACCCTCTTCGATGGTACACTTTGTCACCTCACCCGCCCCCATGGCCTTCTCGTATACACTGCACAAGGAGATAAAACAACATAAAACATTTAAAGCTCTCGCAACAGGTCTGGGTCAAATTTGCACAGGTAGTCTGTACAGAGGTGTTTGAAATTTTATATCAAATGATGCATAAGAGTCTAGGTTATAAATTTATAAATGGTGAAAAGGAAATTTATAAATGGTGAAAAGGCATTTTATTAAAATGAAATTTATTATTATTATTATTAAATGCTTGCAGTGGGAAAATATTTTCTGCAAACATATCAGAGCTCTTTTAGGATCGACACCCCAAAAGAGCTACCTGAACCTCGATGAAACCGTTACAAAGACCCGACCTCCACCCTCCTGAAGAAAAAGATTTAAAAAAACAACAAAAAGGAAGGGACCAGTGATCCATTTCCAGATCCTAAGAAATCCACAAACGTGAAGTTACAAAGCACTTCATAATTTCTCTTACAGGTACAGAGCGTGTCACAATCTGCTTATGTATATGAATGACTCAAACAAAATTAATCCACTTAAAGAAAAACATAAATTAATCCATGTTCTCTAACAAAGTAAATGTGCCTTTAGAAGTTTCTTAAACTGGACCACGGATGTAGCAGTCTTCAGGGCAGATGGTACAGCTTGTTCCGCAACTTTGCAGCAGCTACATTGAAATAATTGTTTCGCACACATCTCCAGGAGAAACGCCCAGTCAGCCAAGATGAAGATGATAAGCGAGTAAATTGAGTTTGATCGCTATGAACTGGGCAATCGTTAATGTCCTAGTAACACACACTGTACTTTGTTCAGTACACTCTACATGTACTTCAACAGAAGAAACGCCGTTTATTATGCGTTATTTGTCTGAATCTTATTAATCCAATGGCAAATATAATTTTGAACTCAAATATTTATTTTGTATAGTAGGGTAAAGATTTGAAAGGATTCACGAAGGCTACTCTTAGCTCAAAATTTTGTCTGCCGAAATTTTTTTTTGTTCGCATTATATCCCATTGGCCCGAATTTTATTCAAAGATGGCTGATCTTTTCATTTCATATCACTCTCTGGAGAGTACATGGCCCGTATTCTGAACTCCGGTTTAACTTAAACCATGGTTTAAATCTGTGGTTTAACTATGGGTAGCCAAAAATGTCAAAACTTTGTTTACACTGTATGTTCCTTATGTTTACTGGATTCTGGTCTCAAGCTTTAATGGTCAAGGAAACTACTGTACATATCATTCCCACACAGTTGTTAAAAGTTTGAGTACCAAAAATGCTGATAAATTTAATCTACTGTTAGAGGTTTGTGTCACATTTGGCTGCCCATAGAGTTACATGTAAATCACCCTCTGTCCCTCCCTATTTCTTTTCATATTTTGTATACTTATTAATAATACAGTTAACTTTGCAGAAGTTGAATCTGTTGGGACCACCAAACATAGTTTGACTTATCTAAAATTTGACTCAGGATATGTAAATAACACATATTTGGCATAGTTTGGTAAAAAAAAAATATTTCAACTTAGGGAAAGTTCGACTTATGCGACTAGTGGGGTGTTGCAAGAAAGTTGCAATCAATTGCAAATTGTAAAGCAAATTAGAACAACCATTCTGAATGGTTCAGGGCCTGCCCATTCAAGAAGATGCGCTTGCAACAATGATTTTGATTGGTCAGTACCGATCAGTTGCAACTTGCAATCAATCGCAACTTTCTTGCAAGACCCCATAGGAGTTATGCAAGGTTAACTGTAGAACTTGGATAGGATATTTCTGAGTCATTTCCTTCAGAACAGTAATCTTCGTTGTTGACTACATGTACACTAACATTACATAAAATGGTTTTGTTATCAGAGATTTTATACATGTACAGACCTTTACCCCGTCAACCTTATTAGGCCTTGATAAAGTTCAGGTCATTTGGTTGATTAACCACAAAGTTGATAATATATCAACATACAGGTAGGCAACAGATACTATAGAAACTTCAAAGCCTCTGTGCTCTAGCACAAAGCAGGTATGTAGGCCTACTCTGAGTGACATTCTGTTAAGGTAATCTTCATTATCCGTTTCATGGTAAACTGTAGCTTTTTTTGCACTCTTAAAAGTAGTCTGTGTTCTGATGATGATGAAAAATAAAACAAGATGAATGAGACTGCGTCTCCTATATGCCTCTGCCAAAATTCAGTTGATGGCTCAAACTGTTCTTGAAATATTGTGATAACCAGAATAAAAATCCTCTAATTACATGTTAATTGACCTCTCGGACATTTGACCTTACACCTTATAACCCAAAAGTCTGATCACTTCATCTCCTCCTAGTCATGAATGCAAAATACTTGAAATATAGTGGTAACAAAGGTAAAAATACATTAATTTCACATACACCTGTATTTGAAATGACCTCTATGACCTGTCACCTTTGACCTACGTGAACAAAAATCTAATCAGTTCGTCTCACTATGGTGATGCATACTAGTTCCGAGTTTGAAGTTAATGGATCAAATGGTTAATGAGATATCGCGTTAACAAGGCTAACACCTGGACAACCTGAAAACATAATGCCTCCGGCACCACCTTCGGGAGGCGGAGGCATAATGAGCACAGCATTGAACTTAATTTACACTGAATGTATATCAATGTAAAAATTACTTTAAAAAGATGATACCTGCAAATACTTTGAGGAAATGATAATAGAATATTAGTATGCAAATAGAAAGATGAAGTTTGAGCTGACTGGTTCAAAAATTATAACACCCAGTGCCCTATATACAGTATGTTGTAATAATGCTGTAAGCGCTTTGGTCGGTTACATTATAACTGGTAAGGCGCTATATAAGAAACAGCTATTATTATCATTATTATTATTATGTTGGGGCCTTTTGTTGTTGTGGTGGTTGTTATCTTAGTGTGAGCACTCTTTATCTCTATAAAGAATAGGGGTGTATGCACGCTTGGGCTAAAACCACTTGGTCTAATTTCCAGATGGGCTACCTTCTTTCGGGCTACACCCTTTTGGTCCACTCTTCATTTGGTCTAATTTGCACTTGGTCTAATAACCACTTGGGCTAATTATCACTTGGTCTAATTATCATTTGGTCTAATTACCATTTCGTCTGCTTTATATTGTTGTCACTTGGTCTACTACCAGTTCGTCTAATGTCAGTCTGTCTAATTCCCAATCAGTCTAAAACTACATGTAGTTGGTCTACAGGCATTTCGTCTAAAATCCACTTCGTCTAGTATCCATTTGGTCTACATGGCATTTATATGGTCTAATGTGCAGTTGGTCTAACATTCATTTGGTCCATTTTCCATTTAGTCTAATTGTCAGTTGGTCTAAATGCCAATTTGTCTAAACATCACTTTGTCTAATTATCACTAAGGCTAATTGCCTGTTGGGCTATTCCCTTTTCGTCTACGCACCTACCAACAACACTATGCATCATTTTTGGCCATCCCTAGCCCTGTAAGAAAAAGAGAATATTTTGAGCTACATGTAAATGTAAAAGTCAGTTACCAAGGTTTGAAAAAGTTTTGACAGCTATTAAAATATATTATGATATGGAAAAGTATTATATCAAAGATAAATCTTAAAGCATTTCTTCAAATGTTTCTGAGAGTCTATATGTTCTCTTTGCCTATTTTGTACGTAATATATTATTGCACACAACGTATATTTTGTCAAACTATCCAATACACCGCTGTGCGGCTGCATATTTTGTTATATAATGGTATACGCTTATACGCTGATAAATCATGGAAAAAATATATATTTAAGATCTTTTGTAAAAATTGTCATGTTGATGATGAATAAAGGAACCTTGTGGAAGGGTAAAAAAAAAAAAAAATTAAAAAAATATTGCTGCTCGGTCGCTTGGCTTCCTCGCATAACATAATTTCACTCGGGGAGGGGGGCGCAAATTCACTGTTTGCCCAGGGCGTCATAATACCTAGATACGCCACTGCCTTAAAAGGAGAAAAAGAAGGCAGTGAACAAGTATAAAAAGTGGCATTTCTGTGGGTAGCAGGAGACTTGTGGGGTGCTTGGAAAGGTGTGGATGGCGGGGGGGGGGGGGGGGGGGGCCATTGCGCCCCCCCTGCCAACGAGCGAGTTAATTTACGTTTTAGATGAACAAATAATAATAATAATAATCATAATAATCATAATAATCATAATAATCATAATAATCATAATAATAATAATTGCATACTCTTCTTTCTTCTTTTTCGTTTTTCGTTTTTCTTCCCCCTCTCTCGCTCTCTCTATATATATCTCTCTCTTTGGGCACTTGAAAAATCATAGGGGGCAATGAAATACGAAATATATTTAATTTTTCCTTGTTATAATGTGAAACAAGGTTTGATTCCTCGCTGAACATGTGTAATTGCCATTGTTGCAACCTATACACAATTCAATGAGAGCTTCCTAATTGTGAAATCTGCAGAAATTAAAATATTCTATATTTCACATAATAAAATACAAAAGAAATAGTGAGTGGGTGACGTCACTGGTTGCATTTGCATACTGAGCAGGATGTGCATATAACTGTTTTGCGAAATTAAGCGAAACTTTAAAATACCATAACTTTCTTATTTTACATCCTATTTTGACGAAATTTTCAGTGTTATGCCTGTTGGATTTTTCTCTATTTATTCAAATCAACTTTTTGCTAGGGTGGACTTGGCCTTTAAGTCATGAAAGCAAAAGGAGAATGTTTTAATTAGGCCTACTAACAAATAATACTAAATAATTGATTTTCATAAATTAAATAATCAATATATAAAATGTAGGGATAATGATTGATCTTGATATAAGCAGCAACAAGGTGAATAACTCTTTTAATGCACATTTACGTAGATGACTTCTTTGAAGTTTCATTTTTTTAAAGTTCTCAACTTGCTACTAAATGGCCAGAACAATAAATAGTAATTAGACCAAATGGTCATTAGACTATATGAAAATTAGACCAAATGATAAGTAGCCTAACTGGTTATTAGACTAATTGGACATTAGACCAAATGGTCATTAGACCATATGACAGTTAGACTAAATGATAAATAGCCCAACTGGTTATTAGACTAAATGGAATTGGACCAAATGATAGGTAGACCATATGGTATTAGCCAAAGTAGGTGTAGCCCAAATGGATATTAGACTATGTGGCTTGTAGGCAAAATGACTGTTAGACTATTTGGAAATAGACGAAGTGAAAATTAGACGAATTGGTTATTAGGCCAAATGGAAATTAGACGAAATGATAAGTAGACAAACTGGTTGTAGACAAAATGAAGTTAGACCACGTGGAGTTCGACGAACTGATAATTAGACCAAGTGGTGGTAGACCAAGCGACGGTGTACCAGAATAGGTGCTATAAAAATGCTCATTATTAATTATTGTGTTTCTGAGTCAAAATAATAAATTCACTGCATGATTGACTCAGTGTGACTTTCAGCCCATTTTCCATCCACATGCACTCTTATTGGTAAACCACAACTCAAGAATTTATCAAGATTACCTTCAAAAAGAGTGAAAAAGCAAAGATCAATTTCATGATATTTTTCGCAAACATGAGAACAATTGTTCATCACTCCCAGTAACAAAGTGCAATGTAGCACAAAGATGTAACCTAGCTGCAGATGAACTGTATTGATAGCATGTTTGGCAAGTAAAATTGAAGTAAACATGGAATAAAAATAATTTCTGTCTCATGAACTCAGGACGATTTGAAGCAATGCAGAGGTTTCACAACAAAAATTGTGTGGAATGTTAGACAACAAGAGAGAGCTGCCCCAGATTGATGTAGTAAAGAATACTAGGGTAGTCCACTGTCAACAAATCTAATCATGCGTCCCTGCTCATGCGTCCCTGCTCATGCGTCCCTGCTCATGAAAGGAATGATAATTCAACAGTAAGGGCACGTCCCATTTGGGCCACTGAGGCAAAGTTGCTGTATTTAAAGGGATAGTTCACCCTGACGTAAAGTTGGTTTTAATAAATGCAGAGAAACAAAAGAAACATATCATTGAAGGTTTGGCGAAAATCTGTTAAAGAATTTATGGAGTTATGGATTTTTAAAGTTTTGATTTTGTGACGTCACATGCGAGCAGCTCCCCCATGTGTCATGTGATATAAATTCCATAAATGACATTTTCTCAGAAAAATGAAAATGGTGTTACTTGTGCATTCAATATAACATCTTAAACATCATTTCATACCCGCTCCTCTAAGAAAAATATCTTCAGTCATCATGAACCATTGAAAAATGGGAATTTATAGAATTTATATTACATGACGTATGGGGTAGCTGCTCGCATATGACGTCACAAATTTAAACCTTACAACACCCATAACTCTCTTATTCCTTGATGGATTTTTGTCAAATCTTCACCAATATTTTTCTCTTATTTTTCTGCTTTTATTAAAACCAACTTATTGTCAGGGTGAACTATCCCTTTAACCCTTTCGAGACAATTGACCACATTTTGTGGTTTGGCTTTAATAATAACATACTTTTGATTTAGAGATCTAAAAAATATACCAGATGCATGACGAGTAGAAAGACCAAAAGTTTCTACACATACTATGTCCATTTTGTTGTATGCATTTGATGCCAGCAAGTTTTTAAATGAGAACAAGCTTTAAAATCCTTAAATTGGCAACACATTTGACAGGTCCAAAATCATTGTTTTTTTATAAAAATTAGACAAAATTCTCAACCATCCTCTATTGCTTTCAAAGATATTACACCTTATTATAACCATAGAGCACTAAAAGAAAAATAGCATTGTTGCCAATTTTAAGAACAAAATATGATCAATTTAGCCCTTAAATAATTCCTGTTCCGAAAGGGTTAAAGCAGGTTGTCAGATATGTTGATTCTTACCTTTATCGTGATATCTAGATGACAAGCAGCAACAAGCTACAACTTACAAATACATGATGTACAGTAGTCAATATCAAGCTAGAGCAATTTTGACAGAGTTCTAGGCGGCTATAGTTATACTGGATGGATGGTGGTAGAACACACTAGTAATACTCAGATATAGAGCCGATCATTAACCACCAACTTTGACACGACAGCCCACATCTCAAAACTCCAAAATTCATTCTTTAAGTCACATTTATCCCAAAATTGAAACAGTATGACAGAAAACAACAATGTATACCAGGCACTAAATATGTGCTACCAAACACATAAATTTTTGTTATTTCCCCCCCCCCCCCAAAAAAAAAACCCTCCAAAATTGCAATTTTTCATCAGATGGGGACTTTTGACAGGGGGGTAGGTAGGGTAATGTTTTTTACCCAGTTTTCCTGTAAAAGAGGTGTAGTTTAGGGTATGTAAATTCTAATCAATCCACAACGTGAATACCATGAGCATATAGACAGCAAGATAACTCAGAAAAATGAACACCAAATTAAACATTTATCTCTTTAAAAAAATGAAACATGCAGGTAACCAAGGGCCAAACTTTTTCTCAAATAACTAAACAAGGTCTTTTTGTACATAAAATCCACAAAATTGTCAACTTGCTTTTGAATTAAACCAATACTGCATTTTTGCTGAAATAATGAACACTTGTCCATACAGATATAATTTGTAGTTGAAGAAAAAAAAAATGGTCCATGTAAACAAAAAAAAAGGAGAGTAAATTTTACCTTGGATCATCCATTTAGACCAGAGACTAGAGCCATGTACTACCAATGAGCATCCAATCCTCACCTTCCAACGAAGGAGACCTGATCCATGTACAGTGTACTTGTTCCAACAGTGCCAACATAGGCAATGAGAACTCGGCTGAGTGACAAACAGTCCGACACACCAGATCACAATGCACTGCAAAGTTGTGAACCAACGCAGGTACCAGTACGAGTCTCTATACTTTACATTTGCCTCTCTACTATGCTGGGACACAAAAGAATAAGCAGTACCTATGCTATCCCCTCCTTGCAGTGTACAAAGAGAAGTTAATCCAGTAGGACGACTCATACATGTACATGTCTAACATCCTTTATTCCAAGAAAAAGTTTTGTCGCAGGGGATGTTACAAAAACAGGACAGTTCTCCCCGAGACAAAGTTCTTTTTCTTTCTTTTTTTCCTTCATTTTGTACTCCTATATTGCTCTCTTCCCATTTTCTCTCTATCTCACCTCTTTCAATTGATGAATCCCATCAATCAATCAATTACATGTACATCTAAATGTAAGTGGAACATTGAAGGACTTCCAAAATTGATTTTTACTAGGGTTTGCTATCACTAGCATCAGGTACAAAGTCAACAGTTAACAGTTTTAACCCCTTTCAGATACTGCCCAACATTTAATCTCTCTCTCTTTCTATTTATCTCTCTCTATTTATCTCTCTCTATTTATTTCTCTCTCTCTCTCTCTCCCTCTCCTTATCTCTTTCTCTCTTTTCCTTCTCTCTCTCTCGCCCTCTCCGTCTCTCTCTCTCTCTCTCTTTCAGGTTCAAAGGCCTCCTCTCCAAGACTGGAGGTATAAGAAAATTACCTTTGCAAGGGCTAGTTCTAAAGTCAAATTATCATTTTCAGAAGTTTCATGTATAACCTCATGAGAACAATTTAACAAATGTGTGTTTCCCTTTAGTATGACTTTTTAGAATGTTCAGTTTAGGGGGCAAAATGCCTTTCAGACCTAAATATTGTTCTGCTGGTAACACAGAAGTACATGCACTCTACTAAAGACAAACTTTTTCATATGTAAATTCTATGCACATACCCTGAAGAATTGCGAGCTACTGCATGCAATACTTACCAAAAAACCTTGCAAGACCAGAAAAAAGGTGGAGTGTACAATGCATAGCTTACATGTACATTAGGATCAAGTATGGTCAATAATGACACAAGTACAGTACATGTACATTTGTAGCTAATCTACTGACCATAGTGATCGGTCAGTTCGGACCTTGCATACCTACCGGTATCTCTCTGACCTGAATATGACTATCCAAAGTCCAAATGCTGAGTGCATTTATAGTGGTGTGGCCATAGTTACAAAAATCCTTTATTATTCACAGTTTAATCCATGATAGTATACAATGATTTATATCCAGGGACGTCCACCCATTTCAAGGAAAGGGGAGGGGCGTTACCAGACCATTTTGAATGAGGAGGAGGTTGTCAGACAGATATTAGCTAGAGAATTTCCATCAAGCACAGAAGAAAAAAAAAAGAGAACAGGGGGGGGGGGAGGGGCGGGGAAAACTTTTGTGATTTGCTAACAAGCCTAAAAATTCAAAAATTGCCATTAGAATTTTAAATTTTGCATGAGGGAGGGGATCATTTCCTGTAGCGATGTAACTAGGGAGGGAATAAATCACTGATCTGAGGCTTATATTTTAGAAAATAGTCAAATATGTTTGTAGTTGTTTTTTTTGTGTTTGTATTTTTTTTGGGGGGGGGGGGGAGCAACTACCCTAATGCACCCCATGTCACCACCCTGTTTACAGCCATCTAGTGATTTTAGTCCAATATATTATGCCAGGGGTCAGGACACTATTGTGTTCAATTTCTATCAAAATTGTGAAGCAAAGCCAAAACCAATGCAACATGTATGCAATTCAATAGATTGAATATATATGCTATCACAAAGCAGCAACAATTCACTCTTTTGGTACTTGTGTAGTATGCACCCATTTTTAAAAACTTATTTATTAACAAACAGGTATTCATTTGAACAATTTAAGGGCATCATAAAGACATATCTTTTTCAAACTTGAATTATGCTTAAATTGTAAACTTTTTTTTTTTTTCTCTCTTCATTAAAGCGCGTAGAGACATAGTGACTTGTGATATGCGCTATACAAGAATTTTTTTTTGTTGGGGGGGGGGGGGGGTAGGGGTACCTGGGTACCTGTTGTCCCCAAAATATGGCATACAAGTATATGCCTATTAATTCCCTACAATGTTAATTCTTGATCAAAAACATCACATACATGTATACATGCATGTTTCTGGGACATGCATCCCACAAGCATTGCTGTCTAGCATAACCTTCATTTTCAAGAGTTCTTTGAATTTTACTAACATATAATTCCCTACAGTGTATATTCTTTTATTTTCTTTACAATTTTATAATTACACGAGTTCCAGTTAATGTCAATCATGAAATAATTTAATGAATGTTACACTGCAAGTTTTGCTTAAATAACTTGAATAAAATTCTGAAGAAAAAAATGACAACTAAATTTGAAGACCAACCCATCAACAGAAAATCAACCCAGATATGATGGCAATACTTCTATAAACTGAATTGAGAAGTCACGAGTGGGTAATGAAAATAACTCTTAAGGTAGAAACTGATTGAAAATAAATACCCATAAAATTGGTCAATGTGGAAATTTTATAATATGTTGAAGGTATTAACTCATAAAACAAGAGAAAATAATTTTGTCTATACCTCATATTCGCTATTCTAATGTCGAAAAGCAGGTAACTGAAATGCCCTTCCAACCAGTCCACACAAAGTCTCATTTCAGTGACGTCATGGACTGGTTGTGTATTTTCTACGTACCCGGATGTTGAATAGATAACCTATGGAAGATTTTGAGATTGTTTTAAATGTTGTTTTTAAATCATGACAAGTCTAATGATTCGTTATGTTAATAGATTTCTTGCAGATCTCCGTGTAGTTCATAGTATTTAATTCCATTTTAACCTCTTAAATCATAACATTTATAAATGTAAAAGGTAGTATAAAGGTGATTTCTTTCATCGATAAATATTAGTTGTGGTTCTGTGTCTACAAAAAAGTAGGTCCGGTCGCTGGCTGGTCTTTAGCGAGCTCATTGCTAGTGTACGTGTGTGCGTTCGTATCACATTGCATTGCACTCGACCGTACCGTACCAGCGAACATACAATTGCAAGGCTTGTACTTTTTGTAGGCAGTTTCAGAAAATGACACACGAAAGTCAACAGAATGATCTCTTCATGGATTTTGAAGAATTTCTTGATGACGATGGTCATCATGACGAGGAAAGCAATGACAGTGAAGACGAGACAAGCTTTGAAAGTGAGGAGGAAGACAACGGAGAAGTAGGGGAACAAGGTTATAGCGACGTTCCACGAGCTGGTAGGCCTACACCCGGAGCAGCGGGAGAGTTACCGATGGGAGTCCCGCTGCCTTACCGTCACGAACCTCTCCCGAGAGAAGATGTGGGCAACGATGGCGACGCTCCTCGACAGGATTTAGATCCTGAACGCCTGGAAAATAATAACTGGTACGCAGCAATCTGAGCTTTATATATATTTTTTGTACTAATACGGTGGTATTTTTTTCTGTTTTGAAATTGTATGAAGTGTATGTACTGACATGACACTTCACACTCTATCCTGGGGGGTGTTTCATAAAGCTGTTCGTAAGTTACGCACGACTTTACGCACGACTGGTGATCAGTTCTTGTGCTAAATGATTGAGAATCTGCTTAGTATAGCACCCAAGAACATGTTCCAGTCGTTCGTAAAGTCATTCGTAACTTTACGAACAGCTTTATGAAACACTCCCCTGGGGGGTGTTTCATAAAGCTGTTCGTAAAGCTGATCACCAGTCATGCGTAAAGTCGTGTGTAACTTACAAACAGCTTTATGAAACACCCCACTGGGGTGGTATTCTGAAATCGTTCTTATCTTTTTTCCTAACTTTCTTCTTATCTTTTACCCTGCGCAGGCTCCTGATTGGCGATCAATGCGTACAACGCTAATTTAAATGCGCGTAAAGAAGCGTTCTACGCCATGATCACCAATCACAAGCCTGCGCAGGGTAAAAGGGTAAAAAGATAAGAAAGTTAGGAAAAAAGAACGATTTCAGAATACCACCCCTGCACCTGACTTCTAATTCTACTATACTGTTACTGCAGTGTTAGCGTTTAGGGAGAACAATTCTACCTTGTCCTAGTCGGCTAGACAATCGTACATACATGTCACTTACTTTACTTTAGAATTCAGATTGTGGCATTTAAGCCTATAGCCTCAGGAATATTAATTGGGGAATCAGAAATATAAGTTGATGATTTTTGGGGGGCTTCCATCATTTTTTAGGTGCAGATGTGGAGGACATTGTGAGGTGCTCGCGTCCTTCAACGTGGGGGATTGTGTATGCTGTCGAGAGATTGAGGAGGTGACGCGGGAGGCAGAGAGGCAGGAAGTACAATGCATCACACTGGCAGGGTGAAGCAGCCATCTTGGACCCTGTATCCCTCTATATAGGGTGGCTCCATTACACTGAAAAGTGGCGCCGTCAGGCAAAGTCATTTCAGGAACGGAATAATGAGTAAGTGAAACTTCTGATTTTTGCTCTTTTTAAGAGAAGGTGGAATTAGTTTTCACCTTTATAATGTATTAAAAAATACATTATACGGTGATGGGTCAATTTTTCTCTATTCAAGATAAGGTACTGATTTGATGTCAATAATGTCTTTAGTTGCCAAACAAGATCAATATGAACCTAAATAGGTTGAAGTTTATATTATTGAAAAACAGTGGCGGATCCAGGATTTTGAAATGGGGGGGGGGGGGGAAGGAGGGACACAAGCAGCGACACAAGCAGCGAGGATACGAGGCGACCGAGCGGAGGGATAATCAATTTGAAAATTTAAAGGGGGACATGTTTTGCACTCCTGCCTGGATCCACCAACTTGATTGCTTTCTTTATAAAATAAATAATTTCAACTTAGTGTAGACAAAATTACAGTTTTTACATGTTTGGAAAAAAAATCTGTAATATTGGGTTGTATTAAGACATATTTAGTTATTGTGGTATTGCAATTATAATTTATTATTTATTTATTTAACCATCTTGCAGGAAGTACCGCTATGTCGCCTACAGGAACTTTGTCCGGTGGTGCTGTGGGTATTTGGGCCGCGATATTCGAGTGCAGCTACCAGCCTGTGTTCAGGCCAAGGTCAAGAACACCTACCCTGATGGTCAAGGCCGTTACCGCGGGGCCATTCTTCATCAACTCCATCACAATTTGTAAAAAAAAATGTATTCAATGTTCAGATTTTGTGCGTTTGTTTATTTTCTTATAATGCTGTATATAATTGGTGTAACATTTATCTGTAATATAGATTAAAAAACTGGTGTTTGTATAATTCAAAGTCACTAAGGAGAAAATTGATATACATGGTTGTTCTTTAATTAAAAAAATAAAGTTCCTGTTTAAGGATTCTCATTGAATTCCTCGACCCATTTATTTATTTATTTGTTTATGTATTTGTTGATTATAGAAATGGTGGAGCCATGACTGACGTATGGCGAGTGGTGATGTTGATGGAATGAGATACACATGCGCGTATCCTGGGGGGTGGAGGGGGCGGAGCCATGACGTATGGCGATTGGTGATGTTGATGGAAAGAGATATACATGATTGAAAGAGATATATGATGTTGATATATGGTGATGTTGATGGAAAGAGATATACATGCGCGTATCCTGGGGGCGGAGGGGGCGCAAAAATCGAGCTTGAAATGGGCGAAAAATTTTTTTGCTTGTCAGGTCGTCGTAAGGGGGGCGAAAAAATTCAAAATCGGTCGGGCTCCCCGGGGTGCCAAATCCTGGATACGGCCATGATATAATGGTTCGAAGAGACAGAGAATCCAGTTGTAAGGGGAACAGTGCATGTGTCAATACGCAATTCAGAGTCGAATTAGTAATTTTTTTTACTATGATCCAAATTTAATTCTAAGACGAGCTGGAACCTGCGCTATGCGTGCAAGTTTAGTGACTGTGATGTGATGGTTCTTCCCACTTCTTATGTTGTATAATGGAGAGTTTAGTTGTTGCACATGTTTAATTTTTATGGTTGAGATGTCAATATGTGCCTGTGATTTGGCCCGCTGGTGACACCCGCAGATTTCTTTTTGAAAGCTTAGGATGAAAGCTTAGGATGAGGGCAAAGTCCAGGATTCTAGTAGTGTTTGTAAATTCTTTTCCATAATAGTTTAAACCCCCCCCCCCTTGAGCTGCCAAAAAAATCAAAATACCCCCCCCCATAAAAAAAAAAAAAAAAATTGCTCGCCGCTTTGCATTAGGTTAAAACGAGTCCCCCCAAAAAATATGCTCACATGCTCATTTCTACTTCCATCATTGGGTTTGAAACAAATTTAATAAATCATCAATGGGGGGGGGGGGGGGCTGTGCCTCCCCCATAAAAAAATCGCGGCTCGCATTGGTTTCAAAATAGCTCCACCCAAAAAAATTCCTTGGCACTTCGCCAATTGCTTTGGGTTAAACCCCTTCCTTAGTAAAAAGCTGGATCTGCCCCTGATATACACCATTATACGTTTTTTGGGAATTGACAAGATATTCGGGCAAAAAAGTTTGTGCCCCCCCCCCAAAAAAAAAAAAAAATTGAATGGTCCCATACGCCTATGCATAGCACGCGAAATGTAAGTCAAAGATTAAATTTTTATGTTTTTTCAGCCAAATCTTTACCATTTTTAACCGAGTAAAGTTTAACCCGTCTGAGACTAAGTACGAGATGTGTGTTATAGTGAAATCAAACCGTCTCCAACACGTCCCATGCATTCATCGATCTCCTTTCATTAACACACATACATACATTACATACAGCAAATTATATTAAGATGAACGAAAACCCCCTTTATAACAGGGTTTCCCCGATGGCAAAAGGGATGAATGCAGTAAACTTTGCCAAGTTGATTGTTTTTTCCCCGCGAGTGCACCTCCGGAGTGCCATAACCAAATGGGAAAAATTTGGGAGAAAATTTGGAATTTTGGGAAGAAAAGGAAGGAAATCTGGAAAAAAGTTTAGTATTGACCACCCAAACGGACGGTCAGATCTGGTTATGCCCGTGCTCGTTCATAGGGAACACAAGTCCGAAAGTTGAAGTTTTTCATGAGGTCCAATTGTTTTTTTTTTCCCGGTAGCAGGAAAGGCCCCGGGCATCATGTGTATTAGGGCCGTTTGGTGAGTCGAACCACAGTTCATCACCATACATCGTTTGCCCGTTGTTGATGTCCTCGGCCTCTTCTTCTTTTTGGATTCTAGTACATTATTCCCATTACTGTGGTCCAGGGTATTTGAATAATGTACTGCGGTAAGTTAACTCGACTACAGTGTTGCTAGAAACGCGAAAATTAATTCCCGATCCCTTGAAAATACACAGTTTGCCTGGCTGGCCTGGCAAAAGCAAGTGACCATACATATTCCTACGCAAATTAAATTACTTCCTAAGATATCGCGCGCGCGTACAGTACGGCATGCATGGCCTTCTGCCCATAGCGAATGTTGCTGATTCCGCACCAGGCCAGAGCTGCATCACCGCGGATTAATATTGCATGCGAGCGAGCTCGAGGTGAACGGCGCTGCAGCACATAATCTACGGAGAATGTTCTAAAAATCTCCCATTCTTTTTATATTTTTGTCGCTTTTCGTCAGTGTGATTGACAAAACAAATATCATTATAAGTTAAGTTATCAGCCCTTCCTCGTATATCCATATGATTTTGCGTATGATTGTTTATATGACCAGATTAAACTATAATGTACTAACGTAGTAATATCAGAAACGTAAGAAAATGCATGAGTGGCTTAATATTGAATATTGAAAAATGGAAGTAAAAATGAAAAAGATCGAAAGACAGATGTTTTTAATATTATAACTTATGCCTCACAAGTTAAAGGAAGATTCAATTTGAACTTTAAATTACAAAATAAAAGGGTAAAGAGACACGTAGGGCGTATAGTACTTCTACAGTAATGCACTGAACAGCGTTCCCAAAACCAGTGCGTGACGTCACATGAAAGGGACAGCTTTCCTGACGGGATGGGTTTAATCAGGCGACAGACAGACACTGTCTTTCGTGAGCGTTTTCCGGTTTCTAGTATCACAAAAGTGGTAGAACAACATTTCATTATATTCTATGTGTTCTGAGCTTTCCATTGATGTCTCAATTGCCATATTTGAGGTGTCTCAATCAATTTCTACTTTAAAAAACAGATGCGGGTGGTTTGAACAGGATATACATGTACACTACCACTCAGAAAACTTAAGTGAAGTGACCTTGAGGATTTGCAAGGCTAATGATAAATGGTGCATTTGGACAGAAAAAAATGAAAATATAACCATACGTGATTATAGCCATGGTCTGTAACAAACTTCTAGAAGATACAGAATACCTACCCACCACAGAACCAGTATTCATCATCTGGGCCCTGTTTCATAAAACTTGATATCAATAACTACTGCCTCATTTATATGACAAATTCACTCTCAGCCAATCAGATTCAAGGATTTCAGTAGCTTATAACAATTATTGTAAACTTGTTATTGATAACAAGTTTCATGAAACGGGACCCTGTACAGGAGTTCTGGATACTTTTTAACTACATGATGAATGATGAATGTTATTACATATATGTAAATGGTGATGGTCTTAATTAAAAATTTCAGGTTGTCCAGGGAAAGTCGCCCTGATATCACGTTCGTTTTAAAGAAAGAGAAAATTGAAATTAAAGAAAGTGATCAATGAAAGTTTGATACGATTAAATATCCAATAAGAAATAAGAAACTTATGAATTTTTGAAGTTGTAATCAATCAAACACAAATTACCAACTCTGTAACATATCTTGCGAGCTCCTACCCCATTTCCTCTATGCAGATAATTTCATAAATTTTCATTTTCTTTGTTGATAAAGGAGTAGTACATTTGCAATGATTATATCTAGGTTGCATCATGAAGCTACAAGCTTCATGGCATAATTACATTTTTTATATAGAAAAATTGAAAATAACGATTTTGGGGGTACAGAGGAAATGGTAGAGGAGCTCCAAAGATACGTCACAGAGTTGCCAATTAGAGTTTGATTGATTACAACTTCAAAAATTCATAACTTTCTTATTTCTTATCGGATATTGCTCAAATTTTCTTAATTTGGGTCATTTCCTGCGGTTGGGGTAAAAATAAAGACGATGTCCATGCAACGCTGGTATGAGATCTTCTATTAAACATGGAAGATGAATCATCTGTTAAGGACTTTTATGCAATGAATTAATAGTAATGCCCAGCCAGAATCATTCCTGGTCAGTTGGTACTCTTTCAAAGCTTTGCTTAATATGCATTTCTTTTTTACCACTTTTACATCTATATAACATTACATATGATTTTGGTCTGCCATACTGATTCATCATGAAGCTAGAGTACTTCTCCAACATGAGTAATTGGCTATGCTTTTTACACTGAACTCAATTTTAGCAAATATTGTTATGGTTGATAGGAGATTTGATTTAGTTCCTCGCTTCTGGTATGTCATGAAAATTACCCCTACCCCCTGAAATGACTCATTTTTCTCCTTCTTTAACACCAACTTGACATCAGAGTGGACTTCCCTTTAACTATACATGTATGAATACTTTGAAGGAAATGAATGCCATTTCACAAAAGCTTTGCAGAGAACAAAACTAAATTGGGCGATAACAATTCCATAAATAAACAGTCAAAATCATTAACCAATAATCTTGTGCTTTGGTGGCCTTGTATAGCCTTGTTTGATAGATACAGCATGAGCCAAAAACCTAATGTCTACAACCTACAGAGGGCAGCACCACACTCTGAAGGAAGTGTTGAATTCATCATGAACAAACAGTTGGTCACCAATTCTATCACCAATGCGATGTGCCCGACACTAACAGGGCATTGAAAGCCCATGTTGTGCTTTTGATGTTCAAGAAACACAGGCAGTTCAATGATCCAATTTCTTTGAAATTTGTTGAAGATAGCAGGAAGTTTTCAATTCTAAGATGATGCAAATTTTCTTTCTTCAGTCAATAGATTTCATATAAACAGCTTTTGGAAGTTTTGTTGTTGTTTTTTTTAAAGATGAACACTTCTTTGTCCATTGTTTTTACCAAGTTGCCGCAGTAGGTTGCTATGTCAGGCACTTGCACAAGGAGGAATACAGAATTACTCAAGTTGAATTGTTGGGCAAAAACTCAGCAAATTATGAACAAAAAAATTAAAGTCAATGAATGACTTGAATTACAACCATCAATGTACTTTTCATTAACCTTATACCCACTGTGGTAAGTCACCTGTACTTCCATTACACTACTGCTAATTATATTATTTACAAATTTCATAATTCAGGGCCCTGTTTAATAAAACTTTTTATCAATAGCAAAGTTTCTGCCTCATATTTATGACAAATTTGCTCTCAGCTAGTCAGATAGAAGTATCTCAGTAGCTTATAACTGTTATTGTAACTTGTCATAGAGTTTTATAAAAGGTGCCCTGGGCTGACCATTCTTATCACAAGATTAACATATAAAAAAAAAAGAAATTTAAGTAATATTTTGGCTGTCCCTTAATAGTCCAAATATAGACTCTTCAGAGCTGTTAATCAGTAATAACAGTTTCTTTCTTTCATTTACTGCTACAGAAATACAGCTACAATAAACACACTATCAGACTATCAAGGACATGTACATGTAAGCTACTGAAAGGTCACTCAAAAAGATTTCAGCAATCAGTGTTATACCTTTTATCAGTTTGGCATGGTCACATTGGGAAATAAATACCTGCTTGTTCAGTGTTTGTATCACACAATTGCATGCAAACTCTATGCCTTATAGACAGACAGTGGTGAAAAGATGACAACATCAATGCATATCAATGCTCTACACCATGAAGAGTTAAGGGTACTAATAAAAAAAAAATATTTTGCTTTGTATGTTAGGGGTTCCATGTCGCCATACTACATTCCAAATATGAGCTTTAAAAGTTGATTCTATAAAGAGTTATTGCAAGTTGAAATACACTCCCCATAAACATTACAGCGACTTGTGAAAAGACTAGTCACGTACCTGCACATGCTCGCAAAGAATAAGGGCCCACGCGAACCCAACTCGGAGTTGGGTTCCACACGAGAGGGTTTTATGTTTTTTTTATTTCTTCTTCAGTTGCAGTACAGTCCACCGTCAGGCGTATTGTCGTACTGTTGAGGTGCAGTGCACGGCAGCCACTGTGCACCAGACCGACGTTGCTCTATCCTTTCAATTGTTGAACGCTTCTTCAGTTGCAGTACAGTCCACCGTCAGGCGTATTGTCGTACTGTTGAGGTGCAGTGCACGGCAGCCACTGTGCACCAGACCGACGTTGCTCTATCCTTTCAATTGTTGAACGCCGTAACCCATAGAAGGCCAGGTAAAGTTTAGATAGATTTCATACATTCTAGCTATACACGTACACAAATTTTTTTTTTTAGGGTATTGGTACACTTTAATGAATGGCTACCTGCCGGTATATAAAGAAATGAAAAGAATACCAGATACTTGTTAAACATTCATTGATTTTGAAGAGGAACACCAGCGTACATATTTTGATAAGCAAAGGTACTACAGTGAAACCTGTACAAAAACCATTCAAGGGAGACAAAAAGCCGTCTTTATGAGCAGGTACCTTACATGTAAATGGGCAACACTTTTCCAGGAAACAAAAATTGTGGTCTTTATAGATACATTTGTAGGTGGTCTTTCTACGCAGGAAAAAAAGTGTTCGCTAAAGCAGGTTTGACTATACATGTACATGTATCTTGACACTAAAGCAAAAAACTTTTTCTTCTCGTTGATCCTTATGAATTAAATCCTTCATGATTAAAGATTGTAACCGTTCAGTACACTGTCACAATGCTTCTGGAGGTCTCTACAGAGATAGCAGGCCAATACCTGGTACCCAATGGCTTATTTTCATTGAGGATGTTGTCCAGAGATGCCTTCCGACATGGTTTTCAGGGCATTCCATGGATTTAAAGGAGATTTAATGTTTACAAGGGGTGTAGTTATTGACTATGTGGCTTTAGGACTATGATACTGCTATTTTCATTCAGTTTTCTGCTTACTTTGATGAAAATTTTACTCTGAAGACGAAGAAATACACTCTTCCTGGAGAGACTTTCCCTGGAGCCCTACCTTGTTCCACTGTCTGCGAGGGAGTTTGCCCTCATACTTTTGCTCCATTCTCATTCAGAATGTTTAGGAAGGCCATGGTAGAGGTCTAAATGTTAGTTAGTGCCATTTTTATCAGTTTGTTCATTTACACAAACTGGCAGACTTGGATCTGGACAACTGCCATAAGGTCCTTCACAAGTGGGTACATTGGTGAAGCTTAATACTGTATTTATTTTCCTGTGAGTCGACTAAGTGGTAGCATTTTGTGATCTGCAGCTGATACCAGTGAGGAAATATGGTATAAACTTAGTTCCTAGTGATATCAAGGCTTGTACCAACCATACCAAGGATAGTATCAAAAATATGAAAATTGGCACAGTTAAAGTCAATTCTGGATGTGTATGGTACTCAAAGGATAAATAATGTAATCAATGGTGACCTGGCATCAGGGTCATGAAGTGAATTAAACATCGCTAACATGTCCTTCCTTAGCATTCTGATTGAGAATGGAACCAAAGAATGGAACCAAAGAATGAGGGTGAACCCCCTCTGAGAAAGTGCAAGAGTGAAGTGCAAGAGGGAAGGGCTAGAGCTAGGGAAGGTCTCTCCAGGAAGAGTGCCTTACATCATCATAAGCGCAAAATTTTTATTAAAGTAAATAAGAAACTGAATGAAAATTATATTAACAGTCCCAAGACCACTATTTACACCCCTTGTATACATTAAATCTCCTTTAAATCCAAAGAATGCACTGAAGACCAGGTGAAGGCATCTCTGGACAACATCCTCAAGGAAATTAAGCCAATGGATACCAGGTATTGGCCTGCTATCTCTGTAGAGACCTCCAGAAGCATTGACAGCGTACTGAAGGGCTACAAGCTTTAATCACATAGGATTTGATTCACATTGATCAACAAAACAATGAATCACCAAGGGTATGAATAATTTTGAACATCCCCAAATTTGAATATTCTCACTTTTCTATTGTTATGCAATGAGTTGAAACCAGAAACAGCATTCATTTGTAGATGACAACAAAACGTATTCAAGTGATGTGCAATTAAATCCTGTTCCCCTTAAATTTTTGCAAAATATGCAAAAATCTCCAATTTTCCAAGGGGTATGAATAATTTTGAGGAAAATATTCATTCAAATACGCTCAATTTGTCGCAGAGTATCTAGTTGAAGAGTCCCTGGATCAGGTAATCTAGCAAATGTAGGTAATTAAATCCTGATTACAGTTACATTGATTTTTGGTGTTTCCTTTTCACTAGTGCAGTCCCATACACGTTTGGGCCAATGAGTAGACTGTGGCTGACATACTGGTGCGATTCTAATTTTCATCCTTATTAATTATTGAATTAGTATTTTGGTGTTCTTTTAGACCCATGATAATCAACACATTCATTGTGGGTGTCTTCTAAAAGAAAAGACAAATTCCCAGAGCACCACATATTACTGCTTCTTTTCCCTTCTCCTCCTTCTTCTCCTGACAGCAGTCATGACAGTGAGAGGGCTTTTCAACTTTATTACCTTTATTACCGGATGTACTAGAAATTTGCAGAATACTTGTGAGATTCGGGAAGAATTCCTTTTTGCGACAGCCACCCAAAATGAAAAAAAAAAATATATATAAAGGTGCCAAATGTCTATAGATATAGGGTTAGGGTTAGGGTTAGGGTTAGGGTTAGGGTTACGGTTAGGGTTATGGTTAGGATATATGTTTTGATCACCTTCGACGTCAACTCGTTCTCGCAGGTACATCATTAAGTCGGAGGACTGGCAATATCGAGGACCCAGGTTCGATACCCAGCTTTGTCATTTGTCGTTTGTTTTATTTGTTACTAACCAATGTTTTCTCTCTACAGAATTACAGATATACTATGGAAAAGGCTGAGGAGACAGAGAAACAGAGACAGAGATATTTTTACTCAATCCCCATCAAAAATATCGCCCTCTTTTAGAATGTTCGCTATAGCTATAGTTGGATTTGAGCAATTTTAGGCGGCTGTCGCAAAAGGAACTCTTTCCTGAGATTCTAATTTTTATTATTCTTGTTTTAGTATTTTTGTGTCTATTTGCTATTACTTTGTATCAGTGTAGTATGGTATGTGAAATCAACTTTTGACTAGTAATAGTATAGTTAGTGACTAAGTAAAAATCAAGCAGGCATTCATTACATCTCATTCTCTATGACTATGTACGACTTGTGGATCGATTAGAATGTCAACAAAAAAATCCCTGTAAAAGATTTCTTGGAAGTAAATTCTAATTCTGTCTCTTAAAATAAATTAGAACCTTTTTCGCCCATCCTGGGTTTCAGTGGTCTGAATTATTTTTTAGGTTGCTAACTTCAGTGTGGACTTCCTAACCCTAACCCTAACCCACCATGCTGAAGTGAAGTTAGCAAACTAAAAACACACTACAGTGTGTATTTTATAATTTTGTAACCATTGCTCTATATTAATGTTCAGTGCTCCATTCAGCTTTGCAATGTATCTGTTTGGCTACGTCATTAGTTATATTGTTTTATCACACAATTCATAATTAGTCGTTTTTTAGGAATTTACACTCATCAAAGACATCAGTATTGCCTACGGTTATCTCAATTTTCTTTTTCTTTTCCTCTCAGTTACCATTCAATGTTAGATTCACAATCCAGATTTCATCATTATAATCCAGCTTCCGTTGCACACCACTATTTTAAATTTTTGGTTTTCTTGCAAACTTTGCAAAGTTGAATGGAGTTTATCATTCATCATATATGGTAAATTGGTCCTATTTTTGTTTTCTTTCATTTTCTGTTTACAATTATGCAGTAGCTGTTTTGTCAATTTTATTTTTATGTGTATATTTTACTTTGTTCAATCATTTGTAATTCAGCCTCTGGCTGCAAGAAATGATTTTTATGCATGAATGAATAAAGACCATTATTATAATTTAGACCGCTAAAACCCAGGATTGCTCCTTTTCAGTCCACACGATGCACAACCGAAGCGCGAAGCTGCACATGTATCTCAATGCATGCCATGTAGTTAGTATACCCCCACTTAGACAGCTGAAAACCGTCTGTTTCGGAGGAGTCTTTAACATTTTCTTATTTTTACCTTCTCCTCCTACACAGACGGCTACCCAACCTTCGCGGTATATAAGGGAATCTTACAATACATGGCCTATGAGCAAATCCCCCCAAAAAGGGGGATCTGATTTTCCATCCCTATAAGCCATCCCCTTTCTCTAAAATTTCACATAGATGGTGCTAGGGTTCTCATATTTCAATACATCACAAAAAAACCCCAAAAATATACAGATAATTAACAAAATTTGGGACTTACTCTGGTTTGAACTCCCTTCGCACTGACTGACCGAGTATTCGCTGCGTTTTACTACACAATCTCTATACGCTTCCGACTAGGCCTACTTCCAGGTCATGTGATTATAACCAAGAATGGCTGTCAGCGACTCGCTACTGACGTGCAACTTCCATGCTTCAAATGATCAGATTCGTGTACCAGACGAGGAATTTGGGGTAAGAAATTTATTCAACCATTCAACCATATTATATTACCGTTGTTCTCATTCTGAGTTGTTTATTTTAACAAAATAATGTATTTATTGAAAATGAAAATTCGTCCTTAGTCCCTGGTACAGAGTGAGAGACCGAGTTCAGTCTATGTAAGGAGGTGTAGTGAAGCAAGACGTAGTCCAGTGGAACACCCGACGAACAGAGACTGAAGCTTTCGGTCTAACCCCCACTCAGCTCGGCTCAGAGTCAGCACATGCACAACACAATCGGACAGTTAGCTAGCATCAATGCATGGACCTAATAGTATACTACTAGAGATTTATAGCCATGTTACTATTACAAGTATTAGCAGTAGCTAGCAGATGACATGTTCTTTCTTTCAAATGGTGTAAAAAGATAAATCAAAGTAAGTCGTCCATCGGAATACACTTTAAATACTTACTATGGACGTTCTGACACCATGGTTCTTCCTCACTTTTTCTATCTGGCATAATAAATCGGGCAAACCTGATGCAAATCAAAATCCGTATGATAGCGTATAGATCGAGAATCCACTACCGGTATTTTGTTTACATGCAAAATGCATACAATGCGAATTCTATACACAGTACACATGCCACATGCACAAAGCGCGCCGTTTCATTCATTCAATCATGAGCACGTGTCCTGGCTTTGGTCAAACGCACTCCCAGTTTACGAAGCTAGTATAAAGAACGATCGGGGGGCTGGAGGAGAGGGTGCATTTTTTATTAAAAGGGGGTGGCAAGATTCCCGAAATCCGTGTTCCAAGGGGGGAAATTCCGCCCTCCATTTCTGACAATCTCAAATCTGCCCCTGTGTATTGCACGTGGGCACACTTAGTAGGGGTGACAAAATATATTTTTTTTAAATAAGATATTAAAGACAGGGTGCAAATGTGCCCTTATAAAAAAATACCATGGTAATACTACGTATTTCATGGTATTACCGCCATAATACCACGAAAACATGGTAAATCCGTGGTACACATCGTATTGCCACAGTATTACTACGAAAAACATTGTATATTCATAGTATTTGCATCGTGAAAAGCATGGTACATTCATAGTATTTTCATCTTGACAATGGGTAACGCGGTAAATTCATGGTACTTTCGAAGTAATACCGTCCCAATTTACTGCGGTATTACCATGGTATTACCATGGTACTTTTTTGTAAGGGTGTAGAAATTAGATACAACGGCACAAACTAACACAAATTTGAGCTGGGAAAATGATCTTGGTTATATAGGGTGGAGTAGGGAAAGCATATGACATGTAAAATAATTTAAAATAAAATCACAATTATTGATTGTATTTGCAACAACAAAAAAGTCTTACCGTTGTTTTCGAGCGCGATCGAACCTGGCGAAAGTTTGATAATTCTTTGTTTTCCGCTCCGTAGTCGATGGCTGATTTGTCTCCTTGATGGCAGGAACAATGGCTTGGTCTTGATCATCTTTTTCGTCACTATTCGTCGGAACGAGTAGCTTCTGCTCACCAATATCCTCCATTATAATTATTGAACCAATTTTTATTCACAGTCTTAGGTGTTATTTTCCACAGTTTCGATGTGCCCTCTGATTATCTTTGGGATTTTGTCTTCTTGTTTTTTTTCTTTTTCATTTTTTATTTGATAATTGGTTTGAGACCAGTTAAAGCTGGTGAAGTGGTCCAATTTTTCACGACTTTCTCTTTTTTAAAGTTTTAGATTAGTATTGAACTCGCGGGAATGATGAAGGCTTTTGCAATGATGACAATCTCCTCCTCAGTTCCTTGTAGAATGCATGGGTTTGAATGTTCAGCTGACCTTCAGTCCTTTTCCAGCTAAGCAGGTGAAACAGAATCTGATCAACTCAAATCGACTGTCAGATCATCATCATCATCATCATCACACTGCCAACTGAAAGAAAATGTTGATGATTGTAATGAAGCGGAGAGGCAGTTTGGCATGCTTTTATCAACTACTGCTACACAATAGTGAGCGAAAACAGTATTTATAGCCAGGCACATGACATGTAATTGTGATGGTTAAGTGGCGTATCAAAGTATACTTTGACTTCGGGGGGGGGGGGGTGGGCAAAACATCTGACGCCATGGTGATCCAGATAATCATTTTTCATGCCCTAATTTGCGTCGCTGAGGAAGGGTTAGGGGTATAGAGGTCCCATGTTCCTTTCACCCATCTATTCATAATTCATAATTATTATGCATTTGATTTATTTATCCATTGTGTCATTGCAACAACACAATGCAATGTGTTATGGCTATTTGCGAGCGAGCAAAAAAAAATGCCTCATTGCTTTTTGACTGAGAGTGTTTGGACAGGCATAAATTCATGCATAAATTATTGATTTGAAGATATTTTCGTAGTATTTCAATGCATAATAACTGATAGGCGTTCAAATTCTCTCTGTTTGGCTTTACAGGTACCCCAATATTAACTCTGGGACCCTGCTATTAAACCTTCGGTGTGACGATTGGCTTCAAAACATATACCTGCCGGTAAAATTCTCCTTTATTTATGAGGTTTTCAAATAGTCCGTTTTTAAATGGTCAAACATGGGAAATTTTGTGAGGATTTTTGGAAACATACATTTTTAGAAAGAAAATGTCATGACTAAAACTATAAACGTTGTTTCCAAATTTCAAAAATGGGTCTAAAATTACTTTTCAGGTATTTTTCGAAAACTGATTTTTGGTAAAATTTATGATTTTCGAATTATTTTTTTTAAATATACCCTTAATTGCAATATAGGGATATGAATTCCTACTGTTTGTAGAAATGATATTAGAGATGACTTTCGTGAAAAAAATAATGCAGAAAATATATAAATATATTTAAAAAATAGGCTTATATTCATATCTTATTTTCATCGCTAATATCATTTATATGCAAACAGTGGAAATTCCTTTCCCTATTGCACTTAAAAAGTATTTTCTTCAAAAATAATTTTAAAAACCCATAAATTTGACCAAAATCAGCATTCTAAAAATACCTGAAAAGTAAGTTTAGAACCATTTTACAAATTTGGAAACAACGTTGATAGTTTTATTCATGACGTTATCTTTCTAAAATGTATGTTTCCAATAGTCCTCACAAAATTTCTAATAATGCTATTTTTCACTACTTGACAAAGGACTAAAAGCAATTTCGTTGCAATTTCTCTTGAAATAAATCTTTCATATAACGATTGAAAGAGTGAGTTATTATTTTGTCCATGGTTAAAAATCTGTCGGAGGGGGAGGGGGAAATTTGTAAATTGCCCCTCGCCCTTCAAATACACTATAGTTTAAAGACAGTTAATAATTATTATTGTTTCCGAATCTTAATCGCATGTCATGCATGTCTCGTGACAGTAGCCCTGTCATTAAATTGAAGAGAATGTCATGTGATGAATTCCTCTATTTAATATTTTAGCATGAACCAATGTTTACAGAATTTGAAATATTGCTTCATTGTTAAGTGAAGGCAAACAAGCTGAACAAAGTTTTGAGGGAAATACATGCATACTGAGCATCACAATAATGTCACAGCACAATGATTAGCTTTCAATGACTGAAAGTTTCGGTAGATATATCTGATAAGACAAAATAATAATTACCGACTTACCGAGATTACACATCAAGTTTTTGCAGTCATTGCTGCTGATTCCAGACAGAACTTCATACACCAGAATGATACATAAATCCTCATAAGATTGAATTAAAATACCTCAATATTGGAGTCTGTATAGTTTCCCGTATATACCGGGGCTGCCAGGGCTTTGGTGAGAGATAAAAATCAACTCGAATACGATATTACCAGAATATCAGGGATCCAATGTTTTTTAACTAATCCAAGTTCTATAAACGGTTATATATATTGGCCTATATCAAGCTGTTAAACCCAAAATGACTTGAAAAACCAAGGAGTTATCATTATTTTTGCTTGTCAGTGATTATTCGGAATTGTGCCTCTCTCTCTCTCTCATTTTACGAAATCCGACATCGGTCTCTGATCTACATGATCTATATGCAGGGGGCAACTGCCCCTGGCGTGAGGGATGGGAGGGGTTGCATGCATGGGAGACACGTCCCTTTATAAGGAACACTAGAAAAACTATTTCTGATTATCAGTGTCATGCACTCACAATGCTTTCCAAGAATCAGTAGCAAACATTGAAGGGAAAAGGGGAAGGGGCCGAGGATCGAGGCACTGACCTGAGTGAGTGCAGCCTTTGCTGGGGGTGCACTGCTATTGCTGGTGGGTGCATGGTGCTCGCTATTATTTTCAGGGGTCACTGCAGCCCCCAGTAGAAAATACTGTAGGTGTGTATTTGTTTGTTTGTTTGTTTTACTGAATTTTCGGACCCTCCCCCTTCCCCACCCCCTGCTAAAGAATCCTGGATCCGCAACAGGGGAGCGTTTCATCAAGCGTTTTGTCAGTGATTTTTACCGACAACTGTTATAAGCTACTGAAATCCTTGCATCTGATTGGCTAAGAGCAAATTTGTCGGTAAAAATCACCGACAAAAAGCTTGATGAAACGCTCCCCAGGTGGGGCATTTACTGTACCCTCGGCAAAAAGTGGGAGGGGTGATTTCCAGGGCCCTTTGAGAAGTGGGGACGGGGACGCAAACAAACAAAAACAAACAGTAGTGGTTGCAATGTTAAAATGAATTATGAATAAATTATAGGTATACAAGTCTTTATAGAGGGGAAAGGCAGAAAAAAGTTCGAAAACGATCTAAATTTCTTTTTCTTCATTCCCTCCTTAAAGAGAAAGATAGCAACACAATGTTGTACATGACTCATGAGAACATTTTTCCACGAGCAATATTTTCAAGTTGATCTATCCCTCGTATACATTTTAGTGATCTTATAAATCAAACACAACAAATATGAATACAAGCATTATAATTTACAATAAAGTCTTAAATTTTCCGTATTAATTCTCACAGATATTTCAGTTACAGGAAATGTAATATTCTTACCAACGTTGGGCCTCCGAAACAAGCCTCTGTTAAAGCTCCTTGAAAACCTTTTACAACCACATGCACGTCGAACACACGTATCAAGATACGTGTGTTCAACACAACAATTTTCAACAGTTTCAGATCGATAAACACTCTCCAAAGAAAAAGAAAATCTTCTTTGCTTCAAAGGTTTCCAATGCTGACCCGGATTGATGGAGGGCTATATTACCCCACTCACACAACAAAACCGACTCCAAAGCTCATCCCCAAAATCCGCAGCCGTTGTTTTCGGCAAAAAAGGAATATAATTATTAAAGTAGCTATCCAAAGAAAATCACAAATATGGCAATTAATGTATCACTAGAAACTGGGAAGCTTACAGATGGCAATCGTATAAGTTTTATGTCAACTGCGTATCTGATGATTATAAAAACAACGTAAATAAAAGCTCTTCTCAGCATCTGGAATATCCGAGGATTCGCCAGAAATATATATAGCGATGTTTTGATGTCGTCACACTAGGGATCAATCCTGCTTAAAGGAGAATTAACCCCTGATTACAAATTTACTTATATTGGAAGGTGTAATATATTCCTACTTATTGGCCTAAATCATTTTCTAATAAGATATCAGAAAAGGGTATAAATAAAGATATTCCAACACCCGGTATCGTCTCCTACTCATTTACATGGGGGCTGTCATTTTCTTGCTGATTTGGAGTTGTACATGAACCACTGAGAAATGTTCCAGTCAGGAAGATATTTTGAATCCAAGACCTAAATTGATTTTCTTCATTACTTAAAATCCCATCTGTGACGAAAAATATAAAGTGGGTGTTTACATGTATCATAAAAATTAAATCTTTTTAATGGTACTTTTAAATTGTCTGGTTTTGCTTAACAAAAATCTATTTTCTTGGGTTTGCCAAACAGAGCAGAACATAATATATGCAGCAGGCATTCTGACTTTTCAAGTCCCATTATCCGAAAGCATTTGCCGCTATAGATCCTCAGGGAAGAAGCATCCATAAAATTTGAATTAATTTGCTCCGTCCCATACGTCCAGTATCGAGAAAATAGATTTCTATTAAGCGAATATCGATTTTCAACAGAAATATATAAGGAAATCTTCAGTTTAAAAATAAATTGACATATCTATTCTATATTTTTAATCTCAAATGGGTTTTTAATTTTGAAAAAGGCAATTGGGCATTTGGATTAAGAAAATCTTCTTGTACACATAAAAAAATGGTAGCCCCCATGTATTGCTAGCAGACGATACATATTGCTAGCAGATGATAAATTTTGCTCAGAAAATCTTGATTCGTATCGATGTCGTATATTTTGACGCGAAGCCATATAGTCTAACAAGTAGGAATAAATAACACCTTTGAACACTATTGTCTTTATTGTTTGAGGTTAATTCTCCTTTAAGCAGACGACGTCCTATAATGAATGAACGTAATTGCAATGCAATTATTTATCAAATTATAAAGAGTTTTGTATATTTAAACATGACCTTATTTCACACCATTCTAAAAGGGAAAGTGAAACTAATTCTGATAACTAAAACCGTTTGATTGTAAATACACAGGAGAAGGGTCAATGATCAATGAAATAAACCCCACTTTCAAATTGAAAAGCCATCCGAATAATAGCACGGATGGTATTCGTTCCCTCTTGAAACGCCGAACATGCCCCGGTGCAAGCAGCTGAAAATACAATGGCGTCTTATTTTGTTTACAAGTGACTGATTCCTTTATTTTTTTCTAACGCTGCATTTTTCATCAAAATAATACCATACACGAAGTTAAGAGTGAGGCAACAGACTAACATTAAGACTGACGCTAGTCAAGTAAGAGAAATAAGTGAAGAGGAGATGACAAAACAGGCACTGAAAAATGTGTAAGATGTTATGGGACATCGTCTGCTTCGACAGGACTGGTCCCTGGTGTGTCGTCACACATCTCAGCAGCGTTCGAGGAGCTCTTCAGCTGCTATATCGGGGGCTGTATTTTACCGTTTTATTGATAATAATCATTACTTCAAATGTTTCCAAGCGTTGAATTTGGATAACCTTGTTTAATTTATGCCATTTATGCAATAATAAGTATTAAGCCAATATTTATTTTGATGGAATTTTCTTGTAATGTGATCTTTAAGAATATATACGACGACAAGATCCCACTACAAAAAGAGCATAAGTTTCTAGGAGTATGGTTTGACTCGAAGCTAACTTGGTCGAAGCATATTAGCGAAATAGTAAAGAGACTCAACCTCCTAAAATGCATAGCGGGTACCAATTGGGGTCGGAATCTTATTTTTAGTATACAAAGGACTAATCCCATCAGTATTGGACGATGGTTGTGAGGCATAATGATGGAGCTGGTGATAATCTGAAAAAGAAGCTCGATTCAATACAATACCAAGCTCTTAAGATAGGCTAATCACTGGTGCTTGCGCAACGAACATCTTTGAATGCATTGCAGGTAGAATGCAATGAAATCCCCCTACAGCTTAAATACAATTTCTACTTACGAGCTGCAAAAGAAAATCATCCCGCAAAAAGAATATTATTGCCATGCTGGCAATACGAAATATATACAGGGAGAAAAGGTGAAGAGGACTGTGTTACAAGAAGACCCTTTTGGCAATATAAAACACCAAATGTTTCCATTATAAGCAAGAGATTTTCATCCCCAACAGAATCAAGAACATAATTATGCCAACGAAATAATTACAAAGAAATGGACACATTTTTTGAGAATCTACACAGATGCTTCCAAGTTACAAGATGGAGGTACATGTTTACATTTTACATTCCGAAACTCAATATACGACACAAGTTCAAAATTTGTAAAGTTAATATCATGAGGGCTGAACTAGCAGCGATCCTAATGGCTCTAGAATGGGTAGAGGAGCACCACCCTATAGCTGTATTAATTTTATCTGATTCCAACTCAGCTTTAGAAGCCATTAAAAATTTACATGAATATATGAAAAACTATCGGTAATTAATCTATTTGGAATAGAAGTAAATTTCGAATAGTTTCCAGCATGTGGCCTAACAGGCAACGAAGAGGCCGACTTATTGGTTACATCCCTATAGCTAGAGATAGAAGGTTCGATAGACAGACGGTTCTATAGACCGAATCGGCGGAGGGTCCGATAGTCAGAAGGTCCGATAGACAGAAGGTTCTATACACCGAATCGGCAAAAGGGTCCGATAGTCCGAAGGTTCAGTACACTGTTAGAACGTTGATTAAAATTTTTAATCTTGTTGGTTAAAATTTTAATCAACCGAGGGTTACCAGGTGAACCACACATTTGTAGGTTAAAACTTTAATCAACGGCCTGTTGATTAAAGTTTAACCTGTGGTCGATTAAAAGTTTTAATCATTTGTTGGTTAATCGTTTTTTGCTCAACGTTGGTTAAATCGGTGTTGATTAAACTAAAATATATTGTTGGTTAAATGTTTAACCATTTGTTGGTTAGTTTTATTTTGTTGGTTAAATGTTTAACCATTTGTTGGTTAATCATATTTTGCTCAACATTGGTTAAAATGGTGTTGATTAAACTTAAACAAATTGTTGGTTAAATGTTTAACAATTTGTTGGTTAGATTTATTTGATGAGAAACTCCCCGGAGAAACTCTTTTCATATCAGTAATTGTTGTCTAGCTAGCCTTATAACGAAATAGATCTACTCAGTGATCTACTTTCAGCGGTTTGGTAAGTTCGACCTTCTCAGACATGGACTAGACTTGACTAAGGCAGGCCCACCGGTAGACTACGCCTACGCCTACATTGGTGCTTATATCTTTTTCTCAAAAAACTGTTCTAGTTTCAGTGTTTGTCATATTGCCCTGTCCGCGAAATATGGACATGCGCGAAGTTGAACACACCGCCATACCGCCGGCGTCGCCTCCTCGCTACCATAGGCGCAGTCGGTAAATCTACCGGTGGGCCTGGCTTAGTCAGGTCTATTCCAGATCGAGCAGGTCGAACTTGCTCCCAAGCCGTTTAAATTAGAAAGAAAGAGCACACTGTAGATCTAGTTCTTCCCAAGATTAAGCTGGACAATAATCACATATATGAATAATAGTTTCTCACCTTCAAACACGCCGAGAAACTCTTTGAAAGTCCCCACTCATTCAGCGACTTGAATGACAATGCCTTCCATTTTTATCGCAAACAATTTCTGTGATAGATTTGTGCGCAGCGAATTTGTTCCAAATCCATATGCGCATGCGCTGTTCGGTCACGCGATTGGTATTTTAATCAACTTTGATCAAACTTTTAACCAACAAAAAGATAAAGTGTCTTGACAGTTAGTACTATCAGTTTGGCGGGAAAGCAGAGAACACTGTTTTTAATCAATGTTGGTTACAAAGTAACCAACAAGAATAAAAACAATAATTTTAAGCAACAATATTTTTAACCCACGCAAGATTAAAAGTCATTTTTAACCAACATTCATTTTATAACCAATGTTGAGCGATTTTTAATCAACATTTTTTTAATCCGTAGTTTTTTAATACATGTTTTAACAGTGTAGGGGTCCGATAGTTAGAAGGTCCGATAGACCGACAATAACGTAAAAAGGGTAAAATTAGTGGATACAATAAGTTTTTAATATAGGTTTTCCCGCCCAATTTCGTCAAAAATGCATCCGATTTAACAATGCAATCATTCAATTTCGAGCGAATTTGAATGATCATCGAGATCAACATTCAAAAAGCTAACTAGTTCATTCAATTTAATTTCATTAGCATGCGATTTCATAATTTTCTCAAATAAACGTGTAAAAAGCGCGTTCAAATTAAAAATGCACGTAAAATGCATTCAAATTCGCACCTGCTCTGCCCTGATGAACGTTTGGGAATTCAAATTCACGAATAGGCAAGCATTTTCAGCATTTGGGCAGTGTTTTTCGTTACTGCTTATGTTCTTTGTAATCTGCATTAATTTAATTATGCAAACTTTATTTACCTTGAAATGTGACATTTGCCTTATATTGATCTTTCTCATTCCTCTGTCAAACCGTCATCGAAACAGCAACTCCACTTTCATAATTATACATACAATCAGGCCCCTGGGAACGATTTTGTTACTAGGGGTGCTGTGAGCAGATTTTTTTTTTGTATCCAGGATTTTGTGATATTCACAAAATTTTCTGACAAGCAAAAAAAAAGTCCTCAACGTTTTGGGGTGTCTTTTTAAGTCCAAAAATCTTTGACAAGCAAGCAAAAAAAAGTCATAAGCATTTTGCTGGCTACAGGTGATAATCTGAAAAAGAAGCTCGATTCAATACAATACCAAGCTCTTAAGATAGGCTAATCACTGGTGCTTGCGCAACGAACATCTTTGAATGCATTGCAGGTAGAATGCAATGAAATCCCCCTACAGCTTAAATACAATTTCTACTTACGAGCTGCAAAAGAAAATCATCCCGCAAAAAGAATATTATTGCCATGCTGGCAATACGAAATATATACAGGGTCCTCAACAGGGGTGTCTTTTTAAGTCCAAAAATCTTTGACAAGCAAGCAAAAAAAAGTCATAAGCATTTTGCTGGCTACAGCACCCCGCATCCTCTGCCTTCTAGGGGGTGATGTGCACCCCCTCAAAAAAATTCTGGGGGTGCTGCACACCCCCAGCACCCCCGCCTCCCAGGGGCCTGTATACAATTCATTTATGCACGACTATGGTGGCGGCTCGAGGAGATTACTTGAATATCTCGAATACGGACAGAATTAGGTTGGCTGAAGCATTCGACAACAAGCAAGACTACCTAGAACTCGCAGACGCTCTAGGAATAAGCATGAAATATGATAAAAATAAACTTTGAAAATGATAGTTTGAATAAATGAGAAGGAAATTATATAATCAAAAACAGTGAAAAGGGGTGCATATGACGTGAAAAAATGAGGTAAGAATTACATAGAACAACAGAACTTGTTTATGTTAATTGAATTCGAACGTTCAAAGTGCGAAGGTGTGTGCCTATAAATGAAATTGAAAATTCATGAAATTCATGAAATTCAAATTAACAAAAGATAAGATTCTGACAACAAAAGATTCTGAACGATAAAAATGAATTTCAATTAGGCCCTACCACCTTCTTGGGAGGGGGGGGGTTCCATTTTTTTTTTGAGGGTTGTCAGGTGATATTTTCCTACCAGCTATGATCTCAGCGTTTATACTTTTTTAATGTTCACCGACTACACCCATACTACTTTAAGGGCTAAAGGTGATCACAATTGTTCTTCAAATTGGCAACAATATTTTTCTTTTAGTACTACATGGTTCTAATATAAGGTGTAATGTTGTTGAAAACAATATACATGGCTACAAATTTTGTCGAAAATTTGAAAGTTGAAAAATTGCCAATTTTAATGAAAAACAATGATATTGAACTCTCAATGTGTTGCCAATTTAAGGATTTCAAACCTTATTCTTGTTATAAATATTCCTGGCATCAAACACAAATATGGTCATGCAACAAAAATGGACATAGTGTGTGCAGAAACTTTTGCTCTTTCTGCTCATGCATCTGGTATATTTTTTAGAGCTCTGAATCAAAATTTATTGAGGCAAACCACAAAATGTGGTCAAATCAATATTGTCTCGAATGGGTTAACAGTTTCAAATACTATGTACAATAGCAATCTCTGTGGTTATATAACTTGTGTGATATTTTGCGTGGACATAAAGCAGAATAGCCCTTATTATCCGTTTCCTCTACTTTCTGATAATGCTGATAAAAAAGGTCTGAGGATAATTGAAAGCGTTTTCAAAACAATTTAGATTTAAACGCATTTCTTGCATGTTGGTTACATATAGGCCTATACATTTTGGCCTACATGCAGTGTTGAATAATTATTATCGTCTTAAAGTTTTCCACAATTCAAATACAGTACTGCATGCAGTTGACCAGGCCGAGTGTTATACTTACCTTGACTATGTTAGACATAATATCAAAATATGAATGAAAGTAAACAAAAAATCAAAGATATTAGTGAAAGTTTAAGATGAATCAGACAAAAAATGAGAAAGTTAGGAACATTTGGAAAGAAGTGAGAGATGATAATGAGCTCAGTTCTTGATGTACAAAATAATCAAAATACCGTTTTTATCAATTTGCATCGATGCCTTCCCCTTATTTTTCTCTATCTTTTTTTCATTTCCCCCTTTTCATAATTCAATGGAGGAAAGGGCGGGGGTACGCGCCCCCGTATCTGCGATAATTATTATGTTCCAGCTGGATATATATATATATATATATATACTCGAGATTGAGTGATTTGAGTCGAGAAATATTTTGACTGAAAGGGCTCAGAAAAGTAACCCTAAAGATTGGGAAGTTGCAAATACATCGGATATAAATTACTGTGATATTTCGTTGCCGTGCTGTATCTACCGGTAATCTCAATTTCACTGGTTTTATCATTTTAAAGTGACAGCAAATTGAAGCTCCTATAATGGCGCCATCTTTCAACAGGATTTGAAAAGTGTTTGTGCCTCTAATTTTCCCATTATGCCCCATTTATAAGGCGATGCCAAGAAGAGAACTCTCTGCAGAGGAGTGCATGATCTGAAAAACCCCTTTCACTCAATGCTTTTAAAAGAACATTTAAAAAAACTCTATAAACTATAAAATTATTACAATCATATAAAACTTAGCAAGTTATTGTGGTGTAACAACCTCCTTCCCCGCATTTATGCTTTCGTACTTTTGTATTCACCTGTTCATCTCAAAAGTCAATACCATATTCACCTTCTTTTTTTTCCCTCAATGTTTTTTCTATTGTTTTCTTAAATTCCCAGAGGATTTTGTGCGCTCTTTATTTCGTGCTTGCCCCCTTTCTCCTTTTCTGTTTTCTCCCTCCAATCCACATGGCAACCCACATTTCCTTATTTCTCTCTTTTCCTCTCTTCACTCAAGTTATTTTTTTTCTTCATCATATAATTTTGTACCACTACGTTGCTTCCAGTCATTAGGTTTTTCTATAAATGCTTTCTCTGTTGACCATATCCTTGTTCTCTTGTTCATTAATGTACTTTACTTTTTTCATTTATTATTATCTGAGGGGTCCACAATTTACAAGCTCTGCTTTTTAGTGGGCCTCTCCATTTCCACAGAATATTAATCAAGTTTCATACGTAATTAATCCATGCATTTTCCTTTTCAAAGTGACATCTACACGCACCCTTTGTTTTTGTGTAATTTATGTCTTTTTGTGTTGTAACAATTCTCATATTAATTAACATTTTATAGGTCAGCCGTAAATAAGGTTTATATCCTTCCTGGCTGCTACCTATACCATAGCAAATATATGTTGTTTATATATTTGTTGTAACATACTATACTGTGTATTGTGTTGAAACTTCTATGTCTTTATTGCTTTGGTGAAATAAATAAACTAAACTAAACTAAACTAAATCATTGTATTGATCTATCTTAGTTTCAAATGTAATGTCTTGTATAGATTTTGCATTGTATTTTGTATTATTATGAAAATTGTATTCTGTTGGAAATGAAAAAAAAAATAGGGACCCTTTCGTTATTCACTCCAAACAATGAGCTCTGAAGTATAGTGGTTTGATTTTTTTTCTTTGAGAGTAGAGGGTTATATCACTGTTATCGTGAATTTCCATTTCAAAAACGAAGTGATCCCTATAATGATATGACTCCTAACAGAGTGGATTTCCACTCCTAGCCAGAGAGAAGGGAGAGAATATGAGAAAGGAAGAGGGGAGGGAACAAAATATAGTGGGGGTATATAGTGAGAGCAGGTGCTTACATCTCCCTGGTGAGAGCAGAGGGGGTATAATGGTGAGACCGGGGGGGGGGCACATGTGCGGATAATGTATAATGGATAGTTGTAGATAGGGGGCAATAGAAGTGTATGTGAGAAAGAGAGGTGGGGAGGAGGGGAGGGAAATATAGGGTAATGGAAAATTAGAGTAAAGAAAGGAGAGGGCAACAGACATGTATAGTAGTGAGACAGAACAGGGGGATAAGGTTCGGAAAGTGCATAGTTGGAGCAGGGAAATGTATAAGATGTATATAAGATGTATAAGACGCGTAATATAAAGGCCACCGCACATTTTACGATCGGTCTGCGATCCGATTTGTGAAATAAATCGCTATGGCATTAAATACTGGCATTTTAACGAGTGAAATCTACCTTATTCAGGTTCTGAAAAGTAATATGAATACTAAAGATATATAGGGTTTTTGTGAGCTGTCAGCTTTCTACAGCACTGTAAAAAATAATATGCCCATTAGTAACTTTTACTTATTTTTCCCATGTAGAATTTACTTGAAAACGTAAGTTTTGCCACTTACGCACTCGATTTAAGTCATAATACCTCAAATTTCCAATTTAGTAGAATATACGTGAAAAGTTTAAGTAAAATTAGATACAAAAGAACATTTAAGTAATTTCAACTTGTATTAATTTAGTATTGTTTACTCAAAGTAAGAAAGTGTACGTATTACTCAAGCAATAATTATGTTGATTGTACTTATTTGTTAAGTAAAGACTGGTGCAGTGCGTAATATAAGAATTAACATAATCATAAATATTCATTAAGACCAATTTAATCTCTTTTTTAGAATTAAATAATTCTTTTTTCGTGGTTGAATGAGAATTTAAGGAGTTTAAAATATTTCCTAATTCATTTAAGCAAAAGTAAGAAAATAAGACAATTATTAATTGTCACTCGATTCAAAACAAATCAAAACTTTCAAGAAAATTGTCAACCATTTTTCTTTTTAAGATGCTACGATCAAGTACATATAAAATTCGGAATCCTTTCAATAGTTTTAAAGCGTATGTAATAGTTTTTGTTGGTGATGCTAATATATTTAATTTAATAATTTAATTTAATAATTAATAATAATTTAATTTAATTTAATTAATTAAATTTAATTAAATTAAATTAAATTAAATCCTGAATTTGAAAGAGTGTCAGTGAATGTTAGATGGGTACAAGTATAATCATGTCAATTTTTTTTTTTTAATTGTTATCTATCATGATTACAATACTTAAATTATTTACGTTAATGTAACTCAATTTAACTGAGTAAAAGTTTAATAAGCAAAGTAAGTGAATTCTACTTAAAATTCCCTTTACAAATACATATATACTTAAAATAATCAAAGCAATCCGTTGACGAACTTGTTTGGAGTAATTTCAACGATTTTTTTTTACAGTGAGGGAATAAGGGCAAATTTAGTTTCAAATCGTAGGCAGTCGTACGATTTTTGTGACGTCACTACTCAGGGGCGGATCCAGGATTGAGTAAAAGAGGGGCCACAAAAATGAAAGTTTGTGAAAAGGTAGACCCGTATTTTTTTGGTCTCGCCAGCTTCTCGAAAAGTCGCTCAGTGGGGGGACAAAAAAAATTCGCCGAACCTTAAAAAATCGCTCAGTAAGGGGTTATGGGGTCAAGTTTCTCTCCATAATTCCCTGACAAGCAACAAAAAAAAGAAAAATGTCTTCACTCTAAAAAGGGGGGGGGGGGGCACAATCGAGAAAATGCCGGATCATCTATGGTAAAAATTCATACTTCTCTTCGAAAAGCGGGGGGGGGGGCACGGGCCGGCTGTGCCCCCCCCCCCTGGATCCGCTACTGTCACTACTACTCGGAGCCGATTTGGCCATTCCACCGACTAGAAAACTCGGCAAAGGCCGTATTATCGATTTTACTATTTGTATGACTATTCAGACCCTCTATCAAAAATATTTTTTATGATATTACATTTTCTCATGAAATCTGATCGCAGGTCGATCGTAAGGTGTTCGGTGTCCTTGATGGATACAGAGAAGAGAGAGAGAGAGGGGGGGGGGGGTGGGGGCTGTGGCAAATAAATAAAATGAAATGATGAAAAAGGTGAGAGGAGGCGTAGGATGAGGGATGGATAATGGTTAGTAATGGAGGGAGGAGCGATTAAAAAGAAAAGTTTAAAATGCAGTGAAAATATTCATGTCACAGATTTTGCCGACGGTTTTGGTTAAAAAAAAAAGAGACAAATTTAGAGAATTCTCTGACACAGACCTCAAATTCATAAAACTTCCAACTAAAGAATATGGATGTGCCGACAAAACTGATCTTTCCCCTCTTTATATATAAACCAATTCAAAACAAAAATCATGCTTATACCCGATCGAACCCGGGACCTATAAGGTCAATAGCCTTCACCAATGCACTGTGCATGCTCCCACCACTAATTCTGGTCTCTTTCATGAGGACCTATATAATTATAACAAAATGCTATCTCCAATATATTTTGAGTACTGCCCCGAGTGGAGGGTAAAAGCACCTCGAAGAAAACCGCAAATTAATTATATTTTTGTGTACGACAAACGGGAGAGTTGTCCACAAAAATGTCACAATCGACTCACCAAATTGCCAATTTGAGATTCGCATAGATGTAATGATCTCATTTTTCATACATCCATAACTTTCTTAGTCCTTGTCCGATTTCTTTCAAACTTTCACCATTCTGGTTTTCTTATTTTTGTGCTTTCACACAAATCATCTTACCAAGGTTAGATTGTCCAATCAGATCATGGAGTAGAAGTATACGCTTTGGTTGTATGAACGTTATAAGCTTCATTGACTATTTTATAAAGTCATAGATGGTCACACTAATAATATACAAGCCATGCATTTACAAAATAAAATCCAAAATTAAGGAGCAACAATCAACTGGCGCTTTTAAGGTTTGTCTTTGAATGTGTTTTTGTGAATCATGAAACTGCACATTGTACATCCATATATTTTTTTTTTAAATCTTGATGTACAATCTCATGCAGTGAAGTTGTTTTGTTGTTGTTTTTTGCAATATCTTGCTCAACCATTTCGCCCTGCATGTAACTATATCTAACCTATTCAAACGGGCAGTTGTACATTTATAGAATATATAAGCTCTATCACTGAGGCTGGAAGAAAAAAAACATGGCTACCAAAAAGGAATGACTATAAAATCATAAATGGCCATAATAATGAACATTCGATACAAGTCGTATAAACCTGTAATGTCCAGCAACGAGGAGTAAGAGTCATTAGCATAAAAACACCCAACACAGTTGTTGTTATAATGACAAGATGCAGTATTGTCATGATTAAGTTACTGATACTCACATTTGATTTCCTATTTGAGCTGATGAGTAGATTTGTTGCAGATTTCTTTTTTACTATGATACTTAGTGATGACCAGTCGGTTTACAAGAGCCGGGCATATTCCCGAATTATTAACCACAAGGGGCGACGGCCCTAGGGGAGGGGCGCAAGACCCCAACCCCTTCTCAGGCTTTGAAGCAGGGGCCGCGGAGCGTTTTTGAAAGGGGGAGGGGGGGGGGGGTTGATTTGATATCACTCATTAATTACAATTTTCCAACCTTTTTTCCGAGATTTTATTTTTTTTAAAGTCTACTTTAAAAAGTGTGCGGGGGAGGGGGCTGCAGCCCTCCACGGTCCCCCCCCCCCCCCTGTTCCGCGGCCCATCATTAGTGAAGATCCTACATGTTTTTATGTCTTTCAACCCAGGTGAAGTACATGTAAATGGCCTGGAAGATTCCAGATGTACGTCTGAGTCAAGGGTATGGTGGGGGTGGGGGGGGGGGGAGTTCATGGTCGCAAAACTGTGATAACCATGCTTTAAAAAAAAAATGCATGGTAAAAATCATGCGCGAATAGCACTTCCGGAGGGACGTGCCGCCGCCGCCGCACCCCGGGATTTCCGCCCATGGTACTGAATTACTGGGACAGGCAGTAGTTTCCTTGATATGATTATGAACCTGCTTTTAATGTTTCCCGTTGCGACTAAGAAGCTGCTTATGACGTGATGGCAAGAGTGTTCCAAGACCACAAAACTCCTAGACAGTCCTCGTAACTGTTTTCGAAATATCACATGGTGGCGCTCTTTCATTTTTGAACAGAATGTAGCAGAGAATCATATTTTTTTACTGATATTAATGTATTTCATTAAGTTTCCTTGTATATGTGACTTATCATGATTGTTTCTTGAAATTTAATATTGATCTTGAGAGGAAGCAATAAAATATTATTCAAAACAAAATTTGATATCACTCGATTACAAGTTTCCAAACTTTTTTCCAAGATTTAATTTTTTTTAAAGTCTACTTAAAATGTGTGCGGGGGAAGGGGGGGGGGGGAGGGGCTGCAGCCCTCCACGCCCCCCCCCCCCCCCTCCGGTTCCGCGGCCCATCATTAGTGAAGATCTTCGAATTCAAATTCTTTCTTACAATTCTGATAAGTGCTTTACTTCTGACATGTCTTTTATGTCTTTCAACCCAGGTGAAGTACATGTAAATGACCTGGAAGATTCCAGATGTACGTCTGAGTCAAGGGGATGGTGGGGGTGGGGGAGGGGGGGGGGAGAAGTTTATGCTCGCAAAACTGCTGTTGTTGTTGTTGTTGTTGTTGTTTTAAAATAGGCAAACTAGTCAATTTTGACTATTGTTGCCTTACTAAATTGCTCTTTTCACTTATACTTTGTTTGTTGATCCGTGGGTCTAACTTTAGTTTTTGTTAGAAAGGTACAGATTCCAGGATACCATGCAGGTGATAACCATGCTTAAAACAAAAAAAATGCATGGTAAAATTCATGCGCGAAAAGCACTTCCGGAGGGACGCGCCGCCCCGCCCCCCCCCCCCCGTATCTTATATCAATGATCTCGTTTTATATGAATTAATGTAATAATTTCATGTATTTTGATTTGTGAATGTATGCAAGAGGAAGTAAATTACATATTATTTTTAAAAAAATATATATAGGCCTATTATACCTTCCTCTATTGTTAATCTGATTGTAAGCTATTTTATTTGGAAAAAAAATGTATAATCATGTGTAATTTGAGATTTTGTTTTCTATGATCATTGAGTGATGATTAATGAAGTATTGTTTTTTGTTCTTTTTTTATTAAGTGTTCATGAATGTATCTTGTATCGATGATCTCGTTCTATATGATTTGATATAAAAATTTCATTATTGTGAATGTATGGCAAGAGGAAGGAAATAAAATATTATTTAAAACAAAATAACAGAGAATTATTCAAGAACATTGCTACTATGACCGTGAATTCTTTTTCCTTTCCCTTTTGAAAAGAAGAAGAAAGAATCAAAGAAAACTGACTTTTAAAGTATTACTTTTTGAAATTCTTTGTTGCTTATTTACTCTTGATTTATTGAGGGTGTATAGCTTATGAACTTTGATTGTTTTTGTTCTTTTACTCTCTTTATTTTTTAAATAATCTTTATTCTGTCTTTATTTCCTTTTACCTTCCTCCCCCTACTGTCTTCGTCCTATATTATGGGAAGAAAAAAAATCAAAGGTTAAAAATATACATATCACCTTTCAAGAATTATCTATAAATGGGACTTGTTTTACTTCTCTCTTTCTTTTAGTTGATTTGAAGAGAGTTGCCAATGATATTGGTAGACTCACATCATTGCAGAGAAGGGGAGTGGGTGGTAAAGAGAGAAAGAGAGAGAGAGAGGGGGAGAGAGAGAGAGGGGGGGGGGGTGTTGATTTGGTTTGATTCGCTAAGTGTTATACTGGCGATGTAAAGCAAAATAATGCAACATTGATGCAACAATATAGAGAGACAAATTTCTTGACGTTTTGTATATTACGTGCATGCTTTGTTTTTACTCTTTATATTCTCGTTTTTCCTACTGTTTTATCTTTATATATATATATATTATATGCTTTGTTTTTACTCTTTATATTCTCTTTATTATATACATCAAGGTATATATATATTTTTTTTTTTCATTCATTAGGCATATCGTAATGTTTGAACTTTAACTTTTGTTCACGGCCTTGCTAAAAGTAGGTTTTTACCAAGATTAGGCCGAAATAAACTAATAGGCATATATAGACAAGGAAGAGGGAGAGAGAAAGAGAAAGTAAGAGAGAGAGACATAGAGAGAGAGAGAGAGAGATGGGGCTACCAGTGATAATGTCCGCTTCACAATGTTTGATACCTTGACCCCCCCCCCCCCCCCCTTCTCTTGCCCATTGACCCTACATGACAAATACCAGGACAATCACCCTCAAAAAGCTTTTTTCTTTGTTCCCTAACAAAGACCTGAGATATTTCGTTGGATGATAGGTCTGTGATTTCTTTCAAGCAACCCGATTTTTTAAAAAGAACATTTGGTTATTTTTTTTCTCTCTACGCTCTTTTCTGCCCTCTGAACTCTTCAACAAGTCGTAACAAATTTGATAACATATCGAATCGGTGTCCAATGGCAACGGATATAATGATATCATCGCACATTATTAGCTGCAGCAAGTCACTACGAGCAAAATTTATTGTCAATCTCTGTAAACCCACGCGCCCGCCGTTTTATGATTTTACATATTTCCATATTCATGTCGTCAAAAGGCCAATCGCTAGCGTGAATCGTGCAGAAATGAGCCAATCAGGACACGAGTTTGCTTTGCGTCACTGAATATATTTACATACAGCTGAACCGCGAATACGGGTTAGCGCAAGTCTGCTATAATAGATTGTACGTTGCAAGAGGATTGGATAGTTCTGTTCTCAATGACGTCATACAATACTTCGTATTGGGTCGTTTTTACGTTATATTTACCAGGTATAATATTACTATGTAGCGGTTCTAAGGGGGAAGGGAGGGATGGGGCTTTGGGGCACAAAAATTGTTCAAGCCTCCCCAAGGCGCCAAGGGCGTGCGCCACCCGCCTTTAATTTTTCGGTTTTGTGATTTTTACCGTGGAAGGGGAGATCCCCCTCCCACACCCTCCGCTCCCTGTGGCGCCAGCCTATTTCATATTCGTGGATCCGCCACTGTTTCAAGTGGACTCTACACAACTCCCTGCACTGATCCACCGCATTTTTTTTTCAGGTGGTGACGTCTCCACTCTCAGCTCATTATGGACCTAGACTCTAAGCCCGAATTCACAAAGCAGGGGGCGTTTCATCAAGTGTCTTGTCAGTGATTTTTACCGACTAATTTGCTCTTAGCCAATCAGATGCAAGGATTTCAGTAGCTTATAACAGTTGTCGGTAAAAATCACTGACAAAACACTTGATGAAATGCTCCCCAGGTTTTATTTAAACCATGGGGTTTTAAGCGTACGTGCGCACGGAATCCGATCCAATCATATATTTTCTTTAAGCGCGCGCATGCGCAATGTGCGCTATTTACGCTTATTTTAGTTTGCTTACGGAGGTTTAAACCTTAGCCATGGTTTAACTTTAAACCTCCTTTGTTAATTTGGGCCCCGGCTCAGCTCAAGGCAGGAGTCAGGATGAACAGCACAGACTGACCCTTTCCGCAGTGTGAGCTGTAGTCCAAGCATGCATGCCGTATTATAGCGTATAGCCACCACTTTTTAATTTTTTATTTTTTTTTTAAAATTTTTAATTAATTTTTTTTTTTTTTTTTTTTGGGGGGGGGGGGGTAGGGCGGCGGCGGCAGGCACGTCAACTTTTCAAAACCAAATGATGCGAGCGGGCAAAGTGAGCGATGACTAATTCAATAGGGAGCGCTTTTTAAGGAATAAATGAGAATTACTGACAGTCCCACACTTTGTCACTGTTTTTCATCTTTATTAGTTTTTCATCTTTTTCCAATAAATGAGCGTCGGCATGCATTAAAACCTGTATTTTGTCAGTAAAATCTCTCATTATTTCTTCAAGTTGATTATTTGGAAGTGTGAAAGAATATATAAAATTAAGTACGGTCATCCAAATGGATGATAATAAAATCAAGAGGCATATATTTTCGAGCGAACGAAGCTAGCGGCTTTCGAAAATTTTAAAAATATTTCAAAGCACGGTGCCTGTCATGTCGGTATTCCCACATTCCAAAAAGTTTCAAAAGCTACTGACAGAGTAACAGGGAGGTGGAAGAGGTGGAAGAGAGAACAAGCCCTTCATCAGAATGACGAGAAGAAAAATAAGCCAGTAAAAGAAGAAGAGGAAGAAGACGATGATGATGAATAAAAAAAAGCTTCAGTTGGACATGAAATGAAATAAATAATGACAATAACACTAAGGATGATAACAATCTGCTATTACTATACAATAACTACTGCTAATACTACTGTTAATTTAATGATAATTATAATGATAATAGTAATAACAACGCAGTAATAAATAATCATAATAAATAATTAGTAACTAGATTCACATATTGAATGACATGCGCCGTTAAAACCAATCCACAACAACAGCAACAACAACCTGATAGTAATAACAATGTTAATAAGAAGAAGAATGGTAGGAAAACTATAAGAAAATGAAAAAAGGAGGAGCCTCGGAGGTTTCTTCCACATTCCTGCATTTCGAATACTTTGCAGCAAGGGAGGTGGACCTCCATGCTTGCACTTGCAGTACCGAATCCTACGTTCGACCATCCTGTCATGACGAGGAAGCTATGTTCATTCATTTTCATTTTCAATCCTTTGTGTGTGTGACTGCTGTGCATCTCTGGAAATATAAAGATCGTCTGTTCTTGACTTTTCACTCTTTAATTTTCTCTTGTCTTATTTTATCTCACATCATAAAACATGGAAGTCAATCCACCAGAACTTAAACGCGATGGAACTATGCAAGTCACAGCACAGGTAATATTATGGATGCATTTTTATCTCTCTTTTGTGTTGAGATTTTAAAAATCGAACTGCTTTTCTTGTCTCTCGTCCGTTCACCGTTGTTTTGCATTGCCACTGTCGCGAGATGTATACACACGTGTGTAAATCTAAGCCGATGTGCTGTATACTGCTACTCATGAGTGCTTGCTGCACATTTTGCAGTGAAGCGCTTGCCTTGATTTTTAGAGCTAGAAAATCAAGGCTTTGGCTTTAACTTTTACCGTTGTTTGATAGAGAAACTGTAACTGTTACTAGTTCAACTGCAAGTTAGACATGTTACTGTTAGATTTGAACTGCTGTGGTTTCGAAGTGTGAAACCTTGAAATTTTGAATAGGATACTAGGCCTAAATCTAACTTATAAAATTAAAAAAAGTTAAGTGTAGCCCCGGGACTCTGCCACGAAGTGGCAGCGTCCTGAGTGAAACCACTACTATTCCGTGGGCACATGGTGGGTCTCACAATTTACATGGGCAAATGACCATGTAGAGATCTATAGTCATGGTAATGACAATAGTAATGTATTCCAAACTATACACCGGCCTACGAAAGTTTTAGTACAGGAGCCGGGAAATTAATACGAGGCTACTAGTACTAGGCCTAGCATGCCTAGGCCCCTAGGCCTTTTTTATATCGTCCTCATCAAAAAGAAAGACTACAGTTATTTCAGAAAGTATTGTAAGTAGTTTACCTAAAGTAGCTGCAGTAAAGTTAACAGGAGATGTACGTCAGTAAGTTACATCAGGTGCTTAGATTTAATTTTAAGTTAGGCCTAGGCCTAATTCTCAATTAAAGTCAAGAGTATTGTTACTTTTGGAATGACATTTTACTGAGACTAAAAATAAAATCAAGTAGGCCTAGGCCTACTGTTGTAACACTAACAGACTAACAACCCTAACACAGTATCTACGTTACACTAATAAAACTCAAAAATACTTTAAGTTTAAACAGCTGAGTTAACATTCAAGATCTGTCAATTGTTAATTGTTAACTGAGTGTCAACTGATTAGGCTCTTAAATTTTGATCTCACTAATTTGTCTTTAAAGTTAGATCTAACATACATTACTCATTAGATCCTCTTGTCTAGACAATTACAAGAGTCTAGATCTACAATCTAACTGCTGTTGGGTCTAGTACAATTACAATTAATCTAGATCTAACGAGTAATGTTAGACCTAGACAGAAATAACCGTCTGTTATGGGGAAATCTTTAATATTTCTGACATTTCTCAACCTTCCCCATAGACAACAGAGGTCTAGTGGAGCCAGACGGAGTCTCAGCGGAACAACCGATGATACAGAGAGACTGAAGCTTTTGGTCTATGTTAGATCAAGTCAAATGTCGTCTAACGTTAGAATCTACAGTCAGTTTTTTTGTTGTTTGCTTTTCAAATTTTTCCATGCTGAGAATTGAGATAAAGCTGATCACACTTCACAGAATTGCTTTTCATACTTTTCAAGTGGTCAAGTCTGGAACAGTAGAGAATGTCTGATAATTCTGCTGGCTTATAATTAAGGCAGTTTTTATTGAGTTACGGTTAGACCAAAAAAATTTTCTTCAGAACAAAAAAAAAATTACGCGGACTAAATGGATAGACCTATCATATATCCACAAAATGGACAGCAGATCTATACTGGGTCATGACCCGTGAGCAATAGAAATTTCAGGAAATTGAGTTGATAATCTCGACCATATTAGAACTAGTCTAGTTTACACCCATACCCTCTCTAAACTAGACCCTACATGACGATCCATACTATGATGGTAAGTTTGCTAGAATACGATTTTCAGCAGGTTTTACCAAGTTTCATACATGTTTTTACAGTTTCATTCTTGCAGGCCCTTTACTCAAGAATATCTATAATGCCTTGATGGAGAACATTGGTCTTTCAATTCAGGGTATTACGTAAATTAACATTTTTCCTAATGCCATTATATTCATAATTATATTTGTACAATATTGATGTCAATGTCAATGAAGTTTCATAACATATACCAAAATACCCCAAAACCAAAATAATATAGAGGTCTACTCTTGTCAGTGTTACGAGATGGAGAGGCTTCAAGCTCAGATCTTGAAAATTGATAGAGAGACGTGTGTAGAGTGTATCATGAATGGGCAAAGATCAACATTAATAGGCCCACAGACCTACATGGAGTTGCATAAATGTTTTCTGTATAGTGTCTACATGTAATTACATGCTGCCATTTCTACTAAAATAATGTAATGGTTTCATGTACATATAAATATTAGATCTTGTACAGTATCATGCATGTGGACATACCCAGCGTCTTAGATACATGTGTATATGGTGTAATTTAGGGTGTTGAAAATGAAACCAAATTACGTGTACACCACAGGCCATTTTAAGATTTTCATTTGATGTGTCTATCTCAAGCTACCAACAGAATTACCGTAGCTTTTTTGTAGATCGGCCTGCTATACTGCAGTACACTGTTGGTTGTCACAACTTGAGTTATAAACAATTTAAACATAAGCAGTCTCTTTGCTACCTATGTCATTATTCCATTTCCCGCCAACAGCGTTCCACTGGTATGTTTGCCATTTGAGAGACTAATGAGTATTTCAAATCAAAGTCCATGGTTCAATCGCTTGCCTGCACTTGGTACTTAGAGGAAATAAACTCGCATTCTGCAACTGCACACAATCTTTCTTTTATCATCGTAGTGAATGGAGCATGAAAACAGAGCATTGATACTTCAGGAATGTAAAAGAGAACTGTTTTCGTTTCCATTTACTCCATTGGGAAGTGAGAATGGTATTTTCACATATAATTTTCATATCAAGGAAATTGGTATTTGATTACACATGTAGTATTTTAAGAAGCTTCCCGTTTTAGCTTCATGCATGAAGGAAGTGTTTTTCAGTCAACCATATGGTTTTTTACTTCAGAGAAGTCAAATTGAAATTATGTAGTTGGATAGCATGATTGAAGCTAATTATGGAATTAGATATGGACTGAGATATTCACTTAATAACGAACAGAAAAAGATGCAAATACAGAATTATTTTAACGATGTACAAATTGGATCTAAGACAAATTATACAACAAGTAGGCTTGTATAATTTAGCTTATCTCACTCTCAGTTTCCTGATTTCTCAGTTTCCTGATTTCTCCAAGTCAGTGGGCAGACTTTAGGTCACAAAAGTGAAAGTAATATAAAATGTGGTTTTTATACATGTAGGTCCGTATCTATTTATGTGATACCTACTTTAGTATAGATTTAAAGAGTCTTCCAATTATCAATTTCAGGGTACATAGTACTACATACATGTACATGCAATTGATGTCTTACACGTGCAATTTTGGTCTTACACGTGCAATCTTGGTCTTAAAGATGGTACAGGTGTATGTGTTCATGTAATGCCCTACAGGGTTTGGTTGCATGAAGAACAAATGCTCTAGTGTTGGTCCGTGTCCTCAGTTAGTCATAAAAGAATTGAAAACTTCCTGTTCCAATTGCAGTCCTGTATTACAAAGAGCCCCTAAGCTCCCCAACTTGCCTGGAGCCCCTCTTGTTAATCTGCATGGATTGTCCTCTGTCCTATCGAATCAGGGTCCTGACAGCAGATGGCATGCAAACCCAGACTACAGGTGGAGCAAATGTGAATATCATTGTAGTGTCATTCAGGTTCCCTTTGCAAACTACTGTACATCAATAGCAGTGTCTCAAAAGATTAAGATTTGTTCTCTTTTCTTTTGATGGACCATCTACATGTATTTCTGAATCAGAAGAGCTGTGGGCTACAGCCTACTGTTGTGAACACTGATTGTGGAAATCCAATTTACATGTAGTGCACTACATATGGGGTGTTGCAAGAAAGTTGCGATTGATTGCAAGTTGCAACTGATCGGTACTGACCAATCAAAATCATTGTTGCAAGCGCATCTTCTTGAATGGGCAGACCCTGAACCATTCAGAATGGTTGTTCTAATTTGCTTTACAATTTGCAATTGATTGCAACTTTCTTGCAACACCCCAATAGACTTATGGGAGAGGGGGTTCAAGTAGAGAGTGAGGAGGCATTATTCAGTTGTAGGCCTAATGGATGGTGATAAGCTTGAGCTTTAATTAACTCTTAACTGTGCCAAGGGTTTTAGATCTTTTCAAAATTTTACCAAAATGTGATCAATGCTTACTTTTCAAATGTCTCCACTTCATTAACTATCTTTTATTTCACAAAATATGGTGTACATAACTTGGAGGAATTCTATTACCATTTCTTATGATACCAAACATTACTTTACCCAACTTCATGCATAAGAATTATTGAAAATTACATTTGAGTTTGAGTTTCTTTTTTGTCCATTATTTTTTGGTTTCTCATTTGTTTACTATTATTTAATATTGAAATAAGGTAATATCTTTTTAAAATTTGCAATTTTATCTGAAAATTTCTACGGTAGCATATAATTATAATCATATAATTAGAATGCTTGATTTATGTTAAAAGTTTTGATACATTGACCACCATATACATGTACATGTAACTTTCCTGTGGTCGAGCAATTGGTGAATGCAAATGACAAGTCTGTCACATATACCTGCAATAGGCACTGAAAGAGTTAAAGGTACTCTGTAAAAATGATAATTTCCAAGTATCAGACTGTACATACTGTACTTACATACTGTACTTACAAAATCTATGTCTTATAATTCAGTCGACTTTGATCTTTCATTACGCTACCTACTTGTATATCCTAACTGCCTGGTACGGATGTACATGTAAGTGCCTGTTTGAAACTTGCACTGAATTAATGATAATGTTCATGTCCAAGAAAGCACCTAGTGGGAATCCATATCTAGCGTGGACTGAGCTTCCTGGAAGCTGGAGAGGTCAGTCTCCTTCCAGACTTTCCTTACCATCAATTGAGTGAGGTTTCATCAAATGTCAACTCCCAAGTGCATCTAAAGGTGTCACTGGACGTGTGTTTGATTACAACATCAATGTTGACAATTATATCTGAAATACACAGCTGCTTCCCTCATCCCCTGTCTGGTTGCTCTGTCACGCTAGTCTACAAACATAGTATCATTGTAAGCATGTCTATACATGTAGTTATGTTCACACGATGGGAGATAAACTTTAAGTTAACTTGTAGTTTCAGACCGTATGAACGGACTTGTAGTTTCAAAACTTTAAGTTTACTTTTAGTTCTAGAACCACAAGCGAGCTTGTGGTTAAGGCCGAAAACCACGAACAGTGGGTGGTCATCCACCTTCCGGGGGGTCATACCCTTCGCACAAATTATTAACACAGAATCTGTATGTGTACTGTACACACAATCGGTAGTCTCTAACCACGACGATCGTTTGGCTTGTAGTTTCAGCTTGTTGTTTAGGGCTTGTGTGAACCCTCGTTGCGTTTAGGGAGTCGTGGTTCTGTTAAAGTTTCGAAACCACAAGTCCCGTATGAACATAGCTAATATTTCTTTGATCAGAGATGAATTTTTTTATGGACCAATACTTGATACACCAAGATTGAATCCACTAGAAATAAGAGGGGGTGGGGAATGTACATATCTATTTTTAGACTGAAGAAAGGAAACTGATAGTGATTTTGCTTAACTTCCCAGGATATTAAATGCTTTCATTTTCCCTGAAAAATATTAAATGAAGGTCTATTTCTGCGGCAACTGTAGACTATGCTGTTGCTGATAGATTATCTGAAATCTAACAGAATCTCTCTTGTTGAAAGAGTAGTCCAGTAAAATTGATTGTTGATGTAAAGCTACTAATGAGCTCATCCAGGCATCCACATTAGAGGTGAAGATGCAGAAGAGATGCACATGATACCTAAAATAAGGATTCCTGTGAAGAAATAAAGGAAGCTTGTTTTTAGCTGCTTTTAACACCTCGTCTTTTAATTATTACTTTCCTTTGTCAAAATATTTGTTATATTGTAATAGTTATTGTAATTGAAAATGGTTTGATTATTAGCATTACATATCTTTTAACACCGTAATACATGTATACACTAATACCACCTATAAATTTCCTTTACCCGACAATGTTTACTAAATTTAATCTGGAGATCTAGGGAGATCTAGGGATGGGATAAGGATAGAAGATGACATCCTGGATATGTACTCTACATGTAAGTTCTCCAGTGAATACATGTACATTGACAGTGATATTACTGAACTCGGCTTAAAGTGTGCTTAAAATGAAAGGCCCGTCAAAATATGGATCATACTTTGAAAAGTGTAATTTAAGGGTGCATGGATGGAACAGCATATTTATTTCACACAAACATGCATCCTTCTTTGAGGCTTTAATAAGTCAAAACAGTGATGTGATGAGAGAGACAGCTGATGAAACTGGGAGATGTACATGTATCGTCCAGCCTGTCTCGGTTAATTGTCATGCTCAAACAAATTAATCGTTTGCTGAGAAGAAGGGCTTTAATTGGAAACCTTTACACAGAGTTTGTGTCTTTCTGGCTCTCACCTGGCGATATGCAATTTGTATGCTCTCTCAGGCACAAAATCTTAATCACAGTTGTCTAAAGAAGCAGTCAGAAAAAAAGGTTGATGCAGGGAATTTTACCTTGTTGATGTCTGAAAAGTAGCATGTACAGTTAACCTTGCATAACTCGAAGTCGCACAAGTCGAACTTACCCTAAGTCAAATCAATTTTTTAAACCAAACTTTGCAAAATATGTGTGATACATGTAGTAATTAACATTTCCGAAGTACATAAGTTGAACTATTTCTTGTTGTCCCAACAGATTCGACTTATGCATTTAGTTAACCGTACATTGTAGTCATTTACATGTATGTGTGTAGTACACTGTTGGTTTGAATGTTGCTCTGTGTCCACACATACGGCTTAGGCAGGACACGCTCCTGCCTCTGCTCTTGTACATATTTTATATCACATCCAAAGCATGATTAATTGTTACAAGCTGACATGTTAGCCTTACTAGCTGGCATGTTAAAATCCTGTACAGCATTAGCTCATCATACTTAATTTATCACCGGTAGTTGTGGGGATCACTGACACAATATGGCCACCTAACCCATGGTACAGTACCTGCAAGAATGCGAGAGACCTGGGGGGGGGGGGGGGGGGGGTAAATAACAGTGCATTGGTTTTGATGGGTAATTATTTTTAACAGGTAAGTATTCTAGCCATTAAACGGGCATTAAACTGGTAGAACTTGAACTGCGCCATCTTCAGTGATTGCTAAATTAAAATTAGTACAGGTATTTAAATATTAATTGCATTTTATTTGGAATTGTGACAAACAGCTTGTTTGGATAATAGGGACATTTTTTTTTCAAACTATTATTTTTGACTTGGCATTGTAGAAAATTGCCTGCAGGTAAATGTACATTCTAAGCTTTTGCAAACTAGAATGGGGCATGATGGGAAAAAGAGAGGCACAGTGTGTGTGTGTGTGTGTGTGTGTGTGTGTGTGTGTGTGTAATTGGGTTTTTACAGACGTGTATCAATCAGATATGATTATTTACGTCTGGGACCGACCTTTAACGTCACCATCCGAAAGACGTGACTCAGTCTCGAACCTGGGTCCGCTGAATCAGTTTATAACTTCCACTGGTAGCTGGATTACAGGCGCACGCCACAACGCCCAGACACTTATCAAATCCTGTTGAAAGGTGGCGCTATTTAAGAGCTTCAGTTTACTGTCACTTTAAAGGGCGAGTCAATTAGAATAACATTTCATGATAATATCAAAGTATTGTGTCAATACTGCTAGAAATCGCATATACTTTTTATTAAAAAGATCTGTGTACTTCTCTAAGCTTCGTTGAAATTGCCTAAATCGCACGTTTATCAGCTAGTCTGTCACGCCCCTCGAAAAATAGGGCCCAGTCACGTGCCTTGTCAGGTGACCTGTGACGTACCATCGGGAACATCTAGCTAGCGGACGACGCTTGTCTGTGTATATCCAGTGCAGGGAATTTGGGATAGGCATGATAGGAGTGCATATCTCAAGAAAATGCCGAGGAGATGTGTTGTTGCTGGGTGCAGCAAAGGCACCAGCGATGGTGTCAGTCTGCACACCTTTCCTAAAGATGATACAACTCGAAAAATTTGGATTTCAAGGATCAAGCTGACGCGAGCTAGCTCAGTGGGATGGCCCTTCCGCTCACAGTACTGTTTGCAGTGACCACTTCAGGGAGGAGGACTTCGATAGTCAGGCCCTCAGGCCAGGGGCTGTATGACCAGCTAGGATTTGCGCCCAAGAATAAAATGCTGCGGCCGACAGCTATCCCTGTCATCAGACTGGGAACTGAGGGCTGTGGAACTGGAAGCCAAACACAGGGAGCTAAAAAAACAAGAGTCGGTCTGCAGTTCTGAAGCTGGAGTCACTGGAGAAAAAGAGGGTAGGTCTACCGTATCGTACCGGAGAGCCCGGGGGGGGGGGGGCACTCAACCTGTTTTTGGATGTGGGTGTGCCGCTGCCAATCTCAAAACAGGGGGCTAAGGAGCTAAATGGTTAATTGAGGAAGCTCATTTTTGAGGGTCTAAGGAGCGAACGGGTTCATGGGCAGAGCTAATTTTAGCTGCTCGCGATCTCACTACTGTCTACTCTGGTACACATACGGTGCATGAGCTGAGTCAGCGGTCGCAGCGCTGTTTTTAACGCTGTACATGCCGGGCCACTGCACTGGCTGGATGTCGCATGCAGATTGATCTCGCTGAGCCGCCGCTAGCACTAGTAATACCGCGTTCAGTTATTGGGCACTAGGCCGCCCAGCTCCCCGCTGCGCTGGCCTGCTGGGAGGCTAGGGAGCGACCGTTCCCGGACAATAGGCTGTGCGCATTGTTTTCTCATATTCTAGGGAGCGAGTCGGAAGCCAATCGAGGTGCGGTTAGTGAAAATCTGAAAATCGCATATCATGGGAACGACCCGAGAAGGTTGAAAGTGGGGGACGTCACAGCGGCACATACATGTGTGACATATATATGTGAGTGGCCCCCCCCCCCCCCCCCCCCCCCGGGAGGCAGCTAGCTTGCAGCACACGATTTTGCTGTAATTGTTGTAATATATTTAGACTTTCATCCAGTCTTTCAGTGTACTTGGTTGTTATCATAAGCACGCACACAAAGATTCGCAAGGTACGGTCAGCAGTAAAGCGACTGTCCACACGTCTACTTGTCTGTAAAATATTACGTTTTTCCAAAACATAAACCTAATCCAAAAGAGGAATTATCATGGGTGAAGTGTTTGAAAAAATGCCAGACTTGTCATTTGACCTCTACTAAAATGTCTAAACAACCTATTCAAATCCTTTTGGGGGACTTAAAGATTGTCGAAATTGTATAAATAGTGATATGAAAATGGATAAATTATCATTCATTTACATTGCCAACATATTAGTCAAACTTAGTGGCTTCGCGGGGGACTTCCCGATGCTACGTCAAATCGCTCTAGCCAATCAGCTGTCAATTTTTGGGGGCGTTCCCAAATTAGTGAGTTTTTTGACCAATTTCTTGTTACTGGGCAATTTTTTTTCTGTAAAAATGTCAGAATTGTGTCATTGGACCTATGTACTACATTTTTAGCCCCAATGTTGATTCTAATTGACTCGCCCTTTAATATAATTTTTCACTGCCAGGGCAAGTCCAAGGTGTTCAATCATTTTGCATCCCATGCAATGTAGTGTAGGCCTAATGAAGTGATAAACATAAATTGATTTGAAAGTATCATTTTACTTTGACTTGATATTTTGGCAGGAAACCGGTAACGGTTTTTATTGTTAAATTTACATGTATATCATTCCTGGACAATACCTTCGACTTCAAGGTAATTCATCCCTTTTGCAGACTTACAAAACATTCTGCGAAACATTTCTTAGGGCTGCTAAACGGATGAAGTACCTTTATTTTATTCTTTACTCTCATACTTAGAAACATGAGATATTAAGTCTGGACTATAGACATCAAACTGTTTCCCTTGAAGATCAGTTTCAGTGTAGGTACGTTGGTATGCTGATTGAATAACAGAAATAGGAAGAGGAAGTATAACATCCAAATTAGCTACATTTAAAATCAAGAGCTATTCTATGGAATAAAAGATTGTAGAGTACACAAATTTTGTGTAAAATATTGACGCAACATCTCTATGTAGCTTGGTACCAAACAGTAAACAAATCAGTTTGTAACCCATGATAGAGAGAATTAGAGCACAGTAGAGCAAAGCTCATTATAAAAGTAATATTGTAGATATGTAGATTTGTTTACAAGTGGATTTGATGAGGCTAATCAAAGGTCAGAATTCAGACAGGCAGTAGGACAAAACAATATAATATGATATGGGTTGAAAACATGGTACATGTAGAAAAGAATAATATTCCGTTCTTGTATAGCGCATATCACATTATGATATAACATCTCTATGCGCTTCCAAAGGACTTTGGATATTATTACCCTGGCTTTAGCTCCGGCAACCGGCTCGGTGGATTCAAGGAATAAATCCTACCAGGTACCCACTTACTACACCTGGGTCAAGTGTGGCAAATGTAAATTAATGTCTTGCCAAAAGACGTTGGTGCTGTGGCAGGGCCATACCTTGTGGTTCATAGTCCGGAGACTTATCCACTAGACCACAACACCTAAATACAGGTAGAAAAGAGTCTACTTTTGTCGTACAGCTACCATCCCGACCTACAGTAAATGGTCATATAATTGCAAGTACATGTACTCTGCATAGAAGTGTCATTCATGACTCATATTGTGTGTCATGAATGTGGTAATGCTCAAGATGGTATAATGACTGCTGAAAACTGACCCTCTTGCACATAACTTTTTCTAGCATTGATCAAGCATGGTATTCACATAGCTTTAAATGTAGTCATCTAACTAGAAGTGGGTATCAAATTTTGCTTCTTAAGACTTTAGGAATTTCCTTTTTTGTATCAAGGTAGAGCATCTGTACTGTGTGGTTAGAAAGTGTTTGAAAAATAGAACTTTAGCATCTCTGAAACTGGTTGAAAGTATTTGGTAAATTTTTGCTTTCATATTCCCAATTGTTCATTTATTAATGATTTGGAGCAGATTAAGGGTGGGTTTATACTCCCATTTTCAGGACAGAATGAGCCTTTTGTTCCATGTTTAGTTCAAAACACAGTTGCATCCACAGTCATTTTCGTATAATCGCCGATTTAAAACGCTGATGGAAAACTCAGGAAAGGTTGCATTTTGAATCGTCGTTTCTCAAAAAACACTGTTTCTGGGGAAGCAAACATGCAAATCATTTGTAAACGCATTTACATTGTATATGAAGTCATATAAAAGCTTAGCATGTGCAGTGATGTTTGAAAAACCAGCTGCAGAGCCCGAATTCACCTGGAGAAAAGTATAAACTACCCCGTGAATCTGCGATTTAGATGAGCGTTCAAAACGCTGTCTGTGCCTTTGCTAAGAATGTATAAAGGCACCCTATGTTCTGTAGGGATTGAAAAGTGTGCAATGCTTGGTGTCCACTAGCAATCAGTGTCACCCCAGGTGACAGTTTCTATGAAGATTTGGATGTGAACAGGGAGTATGATGGGTTCAATGTCTGGGGCACTTCTCCGTGTGCATCTGCATTTGTGAGTTGATCTGCTTCCACATTCATTATCATACATTATACCGCTTCTTCCTGGGATCATCATGTCTTATCAATATTGCATGCGTGCGGGGAGAAAGCTTGTGTCAGTTGAATGTGGATGATTTGTGTTTTGAATATCACCTTGCAGTATCCAAATTGCTTTACAGTATATCCTCCATCTTTAGAAACACATTTCAGTTGTAGGTGTTTGTACGTGAATATAAGTTTTTGTAAGTTTCAAAAGTCCTTTTGCTAGAGTACTGTATATGTTTTTATTTCTACATGTATGTATAAAAATTAGCGTAATTGTCCAATTTGAAAATTGTAATTTCATGGAATATACATGTACATGTAGGAAGATTTTAGGAAGTTGCTAGAAAGTGGAAAAGAAATCTGTAAATATATTTCATAGACTGTCATGTACACTAGTACGTGTAGACTACTTGACTAGTAAACATATTTTACGCAGAAATGAGAAAATGAGAAAGATATTGGTTGAGGAAAACGCATTCTGACCGGAACGTGGAGTTATTCCAACTCACATGGTTGTACCGCAAACCTTTTTCTGAATTACAACTTCACCATGCAAACCTTCAAATCCTAAACATATTTTAGTTTTACCATCCAAAGCAGTAAAGTAGTTTTTTAGCAGATTGGTAGAAAGAAACAACAGGGCCCCATTTCATAAAACTTATTAACAACTGCCACATATCTATGACAATCAGATGCAAGTATTTCAGTAGCTTTAATATACCTGTTATTGTAAGATATCAAGTTTTATGAAACGGGGCCCAGAACGTATAAAGCAGAAATGAGAAATGAGAAAGATATTGGTTGAGGAAAATGTGTAAGAGAAATAAAGAAGGTGCCAGTGAAACTGAAAGAAAAAAAAAGGAGGAGGAGAGCAATTTAGCTGTGGACTATTCCAAAAGATCTTGTAAAAAATAAGAAAAAGAAAAGTTAAATGACTACAAAAAAAATTGAAATTACTCCCGAAGGAATTCAGTCAAATCTAAAAAGGGCTCCCCTGGACAAAAAGGTATGTGTATGTATTTTTATTCTCAAGACAAAATCATTAAATAAACCTTACACAATCCTGTGTTTGCAGAGACCAAATTATGATCAGAACTTTACATGTTATTATGACAAAAATATCCTGTTTTCAATTCACTTCTAGACCTTTTGAGAAGCAAAGAAGCGCTGCTCATAAAACGATCATATTCTTGAGAAAGCTTTTGTCATGCCGGATGCTTGTGTAACCTTGCATAGTGTGCATCATATAAGAAAGTTGCTCTGTTTATGAAAGACTTGCCCTAGTTGAGGTTTACAGCATGACCGAGTTCCATCTCATCTTCACTGTGACATCGTTTTGAAATGAACCATACTCCTTTCAAAAAAAATAAATTCTGTTCATTGCTACCGAGGGGTGTACATGTACATGTCTTGAATGCCTCATTCACATTCCTGAATTAAGAATTAATGCCATATTCTAAGTTCTGATTTTTTACTTTAAGTGTACATGTTGTCTTGTGGCTGAAAATAAAATAGATGTATATGGTATGATTTGTTTGTCCTAAAGGGAATCCTTTATTCTGTGTGGAGAATTTTAGATAAGCCAAGTAAATGAAGCATTACTAGGAACCCTTCCTTAATATCCAAAGAAATATAATCATGGATTGTATGTCATTAAAATTTGACCATGTACATGTACACAATTGTATGTATGTTATGATTATAAAGTACATGCATACGTGTTTATGCATGAATGAAAATGAAATGGTATTGTATGGAGGATGGAGTGTACCGGTAGATCAATTATTTATTCATTGTAAACCTCTTGAGGCATGCATGCAATATGGATGCATGCCTGCCTCCCTACCTACCAAGTCTTCTATACATCCTACATCATTACTGTCCGGTGAATCAGCATACAATGCACCCAACTGTACATGCAGGTTACCATGCATGTACATGTAACAAGCTCTTCGTTCACAGGGAGCAGGGAGATGAAACGCCATCGAGGGGCTTTTCGAGGCTCTATTAATCAACGATAATGTGCTTTGATGCTCATTTACAGGATTTAGAGATTATATTTCGTTGCTGTAGTAGTGCAGTAGCGTGGATGTTGCAAAGATGATTAGAGACCGTATTGTCTGTTTGGAGGCAGACCTCATATACTTTAACACAGATTTAACGCCCTTCTGGCTCTCAACAGAGGATATTTGACATGATTAGCCCTATAATACAACTGTACATTATACATGTATGTGTCACTTTATTTTGAGAAGGGACAAAAAAGAATTAAATATAAAGATGATGTAATGAAGCTTTGTTGTTTTAGCCAAAGCATCGGGACTGCTCACTTGTAATGTATTAAATCAATATCTTTAATGTATTAAATCAATATCATCATGTGTATGATTTACTGTAATACATGCACTTACATGTACATGTAATGTACATGTTAATGTAAATCTACATGTATTTGAACAGCAACATCTGAATATTATGTTTTTATATTTTCTTTTTTTTTCCTCCATATCAGGAGGGAGCTGAATTCCTGAAGAGGTCGGGAGCAGAGGATCTTATTCCAGTAGTGGATGGTGAGGGAGATGCCAAACCAGAAGTCAAACGAGACACCACAATGGCTGCCACACTAAAGGTATGGTATCCATGCCAACAGTTTTTGATTGACTCACTCCACGAGGATGTGCTGTTGATGATTTTATTATTCTAGTATTGTTCTTCTTATTCTTATTCTTATTCTTCCTTAAAGTTTGTTCAGTATCATCAGTCTTTTTCCTTATCTTTTTCCACAACTAGTGAAACAAATTATTCAGGATTGACTAGTGTTCAAGCTCTAAATAGCTCAAAAGGATCTCTGTAAGTTCACTTGCAAGGATGTTCCAATTTCGATATGAAGAGCATCCCTAAACAAAGAAAAACATGAACAAAAATGAAACAAAACAAACGAACCCCAATTTTTTACATTGTGTCCCTCATCTGTGTGCATCATATTTAGCTAGTAACAATTCAACCTGTTAACCTACATTGCTGAAGACATCTGGGGAAGGAATCTTTCCAAAAATGTATTTTACACCAAAATTAAATCATATTCAGCATGTAAAGAGAAATATGGGATGGGATGATATGCAAACTGAAGTTATTCTAGGTCAGTTTTATTTATAAAAATTATACGATTTGTATCCTAGACATTAGGATATATACAAAATTGTCATCAGAAAAACCCACCTTGTAAGTGATAACTTTTGCATCATTGAAATGAGTCAAATAGGCATATGATGTGCAAGAAGCACCAATTGTAGGTTTGTAAATCACCAATTGAAATTCTTATGTGTTCATGTCCCCCCTTTTTGTCCTTGGGGTTTTTAGTAAATACTTCCTCTTTGCACTCAGCTGTAACAAAGACTATTTCTGAGTAGTATTGTACCTTGCTGAATACACACCAACCTCGGCTTTGTCTGGGGTCACACAGAGTTGCTTCTCCCTGCTCAAGCAGTGACCCCTAGCAAACCACAAATGTACAAATAGATTTCATACTCAGCCTTCCTCAGCATGGAGACAAATAGCTTTAGCTGTTGGAAGTTTTCTTGGAAAATGAAGACACTGTATGAACTGCAAGATTCTGGTATTTCATGACTGCATGAGAAAAATATTTAAAAATCATACATAGGTCTATGTATTTCTTGAATGCATACCGGTATATATAGGCTTATCTGTTTTAACTATTTTTTTTATTGTAAGCACTTTATAAACCCTTTCAGGAGAGGAATTATTTAAGGGCTAAGTTGATCACATTTTGTTCTTCAAATTGGCAACAATAATATATTACTTTTAATGCTACATGGTTCTAATGAAATGTAATGTCTTTGAAAAATGTACACGGTTGAGAGCTTTGTCGAAAGTTGAAAAAATTGCGAGTTTTGACCAAAAAAACACTGATTTTGAACCTCTCAATTTGTTGCCAATTTTAAGCTTATTATTCTTTGTAAAATTCCTGGCATCAAATGCAATATGGTCGTGCAACAAAAATGGACAGTGTGTGCAGAAATTTTTGCTCTTTCTACTAATGCATCTGGTATATGTTTTAGAGCTCTGAATCAAAAGTTATTGAGCCCAAACCACAAGGGTTAAGGATACAAAACTGCTAATTGGGTCTGTAATTACAGACTACTTTGCTGAGCTCTAACCACATGGTAAAATGAGGTCACACACTGGACCCTCATACTGCTTTCTGTTTTCAAACAAAGACCATTCAATGTGTGTGATTCCTATTCAAAAGGTCGAAGATGGATTGATAAATCAGCGGGGGTGGCGCTCTCTCTGAATGGGAGTCAAAAGTGTGAACCATTTTTTTGGCGGGCATTTTATTCCAGTTTCTGCTGCTTAACATATTCAAAGTGCTTCTACATGTAGGAAACATCTCTGGCATGTTTAACGACATACATGTATATTAAAGAGGAGAAGGAGGGGAGAGACAGAGGAAATGTTATACATCTTACAATTCAAATACATGTATGAGAACGTCCATGTATGAGAACCATATAAGCCTTACTGCAAAGAAATATATTGTGCATCAAGTCACACAGATTTATTGTTCCTCTCTGACTGTACCCAACCCAAATTGAACTGAACATGTTCCAAGGTCCGTTATTCTAGCACAAGTGGTATCACAATTATGTAAACATTGTTGCATTCATTGCATTCTACTTATATAGAACACACAGACATAAGGACCCCAATGGGGAGTAGCACATTATCATTATTTACATAAAACAACTTTTGACCCCATCAAGAAAGCGTAATTACTATGGAGTGAAGACAAGCTGTCTTTGAATGTAATTATATACAAACTGATAGAAGTAGGGCCTATCTAAATGTCATGTTTGAAATAACATGTACTCTAAAATAAATATTTGATTAGATGTAAGACTGTACATGTTATAAAGCAATTATGACTGAGTGATACTGGAAATACATTATCTCTCACTCCATATGATCCTTTTAAGTGATGTGATACATGCAAATTACATCCTAATTGGTGCCTGCTGTCTTGTTCAATATTTGCAGATATTTTTTCTTCAATTGAGAATGCATCATGATCATACTTTGTAGGTGTACATTATGCAGCAGTCTGCTAATTACTTGTTTCCATTGTCAGTCATTTCCAGTTACTTCATTAGTTTGATTGGTAAAAGTGCAATGAACAGTGTACATGTACATGTTCATTCAATTTGTAGGGCTTTAATACTTTACAAATTGTACTGCACTGTTTTGTACATGAGTCATTAATACTACATGTACATGTATGTCACATTTTGTTTGGAAAAGGAAATTGTATTTATCGTGGTGTTCAGGGCAAACAATCACTCTACTATCAAATAACTTGCATTAAATAAATGATTGAAATAACTCAAAATGCTAAAAATTATGCAGTCTTCTTAGTTTATCTAGCCAGGCCATTCCTGAAACAAGCTGAACAGTATGAAAGTAGTATTAAAGTAATAGTAGTAGGAGTAGTTTTGTTTATAATCCTCTTCATAATTACGATTACACTTTTCGTTAGTTTATTCTATTTCCAAACAATGTTTATTGACCTTTCATCCATTTATATTTGTATTATAGTTTTGTTTATAATCCTCTTCATATTTACCATTACATTTTGTGTTGTTTATTCTATTACCAAACAATGTTTGCCAATGTTTAAAGGTACCAGGCTCGATTAGCATTCATGCTATTTTCTGGTTCCTTTTTATCCTTAACTCTGTTATACAGTATTTAAATTTGTATACATTTTGTTTCGTGGTTTTATTGTTATTGGATAAATAAAGTTCAAGTTCAAGTAATCAAAACAGGATACTTAGCCTGCTAATGTACATGTTGAAGATTTTGAAGAATGAAAATATCTTATGTGGGGGGGACTATGTAGAATAGCATTAGCCATAATAAAGTAAAACCCATTAATTTGAAAAGGAAATGCAATAACACCCCTGAACTTTGACAAAGGAAATTCATGATAAAAATACTGATAGGTAAGAAGAGGGAATGTACATGTAGCTTTTCGCTCTGTCATTGGGAATTCGGAAATGCCCATTTTCTGACCGATCAGTAAATGCCTGACTGCAGGGATCCAGAGACCTTGCCGAAAGGTAATTGAGCATAGCTTTCAATTACTAGTCATCTGGTCAAAGAACTGACTTGGTTCTTCTGAGGTCATGACTTTGCAGGTCAACTCCGTTGATTTAGGTGTAAGGCAAGGGTCATCCAGTCTATTGCAGCACATCTTGGCTTTATTACATATCCAAATATTTCTTTCTCAATAGACCGCTTCGGTAATGTATGCAAATTTTATACATACCTTTCAAACAAAGGTTGTTCTTGACAACCCGAAAGCTTGCCGGACATAGCAACAAATAATGTATGCAAACTGGATTCCAAGCATTGAGGCTCATTTATAAAAAGCAGGTTAATGGAATAGCTGGTCACTACATGTAGGTGCTCAGTGAATACATGTATGCATAAATTTGTATACATTACAGAAGCGGTCTATTGCAGCACATCTAGGCTTACATTGTATGCGTATGTAAGCATTACATAATGTGCCTGGTAGAATGGATGCACGTTTCTAGAAATCTATGCATTTTACAGTTTTGACCTTTCTTTATGACATTTGCACAACAGATCTCAATCCGTACATCACCTAAAATAACAGTCAATGATAGGTTGTAACTTCTCTTTCTTCATCCTTCTGTTACAAAACTATCAAAATGAAAACTTGGAACAAAAACTGTATTTTGAGGGTTGAATGGGACAATCCATACCATCATATGAGCTTACATCTTTCATTGTTTATTCAGCAGCTTAACCCATTGCCTGTCGGAAGCTAGGTTGTTCATGTAATAAGTCTATGGAAACAGGAATAATTCAGTAATCAACAGGTTAATAGAAGTTCAATGATCTTCTGTCTCTGTGCAGGAAGGAGAGGCGTTCCTAGAGGCCTCTGGCAAGCCTGACGAGACGGCAAGGACGAGAGGAGAGCAGGAGCAGATTGATGAAGCTCTTGCTGCCAGTGAAGTCCCAGCCATCCCTAGGGATAACACCATGCAAGTCACAGCAAAGGTATGGAATACCTGGGCCCCGTTCATAAAACCTGTTATCAATAACAAGTTACAACAGTTGATATAAGCCACTGAAATCCTTGCATCTGATTGGCTGAGAGCAAATTTGTCATAGAAATGTTTGAGTTGTTACTGAAAAAAAGTTTTATGAAACGGGACTCTCAACTCCCAGATAGTACTTAAATTTGAGAAAGATAAGGCATGTTTAATACAAAATAGTAATGATTCAAGGGCATTCAACCATTGTAACAAGTTGAATTGTGCGAAAGCAGAGGAATAAGAGAAACGGGTTGAAACGTAGTTGAGGACTACACTAATAGTTTATGAATATCTACTTTTCTCCCAAGTAACTCTTCTTCATGGGCTATACTATCATCTGTTGAAAGCCAGAAAGGCATTAATTCTGTGTTATGAGTTAACTCACTTCTGGCTCCAAACAGATGATATATTATGGATAGCATCTTTTTATATGTCCTTCGGTGATGAAACAGTACTGATCAGCAGAAAAATGTTGAAAATGATTCTTTTAAAACTATTCTTGTTCTAAGACATCTTCATTATTAAATGATCTTTGGTTTCAGGAGGGTAAGGAGTTGTTGGGAGATGAACCCATTGGATCAACGCGAGCACAAACAGAAGCTATCAGTAAGGAGTTAGCGGACGGTAAGATTTCACTCTTACATACATATAGTCAAACCTGCTTTAGCGACCACCTGTCTAAAGAGACCACAATTTTTGTTTCCCTTGAAAAGTGTTTGTCATTGAAATGTGTATTAAAGGAACCTGTATATAGAGACTACCTGCTCATAAAGGCCGCTTTTCTTGTCTCCCTTGAGTGGTCTTTATAGACCGGTTTCACTGTAGTATTAAAGATAAAGTTGAGTTCTGGTCATGTGATTACATTGTGAAGGAAACTGTCTCAAAGCAATTGGGAAAGGTTGATCATGTCTACAGGTGTATACTGTGAGGTTTTGGAATCATGAAAATGATAAGAAATTGATCCAATCTTGCTGAAAAGCACATGCACTCCACACAGAAATGGGTATCTTAGACTGTACACAAATGTGGCATGAATGTTCGCCCGAACACTTCAGATATTTCTCGTTATATTTTGAATAGAAAGGCATTTGAAGAGAAATCCTTTTCAGGGGACATTTCTACTATCATGTTCTTCCAAACTGAAATAAAAGGAATGAGAAAGCTCACAAATTATTTTTCACCTTTCCCAGAACTCAACCTTCTCTTAAAACATTCCTTGCTTAACTGTTTAGGAAACCATGTGCATTTTTAAGGGCTGGTCACATGTCAACAATTTGATTATGATAATGAGAAAATTGTTAGAAAATCTATTGAATTTGAGAGAATCGGTGCTCGGGCTCATTAGCATTAATTGTTGAGCATCATACATTTTATAGACCAATTTTATAGTTACTATCATGAAATCATTGATATATGACCAGTCCTTTACACTGAGATGTTTCAGAGACACTTACTGCCTAATATATGATATTGATATTTTTATTTATTGCTAGAAAATAGAGCATTGTTGGGTACTAAACTTTTGCACACAGTCTACATGTATGTATATGATGGAGGACTTGTAATGAAAACAGAGTAAACCATGACCCTTTGCAAACAGCTAATACTACCGTTAAGGGCAGACCACTTTAGCCATTCAGATGAGAACTTAACTGTGACAGAAGATATAGCAAAAGGGTATGATTTTAAAAAGCTTTTTTTTGGGGGGGAGGGTGTTAAAATTTGTAATTTTTAGAGGTGTATTGAGCTTAGAGAGTGGGCCCTTATTGCAAAGTGCTGTGTATTCTCTAAGGAATTTTCTTGGATATAAATCGTGCAAACCCCTTTCATTTATGTACCAAGAAAATATAAGAAAATAGTGTAAAAACTGTATGACTGTAAATTGTAGTTGATCATTCTTTGTGCATTAAAGTTAGAATTCCTTAATTCTTGTAGATGCAGAAGTTGTAGAGGGTGAAGACGATGATGAGGACGACGATGAAGGTGATGACGATGAGGAGAACTGTGATGAGGAGGAAGATGAAGAGGAGAAGGCCAATCTCAAACGAACAATTACCATGGCAGAGACTCTTGCTGTAAGTAATATTGCAGAGCCCCCACTCAGTTTTTTTGACAGGTTGTGGGATGAGATATTTAGTGTCTGTGTGCATTGGAGCATTGTTGATATTAAAAATGCCGAGATTAGGGTTAGGGATAGTTTCGGGGTCTTCAGTAAAATTTCATCTTTACCAGAGACCCCCTCTTCTCTTCTGTAATAAGCAAAAATCATTACTGTTCAAACAAGTTTATTGCGAAGTACATTTTGAATTGGAGGAGGGGGGGGGCAGGGGTTTGACAACATTTTCAGACAGAAAGCGAAATGTTCCATTAAGAATAGGTTAAAATGTGACTTTTAAAGTGCTTCATTAGTTGTTGATTGTAATGAACTGAAGTGAACTTCCATAAAATGCTGATTATATTCGTCTATGTATTGACAGAGGCCTTTAACCATCTCAGTAAATGCATTCTTCAACTTTACAGAAGTAAATATTTTTCTTTACGTTCGCTACATTGTAAAATTTTTGGGGAGTAGGTACTTCACAATAGCCCTAAAAAGGAATATAAAAATCTATTTCATTAACATGAAGTACAAGCATAACACTTGAAATATGTAAACCAATTATATTCTACTTTACATTTGAATCATCATGTAGGAGGGTGAGGAGTTCCTCAAGCGGCAGAAGACGAACGGAGATGCGACGGAAGAGGCACCGCAGGCAGAGGCTGCGTCTTGAAGAGCGCCATCTACCCAACGATCGGTACCTCAGTCACATTATGGCCTTCATTGTATATTCCCTGGCCAAGAAGCTACTACGAGGTCACACACACACTTGTACAGTCTATACAAATCAAACAAAAAACGAAACAAGAAAACGTAGTGTAGTTTCTTGCCTTCGGTTCACTAACAAATTTAACAAAGACTCAGATGATGTTTTAGATGTACTGTATTTGTAGACATTGTTCGTTTTTACGTGTTTGATGAATTTTTTTACTTGTAATTTGTATATTTTTTCACTAGAGTGGAATTTGCAAGCTTTCTAGTTCATGGTAGTATTTTTCAACTGAAACTGTTTGATTTGCCTAATCCTATTTGTATATTCATCGTTAAACTTATGTCTTGACCTATGATAATGTATATTTATCATGATATTTTGAATTACTTCAAACTACTTGTTGTAGTTTGGTACACTTGATTTTCTTTCATTTTGGACAAACCTTGTATATTCTTGCTCGATGCAAGACGTCCCACAGTGCAAGATATGATTTTCAAAGAATTTCCCTTCCCTTTTGTATTTTTTATCTGTTGAAGAAGCTTTGTAAATAAGCTCTGCTTTGTAGATGAGCGCTGGTCGATCATTGTGTTTGGGAATTTGAATATTTATCCATGTAAAGAAAAATGCATGCCCTAGTATTACATGTAAATGCAAAGTGTTTGTATACCAGTAATCTGTAAGAGCATGGAGGGTATTGTAAATTAGAAACTTGAATCTCCCGTTCAACTCATTGTCAGCCATCTCATTGTATTTATTCTCAGAAAATCGTAAGGAAAACGGATTGAACCAATGCTGCATTTTCATCTGGAGTGTCTGAAAAAGAGAAGAAATTTCATTCGTCAACTCATTGCCCATATCTGGATGGATGTTATAACAATAGTACTGTACATACTTGCCCCTTGTGATACTGAAAGCCATGTTTATCTTTTGATATGTGCACACATTTTCCATTGCTATCAGTATTCATAATAAGAAATGTGATAATGTATAAACAGATCCATGTATTAGAAGTGCTTATAAATCGTCATATCAGTATTTGTTCACAGGTTCAGTGCTTACATTTCTTGCCTTTACCTTCAAAACCCAACATGAACATTTTTTTTATTGCACTATTTCTATGTATGCAGATGTTAACATGGTAGGATTGCTGCCTTGCTCATTCTTGGTCAATTTTATCTCGCTTTCACTTTCATCGAGTTTGTATGTTATGCCTATTTTTTATGCCTATTTTTTAGCTAAGCAAATTTTAACTGTTGTAGATTTTCCTGAAACTCAAATTTTTACTTTCACAGTGTTGTGAGCTGCTGTGCTGATGTGTATTTGGGATTTATGGTGCAAAAATTTGGAAGAGAGAGTGAAAGTAGGAACTTTTTATCATTTTTCTGTAAAATTGTATGCATGAATGAATGTAATATATTACTTGCCAAAGTTTTTTTTTTCATGAAATATGCTTTATTTTCATTGTATTTGAGAGAAAGAGAAGGACAAGAAACACGAATATGAGTGGAAAGAAGGAGAGTTTTCTAAAAGAATTGTAATTTATCTTTTGATTATATACCCTTATATAGCATTCAATCCCGCCAAGTAATCAACTTATGTATTCTGACGTAATTTATTGATAACTGTATGATAGATTTTAAAATACCTCCATGCCTTTCATGTAGCTTTGTCATAATTGTATTGTGAAGAATTACAAGTTCATGTATGTGAATGCTGTATTGGCATCTTGTTACAAAGAGATAAGTGAGATATAAAATTGACCAAGAAAGGCAAGGGCATCGTTTAATCTGCACTTGAAATTCCAAAACATGGATCTTTTTGCACATTTTGTCACACTTCCATGTTCTTTCTGTTAATTGTGTCCTTGAATTCCAGTGAGAAAAACAAATCCTTATTATTCCAGTTAGTGTTATGTCATTTGCTATGGCAGAAATTGTAGTTTGTAAAACTTTGTATGGAGAAACTTGTTGGTTCTGCACCATTTATTATGTGGACGTGGATTGTTAAATGCTTTCAGATTTTTTTTCCATTGAAGTTTGTCATAGTTTTTCGGGCACATGGTTTGTGTGTGGCAAATCTTCAGAAAGTGTAAATTCAATGATTACAGAATTCATAATGCAACGGTGATAGCGAAATAAATGCAAACAAAATTTTGTTGGTATTAGGCACATTATGTAACATACTGTACGGCTGTTTTATTGAAATTCTGTACTGCAACTTGAATATATAGGTGATTTGATGTATGAAATTAGTCATGATAATCATGCTGATGCTGATAATGATTAAGAAGATGATAATTAGGAAGCTGGTGATGGTAGTGATAGTAGTGATTATGATGATGTTGATGGAGGTTGGTGATGGTAATAGTGACGATGATGATGATGTTGGAGGTTGATGATGGTGACAATGATGGTGATGAGGACGATGATGTTGGTAATGGTGATGGTGATTGTAGTGATAGTAGTGATGGTGACAATTTTTTTTTTATGCCAGACCTCCAAAATTTGCTCAGGGGGTGGGGGGGGGGGGGGGGGGTTATGGGGGTCCAGTTTCCCTCCATAATTCTGACGAGCAAAAAAAAAATGGCGGATCGTCTATGGTCAACAAAATATATATATATATGGGGGGGGGGGGACACGGGCTGGAAGTGCCCCCCTGCATCCGCCAATATTGATGGTGATAATGGTGATATTTTCCAGTACTAGTAAAAGACATACAAAATATACAAAATACAAATCACAATTTACATTTGATAGTATAAAAGTCAGAGAAAAAAAATACAAGAGAAACAAACACACAGGTGTTGATAAAACGGAAAAAGTATTTAATAATCTAGTACGTGGAGGGGGATAACAAAAGCAAATTTGCTTGTCTGGGTTATCCCCCTAATAATCATAATATAAAACTGTAAAGAGAGGGGGTCATTTAGAATATTAATGCTGGCACTAAGAAGAGAGTTGCATTTTTAACAAATGTTTTTTAAAATTCCTTTTAAAACTTTGGAGTGATGCAGAATTTTTAATATCATTGCTTAACCCATTCCAGAGGACATGCCCTCTGTATCTTATACTTTTTTGCCCTAGGGCTGTTTTAAAGTATATGCTATGAAATTTTTGTTAGTTCCTGGTATTATAATTATGGACAAAATCATTTAACATGTACCAATCACTAAAATTTTGTGGTAAGGATTTTTGAACATATTTATACATAAATTCCCCAAGTTGTAAATCACATAGCTGATAGTTTGTCAAAACATTATATCTTAGAAAAATATCTGAAGTATTTGCTCTAAAATGTATCTTGGCTATTACTCTCAGGTCACGTTTCTGCTATAAAAAGATTCTGTTAACAAGATAAATTGAACTACTTGCCCCCAACATACTGCCATATGATAGATGTGGTAAAATCAATGAGTTATAAATAAGTAACAATGCATGTGAGGGTAAAACAAATTTAAGTTTGCTCATTACACCAATAAATCGAGCAATTTTTTAACATAAACGATCAATATGGTTTGACCATAGTTAATAAATTACTGTCAAATGTTGTATTTTGAGTAGTAAAATGCATATAATTTGTTTTATCTAGGTTGACTCGTAGGCCATTAACTTTGAACCAATCAAAGACCTTGTTACATGTAGTATTCATTTTATACATCAGTGACATCAAATCTGAGTCACTTAAAAAAACATTTGTATCATCTGCAAAGATGGTGGTGGGGAAGCTGATTAATATATTTTGTATAGCTGTGAATACATGATTGATTATAATCGGATTAATGATCTGCTGAACTATCCGTATTGAAATAGTTTTGCGAAATAGCGTTCACAGTTTCAAAAATTCATAAAAATCAATCGTTTTGCTGTTTGATCGGTGAATTGATAATTAAATGAAAACACAAATTTCCGAAAAAACTTAACCTGAGCCTGTTCAATAGCTATGTGTGCATCAGCTATTGAAATATGCGAACAAGTGCAGTAAACAATACAAGTCATGATTCCAACATGATTTCTACAGGCAATACAATACGGTATTGAAGTCAATTCAATACCATTCAATTCAATTCATTGATTGGTCCATGATATATAAAAATATATAGAAAAATTAGCCTCCAATGGCTGATAATAAATTAAGATAAATTACATACATGAACATGTGAAATAATGAGACATAATTATAAAGGAAGATAAACTGTGCACGTATACATGAATACATTAAAAATTTAAAAGACAAAAGGCCAACTCCTAGGACACTAAATCTGAGTTGATTTCTCGAAAGGCTTTGCAATCGTGTTCATGATTGATCCATTGTCTGTGATTGTTGAAGTACTTGATCTGTATCTGTGAATGAGTATGTGACGATTGTAAGGACTACCCCCCCCCCCTTCCAACACGGCAAGACCAGTCTTGTTCCCTTCATTTTATATTATTCTTTTTTTTTTGCACCAAATTATACCAATAATTATGAACACCGTACCAATCCATCCCCAATGATCGTTTCAAAGAACTGTGTTAAAGAGCTCTACTCGTTGAAAATGTTACCATAACTCGAAATGAAACGATAAAGCAATCAATAGGGGAATTTCTTTTCTTATGCAAACTATTTAACACTGTATCAAATCAAAACGTACTGTTATATAAAATGATAATGGAAATAAACATTGTAAATTCTGAAAAACGAATTAGTTTACAATAGCATGGTTTGGATTTTACGTTACAGTTTTCATTTCTAGTTTTCCAGCTCTGATAATATCCTATGTTTGATAGATTGGTGAGTCATGCATATGGCAACTTCCTCTCTCCATCATGATCTTGACTCGAAAATGTAGGATTTCACAACACAAGCTTGAAGGGTTTCCGTACGGTCAACTCTCATAGGGTTTGGCAAACGGAATAGTACATACAAGACTTCTTTGAACTTTATCAACTCTGCTCTAGATTTGGAAAGAACATGGTGATATTGATGAATTTTATTGGACCTTGATATGGGGTATAACCTCGCTAGTCAGAAGGACCGCTATCCATAACACGTGACTATGAATATCGGTTTTGTAGGAATAGCGGTCCTTCTAAATAGCGAGCAAACCATAGACAAATTACCTCGCTATTCATAAGGACCTCTATTCATAAGGACCACTATTCATAACTATTCATGAGGACCGCTATTCATAACGCGTGTTAAATGTATAGCGGTTTTCTGTGAAAAGCGGTCCTTATGAATAGCGAGCGGACCCCCTTGATAAAGCTTAATACCCGTAGAATAGATGTTTCGCTAGAAAATTGTCGAATCCATATAAAGGCATTACTTGATGGATTTTTGTTAGTTACGGTTAAGCTATAGAAGTAAGGTTACATACTTAAAAATAATGGGTTACTAAATAGTAAGTTTTCAAAATAAAGAATGCTATGTTCATGCTAAAACACTGATTTCAAATTTCAAATTTCAAATTAACATTTATTTTCTTCCATCGTTTTTGTGGAAATCTGTAGTTAGAAAGACACCTTTAAATCTAATTTATCTTTAAAACTTAAATGTAGTTGTGTTATTTCTGTTATTAACTTATATGACATAAGTCCATGTATAAGAGAATGAAATCAAACAACACGAATATAATGATGAAACAAAACATCGTAATTCATATTTCACACACAATACATTTATAAATGAACACAGAATCTTAGAGCAGTTGATCCTGGTCAATTCTGTGCCAACATTTTCTTAGAGTGTGCAAGTTAGTTAAATCCAAAACAATTTACTGACGTACATTTATAACATATGCATATTGATATGTGCGTAATATAAATATATAGCTATAGACCAGTATTGTCGAAATTGGTGGCTTAAAGTAGAACGTTAAGGATTTTAAATATTGGCTTAATACTTATTATTGCATAGATGGCATAAATTAAACAAGGTTATCCAAATTCAACGCTTGGAAACATTTGAAGTAATGATTATTATCAATTATAAAACGGTAAAATACAGCCCCCGATATAGCAGCTGAAGAGCTCCTCGAACGCTGCTGAGATATGTGACGACACACCATGGACCAGTCCTGTCTAAGCAGACGATGTCCCATAACATCTTACACATTTTTCAGAGCCTATTTTGTCATCTCCTCTTCACTTATTTCTCTTCCTTCACTAGCGTCAGTCTTAATGTTAGTCTGTTGCCTCACTCTTAACTTCGTGTATGGTATTATTTTGATGAAAAATGCAGCGTTAAAAAAAATAAAGGAATCAGTCACTTGTAAACAAAATAAGACGCCATTGTATTTTCAGCTGCTTGCACCGGCGCATGTTCGGCGTTTCAAGAGGGAACGAATACCACCCTGCTATTATTCTGAGGGCTTTTCAATTTGAAAGTGGGGTTTATTTCATTGATCATTGACCCTTCTCCTGTGTATTTACAATCAAACGGTTTTAGCTATCAGAATCAGTTTCACTTTCCCTTTGTAATGGTGTGAAATAAGGTCATGTTTAAATACACCAAACTCTTTATAATTTGATAAATAATTGCATTGCAATTACGTTCATTCATTATACGACGTCGTCTGCTTAAGCAGGATCGATCCCTTGTGTGACGACATCAAAACATCGCTATATTTCTGGCGAATCCTCGGATATTCCAGATGCTGAGAAGAGCTTTTATTTGTGTTGTTTTTATAATCATCAGATACGCAGTTGACATAAAACTTATACGATTGCCATCTGTAAGCTTCCCAGTTTCTAGTGATACATTAATTGCCATATTTGTGATTTTCTTTGAATATCTACTTTAACGTACGTACGCCACTTATTTATGGAAGGCCATTGGTCAACCCCTAAGTCCGTATAAATTACTATATTTATGTAACAAAATAAAGAAACAAAATTATTTTCTGGCATGAAATGAGCATCAGAAATCAATTCTAGCGTGTCGGTTTTTGTATTTGTATTTAGTCCCAGAACTATTGTGATTTTGTAATATTAATCGATATACATTTGGCTCTCCATAATTCGGTGGCGTAAATCTACACACTACCGCAGGCAGGGGCTTAAGCTAGGCATGTTTCCAGAATACGGGCCATTATTATTATATTTTTTCTCAAAATGAAAATGTTACATTCGGGGTGATTGTCACAGAAACAGGGCGCACAATCCGTATGGGGTCAATGGATGTCCAACTTTCTCCATAGAAGTTCTCCTTTCATCCTTTGTGTATTCTAAATTTCCCGCCCAAACTGAGGGAGGGTTCAAGGAACTCATAATTACGTTCTGTTGCTAATCATCTACCCGTTAACACTTATCATCATTGCCCGACAATAAGCTAATTAAGTTTTGATCGGACATCCTGTTACAGATGGGGCATTTGGTCATTGGTCAGTTTCATATTTACGTCTCCTTATTCTTGTTCAAATTACAGATTACTATATGTCTCTCTCTCACTCTCTCTCTCTCTCTCACACACTCTCTCTCACACACACACACACACACACTCTCCCTCCCCCCCTCTCTCTCTTTCTCTCTCATCTGTGCCACTAACTCTCTGTCAGTCTATAGCATTCTCCGTCAGTTCTAACCTCTTCAAGACATATCATAAAACTATAAATCAAAAGCATTCTTCCACTATTCTTTTACAGAGCGCGATGTCGAAATCAGTATTGCACTTTGGTATATGTTTGTAGTTGTTTATAATCTCATAATCGGTGAGGCGCTCGATTTCATGAAAACAATTCTCATTTTTTGTTCAGAGATATTCTCACTATACTAATAATAACAGCTGACAGAATATTTTTGAGGTGGTCGATATAACCGATATTTTGATGTAATCAAAACGAAATTTTGGCCTATTTGCAATTTATAGGACTAAATATGAAGATCACTGTATGCACATAATTGTATGCACAGTATAATGACTGTTCATCTAAATCTGGAACGATCCTGTAATTTCGATTAAAATTGTGAAAATGAAGTTGGCATTACAAAAACAAACAAACAAACGCACAAAAAAATGAAGGAGTGAAATGAACATTGAATTGGGTTTCTAATGAAACATACCACCGCATGAACAAATTTTCGAGCAACATGATTTTTATACACGTCTTAATTGTGTTGGGAGATCAAGAGTGTATACATTTCGATCAGCTAGTTTGCTTCTAAATCTCTCAGCCCTTTTCAGGACTCTCCTTTAAATGTGAAAGGGATTTTTATTCAGAAGGTTTCCTCACAATCCAAAACGCTTAAAAATTACTCACAACAATCCAGATCCGTGGACTATTAGACTTTCATGTAATACGAAAACTGTGAGCCTGGGAGAGAAAGAATCTCAGATATATGGACAGACTCAAAGTTACATACTAAATAGATGCTTATGTCACAAAAGAAAGCGATTCGTGGATGCAAGAATGCTGCATATCGTGAACATTCTGATGCATTATTTGCAAAGTTTAAAACTTTCAAAGTAACTGACATCAACTTTTTACAAAAAGCGTTGTTTATGACCATTACTCTGTTTAAATAAAGATACAAATGCTAACCCTACAAGAAATCAAATAAATATCACTTAAAGGGAACATTCACAGGGGCGGATCTAGCTTTTTTCCAAGGGGGTGGGGGTTGACCCAACGACGACGCAGAGCATCGTCCATAAGCCGCGAAGCGGCGATGTTCGCGAGCCGCATAGCGGCGAGCCGATTTTTTTTGGCTATTTTGAACCCCCGTAAGTGATTTTTTCCTGGCATCTACTAACGCAATGGAGACCATAAAAAGCAGTCCATGAAAACGTGTGGGTCTGGACATATTATGATGGCGTTTTTCTATGCACATTAAATTTTTACTTGGCAGCCCAAGGGGGGGGGGGGGGGGGTTAAACCCCCTAAACACCCGTAGATCCGCCACTGATTCATGAGAAAAAAGTTGCTTTTAAATAAAAGCACAAAAGTAAGAGAAATAGATTAGTGAAAGTTTGAGAAAAATCCGACAAAGAATAAGAGAGTTATGATTTTTTTAAATTCTCAAATTGGCAACTCCGGGTCATGTGACTGTGATATCCTGTGGTGTCGTGGAAACACTACTTTCCTATTTGTTTTTGTACATGAAATGTCGTTATTTATTATCTTTTATTCCTTTGCTCGAAGTAACATGTTTTTGTATATCATCTTGTAAAAAAATAGGCATATTCTTCATGCTTAGAGGCAATTTTGCAATTTGCGGTATATAAATTGATTATTATTATTATTATTAAATATTGACCCCTCCACAAAAAAAATTATATTTATGTTTTAAAAAATTATTAATTTTCAATTAATTTACATTAATTTATCATCACGTTTAATGCACTTTTAGTACATGTTTAATTAAGCTATGTTAACTTTACTCAGTGGCGTATCCAGGATTTCCCAATAGGGGGGCGCCAGGAATTATTGATCACCGTCATGGGGGAGGGGTCTTTGGAAAATTTTTGCTTCTGAAGAAGGGCTGAGATGCAAAATAGTGCTATATGTGACCAATTTTGAAGCCTATTTAATGAACAATATTTTCAATTGGTATGAGGATTTTTTTTTTGCTACTTTTTGTTTTTTACGACGGCCAATAGGAGGGGGGCGCGCGCCTGTTGCGCCCCCCCCCCTGGATACGCCCCTGCTTTACTCATGATTTATTGTCTAAACATATATGTAAATCCATTGTGAAGTACTGTTCATGTATAAGATGAATAAATAGTTCACCTATATATCACCTATATATTTAATCTATATATTTCACCTATATATATCACCTATATATTTCACCTATATATTATATCACCTATATCAAAAGAACGACAGACATACAGACAGAGTAAGAACAAAAAACGAGATCACTGTATGCGACACAAACAAGATTTTGAAAGAGCGCCCTCATGCAATATGCCCACAGCCCTCTCTGAATAACTTGGCGCTGTGGCGTGCGCCTGTAATGCAGCTAACAGTGAAAGTAACGAACTGATGCAGCGGACCCAGGTTCGAGACTGAGTCACGTCTTTCGGATGGCGACGTTAAAGGTCGGTCCCCAGACGTAAATAATCATATCTGATCGATACATGTCTGTAAAAACCCAATTACACACACACACACACACACACACACACACACACAGAGTCATGGTTTGAATCCGTCTTTGGTTTCAAGTGGGGACACGGACCGGGTGTGCCCACTGATCTCTACTACGAACTTCGTAGTAGAGATCAGTGGGTGTGCCCCACTATATCCGCCATTGTGCCCTCACAATGACATTCCGAGGGAGTAGAGATGGTGAATGCATTAGGTTCATGAATTAATTATCACTATCATTGTTGCAAAACTAATGACAACGTACTAGTTTGGCTGACGAACTCCTACGTTACATTTTTTTTCTTTCTGGCAATTATTTACCCTCGACATAATTTCATGAAAACAGATTAATTGATTCGAAGAATAAGATGCAAACAAAAGTAAAAGGAACGAGAAAATGTAAGATAGAAAAAGATGATAATTCAAATCAATTCATTTCAATTCAATCCTGAGTTTATTTCCAATCAACTTCGTACAATAAAAACAATGATGAATATACAGAGCAGAATTTGAGAGGTAAAAACATCGATAAAAGGGATGATGACAAATATGAAACAAATGAAGAAGGAGTACACTGTAAAAATATGTGCCGTTTTTTCACGGGAAATTCCTGGCAGTCGGGATGCCGGGAATGTCCGTTTTTCCACAGTACATAGACCGCGGTTTAAATATGAGAAAATGTTTTTTTAACAGTGCTTTATGTCGGTCGATTGTAAATATAAGTATTGTGATTTCCGGTAAACCAACAAACTTGCTGTTGTTTGACAGACTGAAAAACTGAAATAACGGCAATAACTAATTTTAGTTATTTTTTACAGTGTAGAGAAAGATAATAAAGATAAAGAAGAATGGCGAACAGCAAAGAGCATGAAGAGGAGCAGAAAGAAGAAGAAGAAGAAGAAAAGAAAGATATACAAACCAAGTTATCACATAACTTGTACAAACTAAAGGATAACAAATGAAACTGAGCAGAAAATGGATGTAGGAGGAGTAAAAGAAGAAGGGGAAAAACATAAAGAATGAGAGAAAGAAAGAGAAAGAGAGCGAAAGGTAAGAATGTAAAGAGTGATGTTGATGAATGAGAAGGAGAAAAGAGAAAGAAGTGGAACCACATCTCAAGATAACTCCTGGGGAGCGTTTCATGAAAGGAAGTTGTCGGATATTTTATCCGACAACTGTTATAAGCTACTGAAATCCTTGCATCTGATTGGCTGGGAGCAAATTTGTCGGATAAAATATCTGACAAGTCCTTTCATGAAACGCCCCCCTGAGGATGGGTGGTCTCTGCATGTCTGGTGTACCGGAATATAATTGAAACGATTGCATTTGATACCCTTTCTATTCACCTCTACTACATCAAGATAAAGGAACCAATAATTGGGTGCTTCTTTTGCCCCCATTAGGCTTCCATCTTTACCCCTATAACACCTTTGTATTCTATTAACCTCTTTATCCCTCTCTTATAATGAGTCATGCGTGCTTACGTCCCACTTAAACCATACATTTTTATCACCACAACACATTCCTATGCCCATGATAAAAGAAAGCTAAGTCATCATTCTTCTTTTCTTTCTTCCCTTAATCGATTCTGGACCCCTCCATTCATATCAGCAAAGACCATGAATGAGGTTCATTGATTCAGAAGGTCGTAATAACTATCCCCGAGCTTTCCCCAACATCCCAATCATCCAATAAAGTTTGTCATGAAGGTGAGAATCAGATTCCTTCCCGCAGGTTTTTTAGGTCATCAACTTTTACCGCCTGTGAAAGAGGATTTTAAAACGACCATTAAAATATGAATTGGGATTAATTATAATGACAGCACAATGCGTACGGACACTATTTTTTACTAGCCGGGCTGTCGTATATTTTCCTGATTAGCAGTTTCTTATAGTTTGTGATTTTGCGAGCGAGTGAAACGAGCAAGTAAAAGTTTGGAGAATAGCTTTGTTTTAAGTAAAAGTTTTGGAATTCTGTTTTAATAAAAAAATAATTTCGTTATCATGTTTAATATAATTGATGAGATATAAAACTTACTAATATTTTCCAGCCTTTGAATGGCAATCATTGCGAACAGTATATACCTTGTTAATGAAAACAGTTTCATATAGCATGATCAATTCTTTTAAATTTCAATATTTGATTAAGTGCTTTGTTGCACAGATGGGTCATACCGGGGTAGATAAGTTCAAAAGGGCGATAATCCTTGAGAATCATTTCACACTTTCATGCGAATGAAACTACCCGGTAGGTAATTTGTTGTATAAAAGGAACGTCCACATGTTCACTAATTGGTCTTTCTCCAACCCTTCCAATCCACCTTCGTCACTCTTACTCACTCACCTCCTCCCTGTTATGTCATTAAAATCAATCTCTTATCTAAAAACGTGAAGCCTATTTCAAACTCATGCATTCATTCATATGAATAAACAACAATTCAACAAGAGCATCTTGACCCTACCGCCCTCCGTGCATTTATTTTTAAACGAGTCCATGTATGATATTCATTATTTCCCGTGATAACTATAAAAAAAATCTATCACAAAGTGTACATGGTGTCCCCTCTTTTTAAAACTGATAATCTTTTTTTCCGCTTGTCAGAGAATTTTGGAGGAAAACTGGACCCAACAATTCTGAGAACCCTTTTTTTATTTTCGCAGATTTGTGTGCCCCCACCCCCTTTTTACAAAATCCTGGATCCGCCCCTGCCAGTATCATGCTTATTCCAGTATAAACGGGTTGATTAATAGGGGTTATCTGTCAGTGTCTACGTGTCAAGATACCTACTTCGTCTAGAAGATAGCCAGAAAGGAGAAGAGACCGACATACCATGTCCATGCAGTGATGATTGAATATGTTTCTCATGGATTGGCACCCTTTGAACTGATCTACCCCGATACGACTCATCCATGCAAGAAAACACTTATACAAATATTGACCGAAGACCGAATGTGTTATGTTATACACTATGTAACTATTTCCATAAGGGGTAGTTACTGTTCGCAATAATTTAATTATAAGGCTGACAAAATAGCCTTTAAAAAAAAATGAAACCCAAGCTTTCCCCTCATAATTAATCCAGTTCATATCGTTTTTTTGTAAACCAGGGAAGTGATAATACATTTTAACTCTCAGCCGAAGATCATGCCTACAGTATCACTGTTAATAAATATCGTTCAATTCTTTTTATATCCATTAATATTATTTCTATTACTATGCTATGTAAATGTATAAATTATGTCTCCTTCTTCTTCTTCTTCATCATAACCCATTATTACCATTCTGTCACCTTTCAATATTTTAACCATAACCATTTTCCTTCATTATCTGATTGTTCACACCCTTGTTATAGTCATGTTGTCGTTCTTCTGCTCCAATCATCGACGTTAATCGCGATTCTTCTTCCTAATTTCTAATCACCTTCCACTTCACACAATTCCTCAGAATGAAAAACAAGATAAGATGGAATTTTTAAACCACAAGCTTTAAACTATTTATAATTGGTGTCAACCAAAGTCGGATAGAGATGAGGACTCTTACAAAGCGATTCACTTGACACCAATCATCGGTGGGAAGAAAACACAATCAAAATCTTAGAAAAGCTTTACCTCTTGGCTAATCATTATGACACGATGATGACAACATTTACAGCACTTCAAATGCAATTAACATCGCTTATTATAACAACATTTTAGTTATCACTTTCTGGGATGTTCTTACTTTCATTTTGCTTATACAGTCAAACCTGCTTTAGCGACCACCTGTATAGAAAGACCACCTGTCTATAAAGACCAAACTGTTTGTTTCCCTTGAAAGATGTTTCTCATTGAAACGTGTATTTAAAAAAAAGAACTGTACTTAGAGACCGCCTGCTCATAAAGACCGATTTTCTTGTCTCGCTTGAGAGGTCTTTATAGACAGGTTTCAATATAATATCAAATTTTATTCAATTCAGTTCATTTTATTTCACATCTCTTAAAAAGTATATAACAATATATGTATACAATCAGAGATAAACAATATAACAAGGGAATTAACAACAAAACAAGAATATATATGAAAAAATAATGATACAAGAGAAATGAATATAATGTAATAGCCAGTGATGGTGTGGATGTGAGGGGGGTAGCAAAGGTCATTGACCTGCTCTACGTTACTAGGTTATCATAGTGAGGAGTATAGTATTGTAGCAAAATATTAATATTAATATTCGTAACTTCTTTGCTTTTTTCATTCAGTGTAGTATATAATTAAACGAATGCATTGTGATCAAGAGTCGCGATTTAATACACTATTTCCTTATATTCCTTTTGTCTGAAATCATCAAAATATCTCAATAACAAACAAAAGATCATCTTAACCAATTACATGTATATTCAATGATAGCACTTCATAATGATTTTCCATGAATAAAATCTAGAAACATATTGGCTACTCTGCTTTTTCTCTATACAGCAAACAACTTAAATACCCTATTTCGTGTCACTGTCTTGCAAATGATTCTTTTTCACAGATAGAATCTTAGAATCGCTACAATACTGGACTGATCTTCTGGGTATAGGAAGAGAGTGTTTTGCCACGAATGACACAAAATAGTGCCCCTAACACGGCCTTCCCAAATTAACAAGCTTTCAATGAAATCAGGTATTGGCATCAGTCCATGTTCTTTAAAACATTATTATTACGTAGAAAGAGGGAAAGGGAGAGATAGAGAAAAAGAAAGAGCGCTGGGGAGAAAGAGAGAGAAAGAGGGAGAGAGGAAGGAGAGAGGGAGAGAGAGAAGGGGTGGGGTTCTAAATTTAGAGATGAAGAAGAGGAGAAACGAAGAGGGGATAAAAGGGAATCGTCCAAGTAGTTTACTTCATTATTTTGTGGCCCCTAATTTTTTTTTCTTGCAGAAGTTTATCAAAGTCGTATGAGAATGAATACTACTTATATTCATAAATTCCTGTGAATTCCTAGATGAAAATTATTTCAGAGCGTCCTGAAAGCAACAAACGGGGACATGCGCCTTGTTTGGTTGCTATGGTTGTATGTAAAATTGGTTAGAAATAATCCTCTTCTCATTTAAATTAACAACTTACTTAACGCTTACTGTGCCAAGGGATGTAGCTCTCTTCAAAATTTTACCAAAATGTGATCAATTCTTACTTTTCAAATGTCTGCACTTCATTAACCATCTATTATTTCACAAAATATTGTGTACAAAATTTGTAGGAAATGTATTACCATTTCTTATGATACCAAACATTATTAGTTTACCCAACTTTATGCATAAGAATTATTTCAGTTTCTTTTTTGTCCATTACTTTTTGGTTTCTCATTTGCTTACTATTGTTTAATGTTGAAATAAAGTAATATCTTTTGAAAAATCTGCAACTTTCTCTGAAAATTACTATAGTATCATATAGTATCATATAGTTATAATCATATATTAGAATGCTTGATTTATGCTCAAAATTTTGATATACATGGACCACCATATAATATACCTTTCCTGCGATCGAGCAATTGGCTATTGAAAATGACAAGTCTATCATTCTGTCACATATACATGACATCGGCACTGAAAGAGTTAAAGATTTTGAAATTTACCTGCTGGTCTAAGGTATGGAAAGTCGTCTGCTTTATACAAGGTGAGACAGGCAAATCAGACCCCTCGTCCAGGAGAATGGTTTCTAATTCCTTTTATTGTACTTTCAATTAAGTTTGTCAGTTATACGGCTCAGACCAAGACCTATGCTTCTATCATTGTGAACATCATTTCCTAATAAAAGGAGTCTTCTTTTAATCACATTACCACATCAAAATGGACGCCTTTGTGTGATGATCATAGAGGTGCAGTTTCGAGACAGCTTTTAAGTCACCTTGTAAAGACATCACATTATATCAGACGGATATCATTGTCCTTAATTACGATCCTAGACACGCGCCTTGGATCCCACGGCCACGCACCCACCAAAAGACCCGCATAATTACTATTGATATTACAACACAGACAAAAGACATTCAGTTATACGACATCATACCAGACGTATACCTTTGTTTCAGATTATGTACCAGACACATTATTTGAACGATAAAGAAACAATTCATTTGAATTCATTACTTAATCACGTTAACTGGAATCTTGTTAAGTCCATAGCCAATACCCAAGCTTGCCATTCAATTTTTTGTCTTAGTCATGATCATGGGGACGTGCGCTTTGAAAACTCCATGCAGTCTTTGAAAATACTGATGAAGCGGGGAGAATCAGGAGAGTGGCCAATCGTATAACTGTGAAAAATAAAATGTCTTAGGTATAGGTACGTTTATGGCAAGAATGGGAGAATGGAAGGAGAATGGCTTCGTTGTAGGTCAACTGAAATAAAGTTAAATGCAATGAATTATTATTATGGCAATAAACACAAATTGAAGTATTAATGGTAGCAGTAGATGTATGCCTATAAATTATGCTATAGAATTGTAGTTAACGTATTGAAAACACAATCTAACGTGGCTAAAATCTATATCATAGTGATAATATGTAATGTTATGGCAATCGTTTCAGTTTCTAATAGATAAAAGTGTTGCTTTAAAGAAAGATAAGTGATAGGTAATTCATAAATTTATAATTATTACATCAGCAGCAGAAGCATCGCGGTAGTGATGGTATGATATGTATAGACATCAACATGCAGCTAAAGTACCAGCAGTACTTTCGTCGTCATAATAACAGGCTTCCAATAGTTCCATAATGATGTGCATGTGTATTTTGAATTGAAATGTAATAAATAATGGGTACTGATACGAAGAATGAGAATTATTAAAGAATGGATGTGAGGAGGAGGAGGAGGAGGAGGAGGGGGAGGGGGAGGGGGAGGGGTGACACTCTCCATTGACCTGATGATAATTAGGAGACTAAAGTGTTGGCAGCAAAGTGCAAAGAAGTTTGCAGCAATCCGATCTAGTTCCTCTTATCCCGATTGAATAGGGTTAAGAAAAGAAAGTGGAAACAAAAGAGGGGCGTGCAAGCATTGCGAAAGCTCGACAGAGGGGTGTGAATTAAACGCCAATTTGTACGTCTAATCAATTGTGGTAGATACCTATTGCTAGAAGAGATTGAGAAATCGATAGTGGACACTTTGCACCCAATACATTCTAATAAGTAGCCTCTTTTGTTAGATGATTAACGACATGGCGAAAGTTTAAGCGTGACGTTAGACTCCCCTTATTGGTAAATCCGAACACCTGCGGCGATAAAGAGGTCTGTAAAAGTTTCATTTAACCCATTACCCACGGGAACCGAGTGGTAACTGTATTAAGCCTATGGGAATTACAGAATTGAGTAGTCAACGGGTTAAGAAATGTTGGAGAATTTTTCCTCCCTTTAACTTATTAATAGTCTTTCAAGAGAACGGAGGTAGTACATTTTGATGACAAATTGATTTTTGGGGTTATCATCATAAATATTCAATCAGAACTATATCATTATCAAATTAGATTAAACCAAAATGTTCCAAAGCACGTTAATATATATTTTTCAGCAATGTCATCTAATCTTCAATGAGGGAGAGGGGGGATGGGCCTGCCCATGTTTTCAAGGAAGCATTTTATGCCAGGCTACAGAATGTACCAAAAGAGTCTAAAGAGTGCCGAAAAAAAATTATTTGGGGTCGCTATCCACCAAATGACACTTCCGTGGCAGTCCCGCCATGTTCGATCTTCGGCTGATTCACACCTGCATTTTCGATCAATTTCTTTTTTTTCGGGGGGCGGCGGCTATAACTATATATTTCTTACTTTATTTTCACAGATCTAAAAATTGCGTTTGTAGAACAGAGCGTTTGCGAATTCCAATAAAGTTTAAGGAACATTCGATGAGCCTGTGAAAACTGGTTTCCTCTGGAAATTGCACCAAACCAATTCCATACCATCACAAGAAATACCGATTATAAACTCAGAACAAAGGCAATGTTGTTTTAACAATCCAGCCGCGCCAGAAAGAATAACTTGGAAAACACATTACCACGTTTTCGCAAGCTTAAACATGCACTAAAGCGCGTCCTGTATACCGTAAATACAGACAGACGACTTCATACTGACGGATAAGAAAATCTGACGGGGATTTTGCCGCCAAAATTCAGTTTCAAGCCTGGCTCTCGAGAACGGCATTGGTCCAAGGGGATTTTGGAGTTGTTTTGGGAGCTTTGGGTGGTAAGCCATTTCGGAAGACAAAGTGATGGGGAAAGGGTCCCAAGATGTTCCATGAACTTGGTGAAAAGGGCGGGGGGGGGGGGGGAGAACGTTACTAAGACCTTGCTTAGAAAACATAACTAAATGATCAAAAGGGAAGCTGAGAAGGTGCTAGGTCACGAAGTTTTCATGTTCGATTTTTGTTTTAAATCACAAAATTACGAAATATCTTTTTAAAACTGTTCTACTACGTAGAAATGAGTATTTGACGTTCCATATACATGTAGACAGCTGCAATTAATGTTGTACTTAAATCACAAGTGGCATGACTTTTGTGACGCACTTATAACTAGAAATATTACAGCACATACTACAGTGTACATTAATCCCCCCCCCAAAAAAAATACAAAAAAAGCAGAGAATCAAGTATAAGCTGTGTGGAAAAGGAACCAAAATGAGAGGGAGACACAGAGACAGAGACAGAGAGAGAGAGAGAGAGAGAGAGAGAGCGAGAGAGAGAGAGAGAGGGGGCGACAGAGTGAGAGAGGAAAGTAGGTAGAAAGAAATGTAAGTGGGAAAAGAAGAAGAGAATGTGGAGGAGTATATTGGAAGTGACAATATAAATGGATAAGACGGAGAATAGCAAGGGGTAATGCAATAATAAGACACTTCCACATTATGCCCCCATGCAACCCCCTCTTACCATGTCATCTCGCAGTAAGAATGTCACCCAATGTCATCCAATGTTTTCATTCCCCACCTCTGTTCGATGTCAAGGCAATCTAAGGATTTAAGGGTATTCCAGATAAGATTTTCTCAGGTGTGAAAAAAACTCAAGAAGAGAATTTTTATAGCAACAAACAGAGGGAACATGACGATGACGAAATCAGGGAACGAGTCGGTATTCAGAGATTCTCATTTTAGCAGTCTCTGTTTCCCCCGCAAGTTTGTGATCCAGATGAATTGCCCGTTTAAAAGAATAAGCCTTTTCGGAGACAGACAATGGGCTCGCTTAAGAGCGACAGAATAATATGAATAAAATACCAACTTATATTCTAAAAGTTGATTGCCCTCATGTCGCTTAAGGAAAGAGTAAATATCACGTAGAAGTTGGTTCATGAAATCTTGAATTTTACTCATTGTTGCATAATAAAATTTTGTATATAATATAAGGTTCCTTCGAAAGTTTGGAAGCCATGTCGAATCAAATGATTTTTAAGAACATTCGTGACGCCATTTCCTATGGGTCCTGTCGTTTTGTTTATCACTCCAAACATTAAATACCCCTTATCACGTAATGAGGTTTTACATAACTTACTATGAGGTATGAGGATATTAAACACTTCCATATTTTGTTGTTTAACATTTCCTCCAGCATGTCAAAAGTCCAAAGTTTTGCCAAGTTCATAAGTATCAGTTCCTCTTCCTAATACTTCTCTCTTGCACTCCACCACGCTCAAACATGCATCCATATGTTCCATCCATAGTATATACATCCAGCTTGCAAGAAGAACTTAGGGGCATCATCAGACCCGGGAGGGGGGGGGGGGGGTGGTGGCACACCCATAGGACACATCCCTAATCAACAATCTCTGTTGTCAAATCTCAGAATGTTGTTACAAATTCTAAAATTTTTAACTTCTTATGGTAAATGCAAAAGGGGCGTTTTGTGTTCTTGTTGTTTGTTTGTTTGTTGTTGTTGTTTGTTTGTTTGTGTTTGTTTGTTTTGTGTTGTTTTGCTTTGTTTTTTGTTTTTTTGTCTTGTTGGTGGTTTTTTGTTGTTTTGTTGTTGTTGTTTTTTTTTTGGGGGGGGTTGCTTCTTTGGAAAACTTTCATAACTATACTGTCAACAAGTTTTAAAATCCAATCTTTTTCTTTTATTTTGCGAGTCAGAAAATTTTCGGCTAAATTGCCGGTATTATTTTGGTCCTACAACCCCACCCATCCTCAATGACTTCGCCCCAACAAGTCTACTCTTTTGGATTCGTACTGTTAATTTCCTACTTAAAATTAAATTTCAATTTCAAAGTTTAATTTCAATTTTAATTCAAACCACGGATATCATGAATAAACAAGAGCATTGTCATGAAGATGATTTCACCACTATATCCTATAATGAACAGTCCTTGATCAACATACATCAAAGGAGAGTTTCATAATTATCAACAGAACTGTTGCAGCATCTAGAAGGTCTGTATGGATAACATTTTTGATGCCAGACGATCTACATTAGATTATTTTAAGTTAGTTCAATTAATATAGGGAGATTTATCATACAAATCGATATGATATTCGACCTCATTATCTTCTTCTTCTCCTGAGTTCTTCTGTCTCCTTCAATCCTGGAGATTCTTACAGGTTAAACCTGCGGATGTTGTGTGTGCGTCAAAGAGAGTATATTGTGCATGTATTAATACAAGTCTATGCATATCAGAAGGTATTGTTATTCCTTTTGTTTCGATGACAACCTTTATACATATAAAGTTGCTTCATTTCTTTTCTTCATTATTCTATCCGCTCGGTTTTATAGAAATATTGACACCGGAACAGATCGATACATTGCAGTCCCGCTTATTCGCTGGTTCATGACTAATATGAGTAACCTTCATAGTTAACATTGCCCTAGCTTTTATATTCTTGATGGGAGCCTCGGAATTTGAGATCGATGTGCCACTCATACCAGGTCCCTGGAAATAATGTTACGGTGCTATTGTTTAGTCATCATGATTATCATTCTTCAGAACATATTAAGCAATTACCATCATTGTGAAACAACAATGGCTGTAGCACAATATGATCGAATTCATTATACATGTGCATTTCCGAAGTCAAACGATTTATTTCAAAGCAATAAATTTCCATTATCATGTTCATTATCATCATCACATTTGAACAAAAATCATTGACACTTTAGTATAGTGGCAATGTAATTTCGTCATCAAAAGATACTAGGTAGGTTGTAAAAACATATTTTAAAAACTTACCTCTCTATCCACATAATTAATTATAAGGTGATGGTCATGACGGTAGGCCGGGTATTGATAATATATTGATAAGTTTGGGGTGGGCTTGCACGCCTCTGATTAGGGCTTACCTGCAGGAATTTGCACTTAGGAGAGAATGAGAGAGAGAGAGAGAGAGAGAGAGAAAGAAAGAGAGGGAGAGAGAGGTGATCCCTATCATTTTCATGATCCCTCTTGGACCACATTTAAAGTATTGATTTTAATTAATCGAATAATTTGTCGTCGCTACAACAAAACACACCTATGTATGCCTTTGCCCTCATTCCCCCTTTTAATTTCTATACAAACCTTTAATTTTGATTTAAAAAAATTATTTCATATTTTCTCCTTTATTCACATCCACGAGCATTAATTTGGAACGTGATGTGTTCCATTATCTTATCATAGGCCTAGTTATTAATCATTACACTAATATCGATACCCGGAACGGATCAATAATAATTACTCCCCGTTTCGCTGATCCGTGAGTAATACAAGTCACCTTCAATCTTTGCTTTGGCTCTTCTCAACCGGGGAACGTCGAAATCGAATCGATAGTCGCATTGACTAAAGGACTAGAGAGGAAACGATTCCTTCTTCGTCTCCTTTCGGAGATAAATACACTCCTAAAAATAACTATCATGGACCTCTGATATTTAGGTGATATTTGATGGGATGTGAAAAAGCTGAGGGAGGATGAGAAGGTGGTGGTGTGAGAAGAAAGGGAAGGAGGAGAATAAAGAAAGTAAATTGGAAGGAAACGAGGAGGAAAGGTAAAAAAAAACACTACAAGGAGGACACGCAAGAAGACGAATAGAATAAGATGGAGGAGAAGAATTGGATCATTAAAAAAAAACATGAATTACGAAGACAGAAAATGATGGCATATGGAAGACAGAGGAGGAAGAGGAAATTTAGCTTCTAGGAGAGATTCACAGAATATATTTAACAATTAATTTGACCCCCACTATTGATGTATTGATCATATTGATGAAAAACGAAATGGAAAGTACTTAAAACAAGAAGAAAAGGAGTTCAAAAACATGACAAGGATTGACTAAATTAAGAAGAGGATGATAAAAAATATGAACGATTGGAGTTTAAAATCTTTAGATAGAAAGAGAAATATAAAAATATAGACTATGAAATTCTTCCTTCGTCGAAAAAGACATTAATGTTCCCGTTTTAGGAGCTGGGATACAAATCAACAATCTCATCTGAACAGCGTCGACAACCTTCTTCCCCCGTCTGTACCTCCTCCAGTCCAAATAATTGCCCTATTCTCCAAATTGAAACGAAGCCAATACTTTCTGCCCTGTTAGGCTCCTCCATCTAAAATGAAGAGAACGTCTTTATTTTATCTTGAGTTGGACCGTAAAACACGAATTGATCCTTTCTTGTATGCTTACTGAATGAGTTCAAGTTCAAGGTTATCTCGAGATGGAGTTCTGGGTTCCCGCGCATAATTTCTTTCTGGCGATTTCTGCTGAAGCAAGAATTGCTTGCTTGATCGGTTGACGATAGTCATTTAGTAAATAAAAAGCCTCCATCATGAATTTATCATCTGCAGTTATTTTGTTTTGTTCTTCTATTCTCTCCATATATTATCTGGGAGTTTCTTTCTTATCACAATGGATATAAACTGAATTTAGGAACTGTTTTATAATCGAAATAGAGACCTGAATTCCCACCTATTTCTTTAAGCGATCTTCCCTAAAGCGATATCCCGTCTGCCCAATTGTTTGACGAAAGTCATGCAGCTGTAAAAGAACTCGCATTATTTAATCCTGTCAAAAGAAAAGTTTAAAACGAATAGTAAACTTTTATCCCCAATATCCTTTGAATAAACATTCCACATCCCTTGATATTGATGAGGATGATGGATCATCATACTCTTCGTTTTATTTCCAAAACTTGTACAATGACTACAAAAGTTATATAACACTATGATATTAAAAAAAAGTCGTTCTGAAAGTGGAATGACTGATATTTAATCGATTGTAAGAAGCACTATACTATTCAGAGAATATGATAATTATTAATTAATTATTAATATTTGTTGAAAATTCTCTGAAAGAAAATCGATTGCTTTTTTTTTCTTAGGACAAAGAACCCAATTGATCAAATATCAACCATAACCTGAAATGTAACGAAGAAATAATTTTCTCGTCATCGATATGACACACATTCTGTGAGACAGAGTTTTGAGATCGCATGTGCATGTGACGTCAAGTTCATTTCCGTACATGAAAATCAGATGTTTCACATATCCCCCTCCCCCAAAAACAACAACAACAAAACAAAACAAAACAAAACAAAACAACCCCACAACAATAAACAAACATGAAAACAAGCAAAGAGGAAAAAGGAAATTTATATAATTGATTTAAAATGGCTAATTTTCACTTACATTTCATTATAATATGAGCAGTGATCACAGAGACAGATCTTTCCGGGGTTTTTTTCTTCTCAGTTTCCAATTACTGTAACGCAACATCTGGATGTATATTGTATTGGCAGTTTATTTTTTTTCAACATCACCTTCATTCATAAAAACACTAAACAAAAAATATAAGAACAAAGTAAGTCCAGGTTAATTGTTTATATACAGGACTATACAAGATATAAAATGGAAGACATATTACAAAACATAACACATCGTTGCAATAAAAATAGGATGGGGTGGTTAATGAATAAAATGAGTTCACTACACTCGTCAACATTTTTTTCCCTTCTTAATTATGTCACCAATCTTTCTCGAAGCACAAACATAAAACGTGAAAGAGAAAAACCGCATGGACAACATGTGAGGGTATTCTCTGAAAACAGCAATTAAAACAGAACAAACATTTAATTAATTCTAGACGTGAAAACGTAACGTATTTGGAGGAATATTAATACTGAATTTCAACTAGAACTGTGGAAAGAAAATATTGTATAAATTCACATCTTCCGAAGTGGTATAAAGTGACGTCGATATGGGGGCACGGAGACATTTGCCCCCAAGTCGAATGACGAAAAAGGGGGAGTAAGAAAGAAAGGAAAATAAAATAGGGAAAAGGGTATAATTATGAAAAGTGAAGAGGATATTACGACCCCTCCCACATCCTTCCCTCACACGATAGAACTTTGTTATCTCTCGCATTTCATCCATCTAGTATAAGATCTGTGCCCCCCCCCCCCTCTCCCGCATACATGTAGGACTCACTCTACACCACTGGTATAGAAGAGCTCCATGTTAAAAGTGCAATCCATTGCGATGGACGTACTCGATTACTTTGAACTACGACGATACAACGTGACGGAGACAAACCGCATGATGACATGTGACGGTATTACAAGACACCATTTTGTTTCTTGTAATACCCTCACATGTCATCCATGCGGTTTGTCACCGTCACGTTGTATCGTTGTCTGGCATTGCATATAATAAACTACACGAGTTTCTATGTAGTAATTGTCGTTCGAAGCCAAAGTACGACAATGACAAGAGCAACGAACAACAGATAAAATGAAATTCAGTGGGATTACTTTCCTTTTGGGGCAAATCAATCCACGAAGTAAAACTTGAGCGGGTATAAACAATGTAAAACAAAATTAACTTGTTCGTGAAAGTATATGGTGTAACTGTTAATGACGTTTCATTTTATTTCTCTTCTACTCCACAATCTATTCCCATTGATAATGTATTCACGAGGATACATTGATCATTCCTACTAAGAAGGAACTTTACTACCAGTACAAGTACATTATGATGTTCCAATGAAGTCGAGTTTAATAGTGATGATCTTAGAGTCCTTGCATAGATCAAGGGCAATTAAACAACAAATTAGACCCCATACTTATTTTCTGACAATTAAAAAAAAATCAAACTTTGTGAGAATATCATAGAGGACATACTGAATGTTGCAAAGTTTATTGACTGTAGGACTGAAATAGTTTTGATAACTTTAATAGGAATTTATAGACATATGAGCGAAAATTCGAGGGGGAGGCTTGATGCCTTTGCTGAAATATCAACTTCTAGAAGTTGATATTCAATTCCAGTATTTTCTAAACATTGCGAGTGAGCAAATTTATTGACACTTTATTATTAATAAAGAGAGTGAATCTCGATGCCGAATACGAGTTAAAGGTTGCCCTAGTATCGGTAGTGCCACTTTCTCGGGGGCGGATGCGGAAGGGGGCGCTGCCCTCCCCACATACCAGTGTATAGACTGATGGTTGTACGTATTTTCAATTTATCATAATGTCTTTATTTGATATTGTAAAATCGCAATATCGTATATGGTGAATGTTTCGAAGAAAATTAAAACAGGCAAATTCTAAATAGATTTGTTACCTAACCATGCATAGAAAAGTGCAATTGTGAGGTCATATTCCCGATATCATGTACATTAACAGCTTCGGCCACAACAGCTACAAACTGAATGATAGAGTAATTCATATTATTGGCAATATGTTTGAGGCAAACGAATAAACTTTATTGATCGTGAATTATGATCTTTTAATTGCTATTTTCATAGAATGCCCTCACATGTTTCCAAGGTGGTTTTTCTGTCACGTTTTATGTTTATGCAAATACACTGTTAGAAATATTGGGCAAAATTTTACCCAAATTTTACCCAACATGAGGGTCCTTATGAGTCCGACCAACTTTTGGGTAAACTTTACCAATTTCATTGTTATTTTTGACCAATGTTGGGTAAATGCATGTAAAAGTTGAGCAAGATTTAACCAACCTATGCCCAATCTTCATTTACCCAGTGGCATTTACCCAACATTTCTAAGAGTGTAGAGATCATCTCCATGATATCGGCTTTTCGTATGAACCTGCCTCTATTCCAAAAAATGGTCAAATTATATTTAATATATTTATTGATATATGCATAATGCTTTTTTTTTTTTTTTTTTTTTTTTTTTTTTGTTGTGGGTCAGGCTCGACCAGCAAATGTGCTATTATCTGGCCCCTTTTACCAACCAATGCTTTTCTTCATTTATATGTAAATATAATTGTATGTAAACAAAATGTATTGTAATTAAATGTTGTTGGTGGTAATAAATCAATCAATCAAAAACTATTTCTTTGAGCATGTTAAGATTGTAAGTTATCCCTACATTATTTTCATATTGAACATTCTCTTGTAAATACTTAAATTCAACTATGAATATTGAGAAATGAACAAAAATTCGATATAACTGAATATTCTTTCGAATTGCTTTATACAGAGAAAATGATATACCCCCCACTCTTATACAAACTTTTAAATTTGACCTCTGAAGCATCAATCATGTTTATTACCCATACCATAATCAGTTCTCTTAAAAATTCTAATTTTTCTCTCCTCATACGTCAGACGGTTCTTCATCTCTTAGTTTATACTGGACTTGCTGTTTAAGTCAGTTTTAATTAACTCTAGTTTAAATTAGACTGGAGTTTAAGTTGGGGCCACTATATTGCAAGGTACAAAAAATGGGGATGGCACCATAAACAACAATTATTGCCTGATTACAACAACACGTCGAAAGCTATCTTTGTTATCTTTTTATAAGTCACCCATGAAACAATTACACCATTATTACATTCTCATATATAACACATATCATCCTATACGCCTTCTGAATTCGTATTCCATGAATTTTCAATCTATACTTAATTAAGTTAAAAATGACGTCATGTGAATACCGACCAATCAGCGACGCATTCTCCACTCCCAAGTGAAAGTTGTAGTTGTACGCGAAGCGATTGCATTTTCCGATTTCACTCTCAACTAACTTTTTCCCATTACCATCCGTACGGTCGGATCGCTCGTACACACACGGGGAGATACACACACACACACACGAATAATCCTACTACTCATAATATTTTTCATCCTGAACATCATAATCTGACGTTTCTCTCTGTATGGAACGACTGCACATGTGTAGGGCAAGTCAAGTTCATCATCACAACTCAAAAAGACATTCTCTCACTCACTGTTCGCAACTAGAGTCGCAGAAGATTCAAGCTTTTCACTGATTGAAGAACTTACAAGGATTAATATTTTATCAACCTGGCAGTAACTGCAATTGAAGGTGAAATTCAGATTTTTCGATGTTCAGTCGCTTTTCTTGATTATTACTTTTCGCTTCTGTTTGCAGTTTTCTTGTTATCATCATTAACCTGAAGGCATTTCCGCGGTATTTCATGATCAAGAAGTGTCAGTATCATTCAATTGTCTATTTCTCTGTTCTTCACCGGGATGGTGAACTCGTACTAGCAGCTACTATTTTACTAGTGGAATATGAGTGAGTTTATAGATTTCGCTCTCAAATATTAATGTTTCATCCTGAACTTCTGAAGCGGCAGGAGAGGAGGAGTTTTTAAAAGTTATGGGATATCTGTTGTCTGCGCGTAAAGCCGCACATCCGAAGATGAGCAATTAATACCGTCTTCATTCTAGAGAATAACTTTCCCAGGGTCAAAAGCAGACTTCTTCATCCGAGCAATTGAATTCAGGAGTTCGGGAACAGTTGACTGGTTTTGCCTTTTGTCTCACTCCATCCCTCCCCTCTCAATCCGTCTCGCACTCCATCGCACGGAGGAATAAAAGGCAGCGCATGCTAAGCGTAGCGAGGCATAACGGTTCGGGACGCCGCGGGGAACAGAAGCCCAACATATTTCGCTCCTGTCTCTCATATCACTCAATACCCCTGAAGTATCCAATTAGAAGTCTTACACATCTTACTCGCTACTTTCTTGGAACAGACTTCAGTGACATGTATAGGTGGTTAGCTGCGTCAAGTGTTTGCTAGATCGCTTATCTGCAGGACTGGACAGACTATACCAGAAAGGCATTTCAATTCTTCTTCTTCTCTCTTTTTTGGGGGTGCCCACCTTGGAAGTTTTTTTCTAAGGGACCATGTACCGTGCCGTGATTTACGCCGTCTTTGTCGGGCTGATGTGCCTCGACAACCTGATGGACTATGGGGTAGCCGCTCGCAGGAATGGAAGGAAGAGGACCAACAGCAGGAACTTAGGAGGGGGTGTTATATCGGCATCTGGAGGTAATGTTGTCAAGGTTCGACGGACCACACGAAGGCCTGAGATACCACTCAAAGCTGAGGTACAGCCCCCACATTCCAGAGGCGTTCCAGGTGAGTCCAATAGTAGTCTAACCCTAACCATGCACCTTTTTACACCTTACACTGTTATGTATTATTTTATATATAATATTTTGAGCCATGTGATAGTTTGTCACGGCCCATTACCACTGATTTGATTCCCTAATTAAAGAGGCACAATTACTCTTAGTTCCACATCCTGAACTACCTTTTTTCACTTTCCGCCTGAGCTTAAGTAATAACTATTCTTTTCATAATATTATTGCTATGCAACCTTAAGCAAGAATAAGCAATTTGCATCGCCAGGCATTAAATTTTCTTCAAGCAATTCCAATTTGATTAAACTTATCTGGTCACGGTGCTTTAAGCCAGGAGTACTATCAGATTTTAGACCATGATAAAAATCAAATCAGTCTACATATTTAAAGTTATAATCCAAGTCATCCTCGACAAAAAATATTTGTATACAATTTATACCATTTACACGAGCATACCTTGAATTTTTGCTAGAGCGCTATAAAATATGAATAAGCTTCCCGATTGCAGATGGTTATCTGTACAGTCATTTAGAACAGTTATGATCTGCGATAATAGGAACCCAAAATCGTTTTGGGTCAGGTAACTTCTTGTCCTTTTTCACATTATCAAGGGCCACAGACAAACAATTATTCCCGAAAGACGAGAGAAAAAAAAAAGCCGCACACACAAATATTCATCACAGAAGTTTTATTCCACACTCATAATCATGCTATGATTAAAGGATCCGAGAGGAATGATTGCCATAGTCATAATTGTGTGTGTGCTGGAATTCCTGTTTAAAGAACCGACTAATGTATCTATTGAGGTATGATAATGCAGCGAAGCCATCTAAATGACTATGGGTCGTGTCAAGCGCAATAAGAATATGGAGTTCTATATAGCAGGCAGATATTATAGTCAAGTCATAGATTCTGGGCTGTCAATAACTAACATTATTGTAGAATGGAAAGGAGAATATGAAAGGGGAGAGAGATAAGGGGAGAGAGAGAGAGAGAGAGAGAGAGAGGTGACTATCTCTGAAAGACTAACACGAGCTGTGACCACAGTGATGGGAAAGAGAGTTATTAATAACTGTTCATCGACTGTCAATGTGACCCCAAAATAAGGTTAAAATGAATGATTAGATTCGGGATAAGAATAAAAAGGTTGCCATCCATATCAACCGCAAGATGCGCCCCATGATTCCCTAAAGAATCCAGGAAAAAAAAACTGGAAGCAAAAGGATGAGCAAAGATATTGGAGGGACAGATAATGGTCCGCTTAGACACATCAATGAGTCGTTAGTTTGATCGTAATCGCTACTCAAAATAGAGAAAAGTAACAATATTAAGAGATGGCTTTTCAACCTTTCGTTTTTATCTTTTTTGCGTAAATTCAACGCAAAAATATCTAAGAAAACCAGAAAATTTGACCGAATTATAAAGATTTAGCTTAGTTATTTTTGTTTGTTTTCTCTTGCTAATATTCCTCAAATGATAATTTAGAATTAGGCAAACTTGGAGTTGACCTGTTTAAGGTATATTGAATGTATATGGCGCTGGATCTTCCTAGGGGTAATAATTTGTTTTGTAGGGGTGCAAAATTGGGCTCAATGTCAACGACTGGTAGTGCAATTACAAGTTGACGCCGAGGTTATGCGTAATTCGAGCAATTTGTCGCGTCAAAAATATCACTTTGTCAAAGTAAATTTGATAAGAAAAACTTATGGTACCGTGCAAAGGAAATACCAGTTCGCATGGTTAGTGGTATATAGTTCAATTACGACTTGTGTACACTTTCATAATATATACTGTTGTTTTCATCGCTTCTTTAATTTTGCAGATATGTTGTACATTTTTAAAGCATCGTGTTATCGTCAACTTACATTAACTTAAATTCAGCTTATGGATTCATGTTTGTCTAAAATGTGTGTTTAATTTAGCTAATTGTTCAAAATTAAACTAGAAAACCGAGATGTTATAGTCTGCAAAATATGTGACCCACTTGTTGCGAACAATTTTAAGATTGCATAAACATATTTCACGTCACCGTAGAAAGAAGTCTTGGATAGCAGCAGAACCCCCCCCCCCCCCCCCGGAACTACGCGAATACTTACGATAGATACTACGTTAAAACTATAAACCATGCACAATGTTGATCTATTATATTTATAGCATATTTCCATCGCTTTTCTTTGAAATGGTGTAGATTTGGATTATGATACTTTTAGTGGATTGAAAGATAATGAATATATATTTTACTCAGCATCTTACAGACAAGAAATAAAATATACGATTTTATTGGCATATAAGCCATATATTGAATATTCAAGTATTGCATTTCATTCAAATCCAACTACTGTTCATTATAACACGAATACTAAATAACGATTCCCCTGCATCGCCTTCTCAGACACCAACTCGTCATATAAAGACATACTATTCCCTTGACCAATATCATCTGTTTGATATAACGTTCATCATGTGTAATTATACGATCCAATTTCCGCCAGTCGGTTAACACACAGAAACCCGCACAAAAGAAAATCAACACCATACAGGTTCATTTCGGATATTTTTGTCTGATAATAACAGTATACATATACACTCTTGTAGTTGCACTTGTGGTTAAGTGATGTATTACACGGTAAATAATATCCGATTGACTTTAGCGGCAGTGGTTTGTTGCAAAATTTAGCTTTCATCTTCAGATTGACAGGTTATGAATGGGTAGAGAAAAGGGGCATTTTTATATTTTTTATTTGTTAAAGTGAAAAATGAACACTTTAAACAAGAGTGCGTAGTAACTCGACCGGAAAATTGGAATCAGTAATTTATACACATTGAAATGAGGCAAGCTGCAGTCTGCTTTTTAATCGTATCTTGTGAGATCTTAATTTAGCTGCCATATCTATCAGGCTCATCCTTCACTGTGTAATCATATCTTTAAACACACAGTGGCATGCAATATATTACTTGAGAATCTATACATTTTTGTCGTCTGCTAGGGCACGTTCTTGCTATCACTCAGATAAATGGGGCGGGCTGGCTGGCTCGCCAACTCTGCTATGCTGGGATGACGGTCCAGGTTTACAATCAATCCCGACAGGTGTAGAAAGTGTCCAATTTGCGCCTCGGCCGAATCGGGCTCGCACTAAGACGCCGACAGGGCTCAGACCTCAATATAACCCCCTTCCTGTTCTCTTATTAACCACACTTTTTTATTTTCAAGCTAAAGTCTCTCCCCCTCTCTCTCTCGCTCTCTTATTTTCTTTCATTGATTAATATCCTCGTGCTACTGCAAACCGGCAACATCAGAACGACACACATTTGACATGGGTGAAGGAATGGTGATTAGATTTAGTCCAACTGCATGGCACGTTTCTGTTTTAACTTCAGATCTGACCACCAAAAGTAGAACTTTGTTATTACTTTTAATCTGAAAATGTACTCATGGAGAAATATCTGCATGTAGTCCCATCTAAAATAAATATTACAATATGCACCTGGATGATTATCGTTAGCAATGATAGAGTCTTTAGAATCTTTAAATTTAGGCGCATTCTTGAAATAGATATTCTGTATTCATAGATCCAAAACATAGTTTATTTTATCTTCAGAGAGATAGAAGTGATGTTAAATGATGGTGAAGAAATGTAGTGTACCATCTTAACAAAGTCGGGTAAATCGAATCGGAACTGTTTATATTGGAGGGCCGTTAGAAGTTTTGCCGAAAAACCATACATATGAAATGCAACAAAATAAAGCACAGATTTTTATCGCATTTTCATTATATTTTTCCATGTTAAATGTAGTGGAATATTACTCTCAGAAGGTTTTTGGGTAAAATCAACGGGGTGTGCGGAGACATGTTACAGACGACCTTATTACATGCATTCAAACTTCAGACAAAAGGTTTGTCGCAGTCCGTATTTCTTGCTCGATAAATTTATCGCTTTTTTTTAGAGAAAAGGTGTTTGATAGCTTTCATTGATGAATGATCCAATTCCGCCTTGGCAGCTGCACACGACTCATTATTTATCATCACAAAGAGAATCAACTTTTATTCTCTTTTCAAGACTAATCATCGAGTCTATACGATTTGATGACCGAATGCTGTCGAACAATGCCGAACGGTGTGACGAACAATGCAGAGCGGCCCGCAAACAATAGGCGGGAGAAATCGATCAATTTGTACGACTCAATAAATCTGAAAGGGGGAAATTAGATTCGGCGTGACAATAGGAAGTGATTTCTTACCTGTATTCAGCTGAGATTTGGCTGTCGGGGAGCATGCAACAATAAAAAAGTAACAGACTACGTCGTATCATTGTTAATTAATTATTGGTATCAGCCGCAATTATCAAAGCAGTGAATAGAATAGCATAGAACCCGACGAAGCTTGCTCAATAGCTGTCTTGTCCCAATCTCTATCAAATCCCTTTCATAACACAAAGTTCAATAAGTCATTTGAAGTGTAAAGAGAAAAGAAATTACAATAGCATTTGCTCTTACTATTTGTGCTGTACTGCTTAGGATGACGAAAATGAAGAAAAGGCTGTGAAGCAAAACATAATAGAAATTAGTGGGTCAAAATAAGAGAAAGTTGAAAACGGGTCATGTGAACAATGTTATGAATAGAATCATCCTTGCTTATAATGTTCAATCGAATATAACACTCATAATGTAAAAACCCTGCTGAAATCAATGCAAATATACTCTCCAATGTGAAGGTACAAGCTGGGATCAACTCAGAGTATGAGTGATGTAGACGGTCAAAAGGGTGTGAAGATCGGACGTGCCTTTATTTGGCACTTCCTACTGACATGGACAATTTGTTCTTGCAATTTATCAATTATTCACTTCTCCCACCCACACTGAATACTTCAGCACATCAAAATATTCAATTTGAAGTGTTAATGTCAGGTATGAATTATATAGCTGGGTTAGCATATTGATAAGCGAAAAGAGAAAGCAATTTTGGTCTTGAACTTTTTTCAACTTTATTACCTCGTCATCCTGAGGTTCGTTAGAAGTTACATGACATTTTCCCACGTCTACGGTTGGCTTGAAATATGATTTCATTTTCTTTGCCCAAATATGGAGCAGTTCTTGTGATGTTGTAGAAGTTAGTGCTTAGTCTCGGTCGAAAGATTTTTCACATGTTGTTGCTCACCGTTGATATAAGGGCGCACTGCGGCTTCTTGGTTGATTTCCCGCAACCATGAAAGCATGGATAAGCCAACAAGTCACGCCTTGCATCCGCCTTTGTTCAGAAGTTCCGAAGCTTCAGTAGGTGGATTTGGTCCTTTTTGGTAGTCCTTTAAATCAAAGTAAAGTTGATTAACCGTAGATCTGAAGAATACACTTACACTCAGTTCTATATCATGGTGCTTAACGGACTTATAGCTGAATAGGAATTCGAGTATCGTTTTCTCGTTTCAGTGCTTGAGTGATACGGGCAAAGTTTCGAAATAGAGTACGGTTTGGAGGATCTTTGGAAGATATCGAAATGGGCGTTTACTCGGCGCAATTCAGAGTAAAAAAGCGGAGGACAAAAGAACAAATGGAGACGTGAAATATGCTCTATTCATTTTCTGTTTGTTCCAGTAGATATGGTAGATAAGACAAAACAAACATGTGTTCATATTTGGTCGTCTTTGAATAATATTAAGTCATCGATAGTTCAAGCTGAGGTCTAAAGAGCAACCAAATTTGTAAGACGAAGGGAAAAGGAATGCAATTGCTGGAAATGAAAGTTGAATAACAATAGAAGACGTGGGATAATAATGAATAAAGAATATTCACAGAAAATCGTAAAATAGTAGTGACATCTTTGAAATAAAGGCATGTGATATTAATAATTGGTTTTATAAGAACTGCAGGTACAAAGATTCGTTGAGAAATTAAGTTAAGATAGAAGGCATTCAAATTAATAATAAGAAAGAAGAATGTTACAGTTACTGCATCTTTATTCAAAAGAAAATAACCTTCTAAAACAGGCTTACATTATCTGATAGTCCAGAGGAATCTTTAAATGTGGAAACAAGGAACAAATCTCTCTTATTTTAGAGACGGACATCGAATAAAAGAATAACGTTCTGGAATGATGCTCCCTTTTAGATCATTCTCAGTTTTGTCAATCTTGTTTTAGTTCTGCCAGATTCGTACCGGATTAAGACCAAAAAGGAAAGCTCTCCTGGTGCTATATTTGTGTTCGAAATTTACTCATTCACATCGCTAACGGCGCCTGTGTGCAGTAGCAGTGCTACAGCAGTTCCTCTTGTGTTCTTCTTTTTTGTTTTCTGCACTGTGTGTACTCTTTATTTTTATTTGTAAATGCTTGTAAAATAAATATCGTCTGTGACTTCGTTCTAGACCTCCTATGTAGAACATCACTTTATTCCCTTCACAATGACCAGTCAATTTCTCCAAATTACTGAATAATTATCATTCGAAATTGGTCTTTAACTCTAAATCGACCACAATTTAGACTACTTTTTTAAAGATACCAGTCATGCGTGAATTGTTAAACTTTTGCCAATTTCAGAATCAGATAAGATGGCTATCTTGTCATGTCATCTGTGGGTATCTATCTGTGTAGATCTCGCGTCAAAAGGATACCGCAAAGAGCGGGAAACACATAAAATGCTTGCTTTGTAAAGTCGTATACAAAAATATAGATTTTCTCGGTTTTTCTGGTCCCGATCTTTTTCTCCTTTCTCAGCGAAAACCGCGGTGATATTTAGATATTATCGCCGAATATTGGTTGTAAAAGCCCTTGTCGCGGTGTACTTACAATACTGATCATATACACCGGCTATTATGTTGTGACACAAAGATGGAGATGTGAATGCCCGGGGATGAAAAGCTGAAATATTTGTGATGAAAAGAAAGACAGATACATATAGGTCTTCTTGCTTGTATATAGCCGTGGTGAGTTTTTGTAGAAATACAAATGAATAGGGGGAGAATTTCGTTCCATCTTTTAAAAGGTTTAGTTGCTGGTCGCCATGCATGAAAAGAGAAATATCCTCGATCACATTATGATCACATACACAATATGCCAAATGGTGATGAGGAGGAGGAGGGGGAGGGCTACCAAAGGGGGAAACCGAAAAAAGGCAAGAGTTAATTCTTGTGAAGGTTTGAAGCCTGAGTCGAGCGACTGAAACCCATGATTATTGTTGATAGGGCTTTGCACCAAGTCCCCGTAGACCCACGCGTAGAGTTTTGTGTATGGTTTGCCACAATGCCGTGACATGCATTTATCTGTTAGGTCACACAATAGCACCGACGAGTGACACAAAAGACCAGAAAACTCAGAAGGTTCCGTGTGCTTTAGAAGAATGGACAACTATGAAGGATCCCAGGGTGAAAAGCATCAGGTGCTTTAAATGTAGCATATCTATTGTGAAACATATAACAATATTTATCAGCATGTGGCTATGTTTCATTGTTTTTAAAAGCTTTTTGATATAGAGCCATGTAAAACGATAGGGAATGAGACGGGGGGGGGGGGGGGGGGGCGGGGTCTAATTTAAGCAACGTATGAAATAACCCATGTACCTTAATATACATATGAACCGACTCTGATCTTCAATAAATGTAAATACCACCTTTCTACTTAAAGTCCCCGAATTGGTCTTGCTGTAAATGTCTTACTTCAGTAGAATTATTTCGGGACGAATACAAAATTCAGAGAAGAAATGTATAGTCCGAAACACAAGTTTTCATGCAGTAAGTAGTACCTGTAAGTGATTTCGGGCTACACATCAAATAATGCCATATTTCCATAACCCCTGGATTGACAATGAAACTATGAGCACAATATTTCCCACATGAAAAAGTTCGATGACTTCCCATCATCACCTTGGCGTAACCATGGTTACCAAACTCCAGGGTAATCGCCTCATCCCAAATAAATCTTCTTTGATCTCACGCAGACATCATTGTTCTATAAGTAGTTCCATCCATTGGGAGCTCGGTTCACAAGAACATTTCCAATCATCTGACAAGCATTCTAAATGTTGCTCCGTGTTTACATAATAATTTGCGAAACCATAATAAACATCTGCGTCAAGGCATCCTTCACGACATCATTTCATTTTTTTAGTCTTAACATAATATCTCATTTCATTCATTAATGCTCTCCCGATTCATGCCTTCGTCACGTTCAATTATTTTCTCCTATCAATACCATTCCTTAAATTCACCTCAGCCTACACTACACTGACTCGGCAACCCTATACTTCTAGCGTGACCTATATATTTTTCTTCCTTACCATCTCACCTCCCCCCTCTCTCTCTTTCTCTCTATTTCTTTCTCTCTCTCTCTCTCTCTCTCCATTCCACCCCCCTCTCTCTCTCTCTTTCTGTCTCTTTCATTTCATATACATGAACATTTTCCGCACATTTTCCCACTCTCTACATCCTTGCTCCATGAGGGACCTTTCCCGACTCCAGTCGACCGGCACAATATGGGTCAGGCGCGGCGCCCCAGAAGGGGGCTCCAGTTCGAAATCTAGGGACGAGAGGGCTGGGGTTATTCATTATTTTTTCGACAATTAATTAGAAGGATGAGTTGTCATAGGTATTGTGAAAACGCTATAGGCTTACAAAACGGAAAGTGACTGATGATCTGAATAATTGTAGTAATGGAGAGGACGACTTGAAGTCAAGTGGAGAGGATATTTTTAGGAGGGGGAGGGTGTTAACCCTGATTGCCCATCGGGCTTCGTCAGTGCCTCTGATTCCTTATAAACAAGCTCTATAAGGTTCAATCAAGGAGTTATCACAGAAAACTCCTTGGTTCAATGGTGCGCCTTCTCAAGAACTAGTTTTTAATCTTCAAAACACGACTCTTTCACGGAATTTATAAATGCTGCGCTCGAGCGGAAAACGTCTCGCAACGGAGAGGAAAGAAAGACATGGGTAAAATGGACAAACGGTCAAATTTAATTTCACAGTCGAGATAAAGCCTTGGCTTAAGCTTCACTAAACTCCTTTTCTCTCAAATGGATGAAGAAAAAAATGCGGTGAAAGGATTAGGGAAAACAACAAGCAGAAATCAATAGTAAAATGTGTCGACCGAGATTGCATTAGTCACCAACGAATTACGATTTGTTTACAAACTATTGATATTAATATTAGGAATACTAATCGAATCCAAACCTAATAATATAGAAATATGAATTTAGCAATGGAAGACAATGCAAGAAGCTATTTTCACCGTTTAATGTTCATTAAATCACTGTTCTATTGTGAATGGATGATTTAAAATTCGCGTTAAAAGATGCTATTTTTTGTGTGTTTGTAAAAGTTGCTGAAACGTGCTAGAATCCAGTAATACTGTAGTATTTACTCTTTGTGCGATTTGTTAGGTTAATAACCGTTTTATACGTATTCAAATCATTATATTCCAGAAGTGGATATTTGATTAAAAACGTGGTACCTGGGTACAGAACCGACTTAAAGATTTAGTTTTATCATTAAAATACCTAATACAATTCGGAAGTGGGCACAAGGGGCTAAATGGGACAATAATGAGAGAGAGAGAGAGAGAGATAAGAGGGTGGAAAGGGCAGAATTTAATAACAGTTGAGAGGAAAATGAACAAGTTTACCCAAATAGTTATTTGGAAAAATTGTGGCAATCCTATTACGGTACCATAGTACCAGCGTCGTCGTCAAAATTCTGAATTAAAAGGAGCAGCGAGGAGAAAAATAGAGAGAAAGGGAGATGACCCGACTCTTTAGCGTAGCTTTAACAATCTTTAAAAAATGGGACAACTGAACAACATTAGATGTTGAAATGTGATGGCACAATAGCACTTTATCGCACAAATAGAGGCACTTCACAAGCGGAAGACTAACAAATGCTATTCAACCAACAAAGACGAAGGTAAAAGGGAGACTACAAGACGCAAAGAAGAAAGTAGAGTGGACATAGAGAGAAAGAAGTGTGCATTTTTGATAGCTTTAGGAATTATTGTCAGTCTGTCAGTTGTAATTTCCGGGAGGGATTCAAGATTATATTTGGGATCTCTTCTTGTCCTATCCTCCCTCATCCTAATCCTTCATTTATTGCTATTTGGTTCATTTGAAACACATTAAACAGATCTTTCATACCTTGTAACAATATTGTTTTACTATTTTCAAGTATCTTAATTTCCGTGGTGTCGACAAATATGTCACCACACACAGCCTGGTTTACATGCGCAAAATCTTCACATAGCTGCTTTGTCGACGAATGAAATTCGCTTTAATTTCAAGAATTATATAAGAACATTAATCACTTCGTCATACATAATACAATCCGAACCTATTCTATAACGTACAATCAGACCCAACGATATACGGTAAAGGCAGGGAAACCCTGATAAAGGTATATCCACAGAGCATAACCCACTTGGATAAGCGACATGGAAGCAACGTAAGAAAGGAGCCAATCATTCGTAGAAGGTCTACGGAATTACATGACAAAGTAGCCACCAGTCTATAGACAGACTCTCAATGGAGATAACCGAACTCTCCTAGGGACGAGGTGGATTCTTGTGATTAATGAGAAATCTATACATAAACTACTTAATGATCATTAACGTTACGGAAGAGGCCAATCTCGTATGAAGGCGAGAGAATGGGAAGATGTCTTAGATCTAATGATAATCCAGTGATTTATGTTGCTGGAAACTCTCTTCAAAGACGATTGTTGTTTTGTTCAAAATTGATGTATTTTAAGCACGGGACTTGCTGGGGCCGTAAACTTTTAATCCGAATATCACTGAGATTAGTGCAACTTAGTCTATATTTAAGTTGCTTTCTGTAGAAAACCAGCATTCCATTCAGCGTTCAGTAGGTCATCACAGATCAAGATGTATGGTACAAGCAGCAAAACAAATAAAGAAGAAAGGGAAAAATATTATAGGCCTATGGCAATTACAAAAATAAGCAAGGTTGGACAAGAAGGAAACATTTCCGAATTTAAAAATTATTTGATATTATGATACATTAAGCCAGAAATTGTAAGAGTATGAACGAAGCATGTTTGATATTGTCTGTTTGTCAAATTTAATGTATTTAGCCCTTGGAGGGTCACATAATTCGACTACCGATCATATTCCAACATTTTATCTCGCCATGACGCTTTAAGGTCAGTTCACACTGTTGTACTAATCCACTGACCGACATATGTAATCAATAATCATGTTTAAAAGACACGGTTACAGCTCAATGGGTACATATTGTTGGACCCCCTCATCCTTTTTATAAGTGTCATATTTTTGTTTTATGGTTGAGTGTGGAATTCCAGAGGTCAGTCTTTGATTTATCCGTTCGCTGAGGATATCACTTTTGGCATGTTTGGACTAGGCGGGTGTCAATTTGATCGGATATACACGGGATAGAGAAAAACGATGACCATGCCTTCTTTCGGACGTTGGCTATTATGACGTTAAAATTCCTATATCTGTCATGATGTATGATGCAGGAAGTACAACATAATTGTGTAGTATAGAATGCACATAATTAATTGGTGCTTTGAAACTAAGATATCTTCCTCACATTGTAGGATAAATATAGTTGACTTTGCTCGAAAGTTATTAACGAGGAGAGAGAAAGAAGAGTGAGAGTGATATATATATATAGAGAGAGAGAGAGAGAAAGAGACAGAGAGAGAGAGAGAGGGGGGGGGGTTGATGGAGAGAAAATGTTATGAATTCTCCTGATTTATGACAAAATGGGGCTATGGACAGCGCCAACGTTGACAAAATAATCAGGGCATAACGAAAAGACAAGGGGTGGGGTTGAAAGTGATGACCTTAATGGTAAAAACAATATTCATCAAGGATAATGAAAACATCGGAAGAAAAAGAGGGATAAGATGAAGGAAGGGTTAATGCAAAAGGCAAACCACGAAGCAACAACCCAAGGATAAGTGTGTAATTTAAGATGGGATGCCGATTATTTTTTTTTAAATTGAGGTGAGTAACTTTACAGTTATGAAACTGAACAAAAATGTAAATCATTATGTTATTCTAACAGCTACATCATTTCGACTCGAGAAGTGTGGGAGGGAATACTAAATGTTTTTGAATTTGCAGTACCACCGTGACTGCTGTTGTGGCATTTATTATAATTGGATCGTCACCCCGTGCCAAATATAATGATCTTTTATGTGATGACGCTGCGGCAGGGATTTAACTCATTAAAATGGATTAAAGATACAAGAGGATGATCCATTTTGGACTCTGATGTATACATTCATTCCTATATCAGTATGAATTGGCTGAACTAGAGAGATCATTTGATTTTGACAAATTCATTATGAATCATAACCCAACAACATCATGTCCCAAGGAGGAAATAAAACCGAAGGCTGGCTGGCATTCAAGAGGCGTTAAATTCCCGACCTCCTTCCAAACAAATCCTAAAATTTCCCGCTTCTTTACTTCTTCCCTTTTTCGACTAAATAAATCACACACCCAAACGGTCTGTGTAGCCGTCTGCTTGAAGCAACCACACCGGGGACCAACTGGGAGGAAGTATCTAGCTCTCCCGGCTCTGAGTCATGGCCTGGTCGATCGGCTGCGCTCTCCCTCCCTCTCTCTCCATCGTCCGCTTCGAGTCTTTGTCGGAGGAACACATTGCCGCCTTCATCCATCCCTATTTATACGGTCAGTGCGTCGATGCCTTCCCCCTTGCGATGCCACCGTTTACCTAGCCCATCGCGGTGACGAAATGTTCAATGTACCGTGGTAGCTAAAGGCTTAATCTAGTGGTCTTTACCGTGATGATTCACATATTTGTGCGCAGCAGCTTTAATATAATTTGCATTTGTCTTTTTTTATCTCAGCAGTTCTCACTATGTTATTTTCTCTTGTGTATTATAATATGCCCGTTTATTTACAAATAAAGGCATGCCTGGGTCACACACCAGGTCATCCACATTTTGACGAAATGCTATGGAATTGACTTGAGAGTGCTTAAAACTTTTGAGGCACATATTGTGACATCATTGTGACGTAGTTGTAATACACTTCGTCACCTTTCAGGGTTCTGTTTTACCTTTGTGCATTCCCCCGTGTGATCGAGTCCCAGCTGCAACCGTCTGAAAATAATAATATTTGAACTGATTCCAGGTTTTTAAAGTTTACCCAAACTAAAGATGATGAAACAAATCCATACGTCGAGTTCAAAGAGAGAAATATCTTATTTTAATATGGCAAGTAAATTCGCTTCACATTTACTCCCGAATTCATAGTAAATATCTTGAATGTTTGAACAGATCATATAAATAGGAGCGAATTATAAACTGAAAACGTTTTTAGAACAATCAAGAAATGAAAGGAAAGAAGACAGTATATTAAAATCCGAAGCACATCTAAAGAGAAATGAGTCTTTGGATTAAAGCAAAATCATTTATGGCGATGTAAGCCGTTTTTAGTAACATTTTCATTATTTATCGAGGACCCTTTGAATGATGATAGTTGAGAAGGAGAAAAAATAGATACTTCTCTCTTTTTTTTTCCAGCCCCGGGGTAAGAAATCTTCCCTTTCTTCGCGCATACAACGGAGGGATAACAGCCGTATTATGGCTATTATTTGCGAGCAATACACGACAGTGAATGGGGATCAAACTCGGCCTGAATAGATTCCACAATAAAAGCTCGTGCTTGGTTCCAAGGAGGCATGAATACATACCGAACGATTTCACAAAGGAGATAATGTGCCTTTAATGTCACGCCATGTAAAAATGCTTTGTGCATCTTGATTAATTGTCGATGAAGATATTTACGAGCTTTCCCTGTCTCCTTTTTTTTCGGGAACGGTGATTTGTAGGGAACAACATTGGCATAAGAGAAATCAGATATTAAGTACTGGGTTGAAAACACTATTTTTGTAAGCAGTCCCTGGAAATAAAAGTCATAAAGATCACATGTCTAACTTTGGAAACACAGGAATTGAAATTCAAGCCGGACAAAAAAATGATGGAAAATATTTCAGACATGGCAGTGAAATAGAAATATTGACTTTGAAACTGTCTATATCAATTACCGCCACGTAAGTGAATCAAGATGTGCGGCTTATGTGACAGATAAGTACTTTTTTTTAAATTGAGATAAGTATGTTAGATATCTGATGAGTAAAAAATATGGAATCAGAACAGCTTGGAATTATTTCGATAATTGACTTTCATAGTTTCATGGACCATGAGGTCCTTCTGCTCATTTCTCTAGGGTGTGGTAGAACGTCGTTAGATCTGGATGACAGGAATCCCCCAATCAATATTAGATTAATCTGCTTTGTATCGGAATGACGATGGTCATGTTTAAATTACTTACAACAGATAACATGTAACACTAGCAGTACAGATGACACTCACGCGTCTTAAAAATTATACTAAAAATACGTTCAAATTGTAAAATGTTTAGAACTTTTATTGAAATACCCTATAAACTTTTCACCTTCTCCAAACGGAACAAGGTAATGATGCCCAGAGTACCCTTCCATAAACTTAACTGAATGCAATTTGTCTTTGCATAAAGTGAAACAGAATAATATTGGTAAAGTATTTTTTAGTATTAACAAACTGTCGTCACAAAGTGCTTTGACATGTTAAACTCAGAAACAAACTTGAACTCGCTTCTAACCCACCAACATTCCTTTTTAAAACTTTATCAAAACATCCTTAATTCTCTTTCGTATAATTCATTTGTTTTTGTCTGGGCAGACAAAGAGCATGTGAAGTTCATTTAGCTTTCGTTTCCATCGATTAAACTAACATAAAGTTAATTTAAAACACGAAAAAGCAACTTTCATATCGAATTTGAATTATATTTTTCCGGAGCTTCTAAATTATTAAAAGTTCCTTCAAATAAACAAAACATAACAAAACTCCCACCAGCCGTCTCTTTCAATATAATTTACCAATATATCAATATGAAATACAGAGTTTTATATTATTCAACTCCTCTCACAAAAGGGTATTACAACTTTGGCAGCGATAAATGCGCTATACCCGAGGATTACAAAGCGACAGTCAATTCCAATTGAAAGGAGGAAGAATATATCTATATATTCGCGGGGAGTTTGACAACAAAATGAAATACATATGCTGATATATTTTGAGAGAAAGGGAGGAGAATATAAAAATTTTGTTAAATGGACATGCGTCGTTTAGTTATATTTCAGTGGCGCCCACTAGTTAACGTGTCTCGTCTGCAAGTCTGGTAGGTGATCCCAACTCTCTCTCTTTTTTCCTCTCTCACTCTCATATCTTTCCAGCTACATGCGTGTTATTGATGTCTTCTTCTTCTACCCCTCCGCATTTAGAGGAGAAGGAGGATAAAAGAGAAAAATGGAAGAGCAAAAGACAACATTGGTTTTGCTAAATGAGGCTCAATGTCCCCAGACTTAATGAGAAAAATGAGCGCGCCAAACTTCCATTTTGTACCGGGACAGGTTATTATTTCATTGTTATCCCACTTGAGATCAATGCTGCATTTATGCTCATCTCAAAGTCATTTATCATTGACTTCTCTTGGTCTTGTGAGTAACTGACGTGGCTCGTTACGTCGGGTTTACCTCCGTTTATGCTTTGAATTATTGTCTGTGAAAATCATTGTCTGTGTTCCCGCACTTCCGTAGTCTAGTAAGTCAAACATTTGTTGCAATAACGTTCTGGAATCGAATCAAATTCTATCAACTACCAGTCTTAGCATCGTCCTCTCTTTTCCACAATGACATTTCATGTTACTTCCAAAACTCTACTTGCTCGTCTGTCAAAAGTTTTGAGAGAGGTGTGTCATTTCTGGGAAGTTCAATAAATATAGTCTGAACCATCAGACTATAATTTGTGGCTGGCGCGCGTAGAAGGGCTCCGATTGATCACGTGACTGATATAGCAGGCTCCAAGGGAGCTTAAAAGTGCATGTGTATCGGTGGACTTCCGAGATGCGTTAACAGTGAGGGAGGCGGGAGGACGTACTCAAAACGGCTTAGCATTAATGTAAACGGATCCGTTTCGTTAACGTCTGTTTCCCGCTCTCACATTGCTCCGCTTCCACTTGGCGCCTCTGATACGATTCGGACATCACCTGCGCCCCTGAACTGAAATGCATCCATCCAACTGCATTTCGTCATACTGTATAAAACTTGCAGTATGGTAATAGGTGCATGTCGAAAAACGCCAAAATGGAGACATCCCTTTTACTTTTAATTGATGTGGATGACTAGTCTGTGTCTTATACTCCGTGATTATTGTCTGATGGCAAGCTACTCCAAACTCCGAAGAGGTACGGTATTCGGAGAATGCAGAATTAGGAAGGGGACGATGGTTCAGTGGTTTGGTCACTTAGCATCACATAATGAAACTCGAGGTTCAAAGATCGGAAGGGACATTTCTTATCAGGGGAAGATGTGAAACTCTAACGTAATCGATATCGTAATCGATTTCGTATTCGATTCGATGCATGTTCAAGAGAATTGAGAGAGAGAGAGAGAGATGAGGTACATTTGAAAATTAAAGTCAGTATTGATCATAACATTGTGTCCATGGCTTATAGCTTATTTTGTTCACATTGAAGTGATTTAGAGCACGAGATTTTGTAAAGACAGAACATACTTGTGTTAGGGAACTCAATAAAACATAGACACCACTATTTTCATTATATTTATTTATATTTAGTTTAGGTTTTTTATAGATGAAATGCCGATTATTTTTTTTTCTTGAGGCGAGTAACTTTACAATAATAAAACTGAATAAAAATGTAAAACATGTTATACTGAAAGCTACATAAATTTTGCGTTTTTCATTTATTCTTTACGTTGTCTCGATTATATCATTTTATATTGTACTCAGATTTGTGTTATTCATAATTATTTCATTGCTATTATGACCTCTCTTTTCAGAAACTTTATAAAACTCCATACTATAGAAAGGGTGCATGTATAAGTTTCATATCCTTGTAGATAGTTTGATAACGTTGTTCAATGACGAACTCAAAGATATCACGAAGTTATACCACAACCCATGCTTACATCAGAACAATAGAAATCAAAATCTTTATTAGATTTGTTATTATATTTCCCTCCTCTATTCTCTTACTGTTCTCTGTGTAATTCCCGAACCACACGTTTCTGGGTCAAGATAGCAGAGCACACACACGCACACGCACCCTCACACAAGCTTACACGCCCATACCCACTCCACACACTATTCGCATCCCACGTTGCTAACCCAATAATTTTCCCCATGACCCGTTGGTCGCGGATCACACTGAGATATTGGTAGGAGGGTAATTTCGACCCCACCCCACTGGCTACCAGCGCCTCTTTCCCATCGCTCAATGCATGAAATGAAGAAATAAAAGAAGGGAAGCTGAGAACAAGCCAAAATACTACAAATATTACTTCCATAGTACTATAGGATGTACCAAGTGTTCGTGTCAATTGATCGAAAAATGTCACTGTGGTCGTCTTTCATCCAGATATCATTCTCCGTCACAACTTCATTTTCACTTCACAACTGCAGTCGATATCATCTTTAAACCATTATCACCATCTTACCATCTTCAACAGGAGCATTGTTAGCATCATCAACATCATCATCATCATCATCATCATCATCATCATCATCATCATCATCATCATCATCATTATCATCATCATTATCATCATCATCATTATCATCATTAAATATCACATTCGCATCCTCATCTCACCATAAAATATTTAAATATCAATGCATGCTCTTATTTATTTTTCGCATCTTCTACAGAAGTGCCTAGGAAAAAAAACGACCGTACTTTTCCGGATTAAAAAAAAATTGCTACCTAACTACAAACACACTGCTTGCTCTCACAGCGTGAATATTATTGGTTTACAATCGAATCCTTATCCTTATTACGGGTGGTAACTGTGCTGTCTCTGCTTACTGGGCGATATTGAACTTTTAGCCTCCTATCACCGACTCTATTGCGTTCCTATATAAATCGTTCTATCCAGTAGGGAGGGGATTAGGTAGTTTGATGGATCCCTTATTTGAAGTGTCTAAATATAACTTCCTATCAGGGATATAATATTATAGACATTCGCATCAAGTTGATCCTTTGCTGTGACCTTATTCATACAGCATAAGAACGTAACGCTATCATAAGCAATACTATACTCTCTTCATAATTATAACGAAGTAACTATTGATTCCCCTACTTAAGAATTACATACACCATGTTATACATCTACAACTTCTTACCATTTTTCATTTCACCCTTAACACAGTTTTTTAAATTTATGTCCTTTGAATTTGAAAATTAGTTTTTTATATATCTATTAGTGCCCAAGTATTTTTACTTTTCGAACACAAAAATTAGAGACATCGCCAATTTGATCGATCATAAAAGTCGCCACATACCGTCATAAACTAACTCCATAGCCATCATTAGAGAATCTAGTTCATTATCATTATAAACCACTTAATGCTTGACTACTACTGTGTGAATACTTCTTTTTTGTCTCTTGTCTTGAAATAATATGGAGAAACGATATCCGATACCCGTGCATGTAGCCACTGAGTATTTACGCAGACGACATGGAATGTTTTTTGCAATGATTTTGGCGGGTTTTTGGTAGCTAGCAGCCAGCCATGATGCGGGCTAGCTAAGGAAGACTCCAGTGTTAGTTTGTAATTACACAGACGCATCAACTGACGGAGTCGTTTTAATCCTCTCCTCATCTCTCTCTCTCTCTCTCTCTCTGTTTGAGATGGAGAATATAAAAAATGAGATGGAGAACAAATGCCACTGGATTGAGATGCGACAGAATGTTGACTGATCAGCATCCGAAGGCAACATCTGATTTGTGCTGGTGTTTAAGAGAGAAAGAGAAAGAGAGGGGGACTGGTTATTGATTTTAGTCGCGACGATAATCTATTAGTTCAATAGGAAAGGAGGCTACGTTAACGTTGACCTTTTATTAACACACTGACCTCGGGAAGAGCGCTTTGGCTTTTGATGTTGTCATGTAGAAGAGGGGGGGGGGGGGGGGGGTTAAGCGAGGATGAGAGGAGGAGGGTAGGGGTTTAATATGTCTGTGGAGTAGGATTATTCCAAGGGTTCGTGTCCTCATTAACCATGTCGTGAGTAGAAGATTAATAAGACTTCAGACAAGAAGGTACGCGCTGTGAACCCATCTGTATTTCAAACAAAAATACTCAACATGCTTTAAGTAATATATTTATAGGCATCACATTCATGTTATTTTACTTAACACTTAATCAATACTTTCAGACTTTCTGTCTAAAAATGAGCGATACTGAAACGACTCATGCAAGTGTGCAATACAAATGATTTTATAAATAGAAGAGAGGAAAGGAGAGAGAGAGAGAGAGAGAGAGAGAGAGAGAGAGAGAAATAGGGTGGGGTGGGAGCAGGGATGGAGGTGAAGAGAGGATATGAGATTATGTTACAAGAAGAATTAAAAATGATATATTGAAATTACACAGCATTCTTAATGTACAGAAATTTGATATTTTAATTGAGAGGAAATTGTGAATGCTATAGCTTTTGCGGACAAGAAGGAGGTATAGTGCCCCTTACCCCCCATTTGTTCCTCAAAATGACGCCACGCCAACGGTCTTTCTGTAATCGTTCTGGCATCCTACTCATCTCAATACTGAATGAAATGCGAGACGAAAATGTTCGGCAAAATTAGGTCAGAGCGATGTCTCTCCCCGTCTTGTCGACTCCCCCATTGGAGAGCGACGTAGATCTGGAGGCGTTTAATGTGCTAGGGCATCGGGATCATATCATTTAATGTCTGATTAATTTTTAGAAATAAATTGGCCATTCGCCATTTTTCAAAGCCATTCTCTTTATCATCATTGTCATGTTGGATGAAGATTGTGGTGATCATCATCATCATCATCATCATCATCATCACGCCCGCACCTCCTCCTCATCGTCACTACCACCACTACCATCATCGTTAGGATATCTTGTGTATAATGTTTCTGTAAACAGGATATTCTCTACAATATCTTTCTTTTCCCTGTAGGTCCTTTCCTCCTTCCATCTAGCTGCTCACGGTATTTCATGCCGCCCTGTTTCTCGCCATCCCACAATCTCATTCCGCCTCTCATTCTCAACATTTTAATCTCTTCTGTTTCATAACCCATTATTATTTCTGAAAAATATTCTTGATTGAACGCATTGTGTGGTCTCAAAGCTAGAAATGATGTTTCAGAAGATTAATAGAAACGAATGTCTCTAGGGAAGATCACGAGCAGGGGTACTTTCCCATCCCTCTATTACCCCCTCCCGCAGCCGACTCCGAGCAGAAGATACCACCAATATAGGGTAAATAGGCTAATTGGCGATTATCGCCGAGCGCTATCGTGTCTTTGGAGGGACCTATTAAAGTCAAATTCAGACTAAAATTACAATTTTTCGGAGGCTTTGGGATAGTTAGGGTTCTTAATTGTATTGTCGCCTAGACACTGGCTTGTCCTCTCGATGACTCAACCCATTTGTCGGTAGCGATTCTGACTTACGATGGGAAGCATTACAAACAGCTGACAGTTGGAGAAACAAATCTTTTTCCCCCCTTTCTCGTAAAATTTATATGATAGATTGTTTTTCATGGGTCTTTTTGGCCTCCTGCTATCCTTTAACATTCTATTTTCCTTTGTCTTGTTTTCTTTCATTCTCCATTATGTATCCCCCCTTATTTTTGATAAATCCCTCCCTAGTCGATATTAGTTCAAAGAATTACACTGTCGCATTCTTTTTGTCCTCTATTTGGTCTCTCTCTCTCTCTCTTTCCCTCCTACTCTCTCCATGTAACACTTGTTGTTATATATCATGTTTCCAAACTTCTTTCCCCTTCTCTCTCTGTCACCTCGCTCTGCATCCACCCCACTATCATCCGCTGTCCCCTAAACCCCAGTAAGTCTGTGGACATACCCAGACTCCTTGCCTGTCCGTCTCCTGCCGTATGACAGATGACATCCCACATGCCCCTCATTTTAACAACCCTCGTACGCGCGCGTCGTTACCCATAATTAATAGCATTTCCGAAATGTTCCAAACCGACTCGTCATGAGGTCTCAAACACTCATTGCTTAAAAATATGATTTCCTTCTCCGGGAGACGGACACCGTACGAAAATTCCTCAAATGGCCCATCTTGTCTGGTAATTGCTGTCTCTTTACCTCATTTCGTCGCGGTGTAATTACCCCCAATCGTTTTCTTAAGATGTTCAGTCTTGTATTTCGACTTCACCTTCATAATGAGAGGAGGATGGAGTTCTATTAATCGATAGACTGGTGCTTAATTCGTTGAACCTGAGATAATTGTAAATGAAATCGTGACGAAACAAGAGTGAGAGTTTCGTTTGTCGCAGGGCAGAGTCGGGGCATGACGAGCAAGACAATGATTCAGCGATTTCTTCCTTCACGACAAAAGCTATTGTGACGATGATGTTGGAGGTTGTAAAGGCGGTTGTGATGGGCGGAGTTGGTGGTGGTGGTGGTAGTGATGAGGATGATGAAGAAGGTGAATAATTAAATATCGTTGTATTGATGTGCTGATTATTGACTATAATGATAAGTCTCATTATAATATCAAAATTAGGATCCCCCTCTCTCTCTCCTCACATTTTCTTTCTATCAACCTTTGTTTAGGACCCTTCTCCAAAACAACCTTGCGCAGTTTATTTTGGTATAGACAAACTAGTTATCGATCCATGTTAGCCAATTTATTACTTGAACAAATGGGTTTGGAAAGAACAAAGTACAAGTACACGTTGATAACGGGTCACGGCCACCAAGAAATTAATCGAGACAAGAGGAAAGGAGAAAAATGGTTGACGCTGGATGCTAGACTATCTTGGGAAGCTGTGCGTCGCTGCTGAAAGTACATTAACCCCGTCGTCTAGCTCTCGTGGCTTAGAACTCGCTCTAATAGGAACCATATTTCACCCTCTCTCAACATAACATAACATGCTTCATCACGAGTGGGACTACAAGCAGTCCTGTCTGGGCTCTCTGTCTCACCTAACTACTCTATGACACGAGCCAAATTTCAACATTAATGTAACAATATATCCCTTGAGATAACAATTAAACGTATGGTAACGTTATTTCATGCTTAATTCAAACAGCAGATCCCCTCTATTTTTTTTTCATTCAGTGCTGTGTAAATATATGCTATATTGATAGATTGAATCCAGATTGATTTCTCACATTTGTTGCGTAAACATGGTTAGCTCGAACACAACGATACAATTTCGATTGTTTCCTCTGCGTGCAACTGGTTACGTTTTATTCGCAACATTTACACTGTTATTTTAAGTTAGATCATCTTGAAACTAATATGATCTCACGAATTTGAAATAAACTTTCATTTTACAGACTATTTTTACGTCAGGATCTGCAGCAGTGACTCTAGATGACTCTGTCTTCTTTTGTCTTTTCTTGAGAAATGACAATCCCGTTCCCACTGCGCTAATTCCATCGCATGGTTAGCCGACATTGTGTGCTATGTACCCCCCCTTACCATGGGTACTCTTGATGGACACTATTGTCATAGAATGTAGAGCTGTCCACATCGCTCTACAAATCTTCCTCGTCACAAGGTGTTAGTGTGAATGCACCTCTCGTTGGAAGACAGACGACAACTGAGCACACTGGTGCCAAAGCGCGCGAAAAGCGTATGACAAAGATCTTGAGCAGACGATACATTTTTTCCCCCTCACCCACCAGTCCCTTGTCTAATCTTTTAACTATAATTCATTTCAATTGTTTTGCGCGCTTTTGTAATTTTTCATTTAGAAGTAATATCGAGAGAGAGAGAGAGAGAGAGAGAGAGGGAGAGAGAACGAGGAGAGAGATTGGGATGGGAGGAGTGAATGGACTTTGTGTGGCGTCAAGAAGATGGGGAAAGCTGAGATCGCGATAAAGATGAAATCGTTGACATCATCCGATGCAAGGCTGAGCAATATATGTTACAACAACACGCCTAAGCATGCACTTTTGCGATTTTTATTACTTGTAAATAGCGGAGAAGCAAATTTGTTTATGTCTCGGTCGCCTGCCTGTAGACTCCATGATGTATGGAGATGTAGGAGGAGTATATATTTCATTTAGATTATAATTATCCCGCAGACTGATTTATAACTTCCTTCACATTTCCTTGGGTTGTTGGTTGAACAAACGTGATCGATTCATCGGTTTGAACTGACATTGCCATGGTCTTGTACTATAGCTTCATCAGTAAATGTTTAAGGATTTTGTATTCATCCGTCGATATGTCCATGTATTGATCCGTCAATCAATTAACCATTAACTATTGATTAATAAAAACATAATTAGTAAGTTTCTTAATCGAGACATCGATCAATATATTGAATAAATAAATCATCAATCAATCAAGTGATAAATCAGCCAAAATGAACCTAATCGATAAATCAATCATTCAATCAATCTGTTAATCAATCAATTTGTCAGAGATGTGCATGGTTACTGTTGTTTAACTTCCTTTCCTGTATTATTTTTCTACTTTGTGTCTATCATGTCTGTTGAGCATATTCAGGGTGATCTTATCTGCATAAACTTGAACTATTCTGTGATTATCTTTTCAGGTTGTACCTTTGGAGCAGACTTTTACAATCTTGAAGACGAATGGCATCCGAACCTTGGTGAATCCTTTGGTGAAATGGTGTGCATCATCTGTGAATGCCGACCCGTAAGTCCTTTCATCTTTCAGTGGAGTGATACCTCTGTCACACCTACAAGACCGACCCCAGGCCGAAAATAGACCGAAAAAGAAATTCCATTACCCCTTATGGCCAACATTTTGTCGGTCAGGGTCGGTTTAGAGTCGGTTTGGCGTTGAAACTGGGGTATTACCTGATTATACTGGTTTGCGCATATTCAAACAAGTGATGCTAATCTTGCATCTACTGATGATGGTGTTGATGATGATGATTTCGGGGCTTATGAAAGTGGTGGTGTCGAAGACATTGAGATGGGGACAAAGAGGGAGAAAGATGGCCAGGGGGAGCATTTTAATTTTAAGGGAAATCTTTCCCGCAAAGAAATTTTCTATTTAATATGTAGCTTATACTTTTATCAAGTAGAATTGACTTGAGCAAGCACTTCTCACACGCCTCGTAGAAAAACGATGTCACATTTCGAACCCGTCGCGAAAGGTTAACTCAAAATAGCGATCTTTTTTCCATATTCATCGCATTCCTTCGCATACCAGATGTCGAAAAAGTTATTGTAATCGCGATATTTGCCAAAACTTTCGATTCAATACACCCCTCTGATGTATTGACCCAAATGTTCCGTCACCCTAGCAGTGTTTTGGATGGGTTTCCAAAGGCACTTTACTCTGAAGCATTCGGGAAAAGACCATTGCCCTTTATACACATTATGAACCGACCTTATTGCCCTCTCTTGTTTAATTATAGAACTTTCTTTCATATTTGACCAGTTTCTTCGAGACAGACTCGAATGTTTATTCACATTAATTGAAAATAAGTAGGCCTATAATATCGACCATTTTCAAACACGAAATAGGGAATATGTTGAGTCAATAATGCTTATTGTCATTAATCTTCATAAATAAATTTAGACAGAGAACGAGAAATACACAGATAAAAACTGACAATTTAGATCCCAGCCATACAGACCAATAAGGCAATAACCGCCAAACATATTGTAGATTTATGACACGAATGTAAGAATATCTGAATGATTCATCGATTTTCAAATCTGTTCCGACATTCCACATTCCCACCTGTTCCGTGGCGTTCCACTACAAGCGGGAGGAACATTCCATAGATTTCATTTGACCCAAAACCTCCTTACCCCTTTCAATCCCCTTTAAGTGTATTGCATCATATCGTCTGAGTATGTCCTTACCATATCATACAGAAAACAACAACAAAAGTAGAAACTGCCAAATAACATTGTATTATTATTATTATTATTATTATTAAATGCAATCTTGTCCGGTAAAGTTAGATATTATATGATAAGTCTAAATTGAAACGAACAAAGTTATGTTTTATTGTTTATTGTTTATTGATTAAACAACTAAAAAATAAGAGAATGATAATAATATATCAAAGTAATAAGCATTTAGTATGTTGATTTAGGAAGTGATTGTGTAAAAGTGTCGCAATTGTAGGGGTAGAAGAAGATGTACATTATGAAATAAATGTATAAATTTTCACCCGAAACCCGATACAATAGCACCACTCACGAGGTGCAAAATGAAGCATATTTATAGAGTACCACTTTTACATTTTGCACATAGTAACCGGTGGGTGCAAATTTGAACTTCCATTTCTAAGTGTGTTATCTAGTAGTAGAAGAAATAAATATTGAAGGAGGATGATATAGGAATAAGAGTATTGCCATGGCAACGAGATGAAGTTGAATTACAAGCGGAAATGACATGAAAACAAAAGAAATTACGAAGGTAATCCGAGAATTGCATCCTGCAAGGAATGAGATGAAAATTGGTGGCAATGAAACGAAAACAAAGGAAGGTTTGGGGTAAAAAAAAAAGAAAAGAAAAGGAAGCTGTCATCTGAGAACGAGGTCATTTATATCGCCTGTGCCTTCCTTCCAACCCCTTTCTTTCCCTCCACTCAATCATTATTCAAAAGAAGGGCACCAATATCATCACTGCCCCCATTCTCTAATTTCTCTGCAGCCGAGATGACGCTTTGAATCAAAATCTCGACCCCAAAAGGGAGGACAGCTTTATCTAGAATCTCCATTCATTGTTTTTCATCTTCATGGACTTCCTCCAAAATCCAGTTGGGATAGCTTCTTGGTGAATGTTTTTTTTTTCTTTTTTTGAACGACCGACCAAAACAAAAATTGTTCTCCTTCTCTTCATCACCTGTTCCAAGTAATTCATCTCAATTTGATAAATGTTGATCGGCTCACTCGCACCTCTGCAATCGCCAATTACGGTCACTGATATCGCTTTATTATTACTTTATTGGCGAGGACAAAATAACCAATATGGGGTTCGGTTGGCCCTTATGCAAGGGCGACCTTTGGCATTTACTACGACAGGCATATAACTTTAAGAAAAATACAGAACGCGATATGCGTTTCATAAGTTTCAAGGTTTGATGCTAGCTTCCAAGATTATGGCGTCATCTGAGGTTTCTCCATGTTTTTTTAAACGATGTTGTATTTATTTTCCCGCCGCTTTTTATCGCTACCTCGTGCCGTCAGCTGCAACACTTTACCAATAAATTCATTTTAATAGTTCAAATCATTCATGTGCAATGTGACGCATACACATGTTACCGAGAAGAGGATGAAGAAATTACGCTACAAAATATATTTTCGACACTTTTTTTTTTTTTTTTTTTTTTTTACATATAAGACACCAGTAAGCAATAATCATAGAAGAATGCAACCACAGAAAATACTCCTCCAATTTTAAACAGGCAGGCTATTATACGATATTAAATTATTCTCTGTAGAAATTCGTTTACTTGATTTTCATGCCTTATGGACAATGATATCGATAACGATGACCAAGGATGTTGTAAAAAAACTTCATAAGGATTCGTAAGTTAATTCCTTTCAACTTTAACACCGTGACATATGTAATATATATATATATTTTCATAAATGATGTTCTGTAACAACCGCAAAATACATAGGCTTACCTCAAAAGAACTTTCTGTACTACGATTATAATCGATTTCTAATCGATACTTTACATTAGTAGTGATAACATACCCTTAGGCTTTCATCATTGCTGTGTATACAAGGGTCTCGATGGTAGTATATTAAGTACATCTCGTGTTTCCCGCTCAGCAATCTGATCGCAACCGAGACATGGAGACCAATTTACGGAAGTGTCACTCAGGTTGCTTAGCAGGTGAACCAAGAATGTATGACGTCACCACGTCGCGTCAAGAGGAGAGAGAAAGAAAGAGGATGGGGAGAGGCAAATCTTAGCAGTATTAATGTCTGATAAATTTAGCATACAGATGCGAAACATAAGATATCATCAATGTTATGTTATCGGATGATTCAGTTATTAAATAATTGGAAGAGATGTAATTATCATACAAAATAATGAAACTTGTAAACATTATCGTAATCTCCGCCATTGTTGGCAATAATCGAATTAATCTTATCATTTTATTCCATTCTTTGATTGATACTGCTACCCCATCACAACATTCTTACTCCATCCGGGTAATATATGTTTTCATAATTATATTACTACATTCCCACCCATGTACTTGATCCATACTCCCGAGCTTAACTCAACTTGACTCAACATGTATAATTAAACCAACCATCCCACTGCTCTTACGTCGATCTTCTCATATTTTTGTCACATATTTGCCATCGAACTTCCATGGCAACCCTTGCTACTGCCAAAGAGTGTTAAAATCAACTGCGAAATGAACTCTTAACATATATTGGAGGTGGCGTGCCGAATTGAAGGTTCAACATCAAATCATGTTGCTCCATTTCCCCCTCAATTTTCTTTCCACCGCCGTTTCCTTTGTACAAAAAATATTGAAAGACTCTCCGTTAAACTCTCTGTCTACCCTTAACCCTGTATAATTTGATTCTATAAATATATTTCCCGGTGGCATAATCGAATCGAGTGTTTTCGAGAGCAAAGCAACTTCTAGTGAAAAAAATACAAGACGTCTCTCTCCCCCGCTCTCTCTCTCTGATTTTCGTTGTTTTTAATATAACACCCTCTCCCTACTCCTTCTCCTCTCCCTCACACAGATACACACACACACACACACACACACACACACACGTTTACATGGCTTTACTTCCGAGGACAACTATTGTTCCTCTATTGTTACTCGTCCTCGGACAGTCGACGGAATAAGGCATAAATTCATTGTTCGACGTTCGAGGACTATTGTCCGCCTTCCGAGGACCATTGTTGTCATGATTTTTTTTTTGTTCTCTGTCCGAAAATGTCCTCGGACATAATGCTAAACAAACGCACACACACAGGCACACATGCGCCCACTCCCCCCTTGTCATAGAAATCAATGAGTGACATCCCTTGATATAATTAAGAGGAAATCGAATAACACATTCCACTTTTGATTTAAAAAAAAAAAAGAATCTTTAAAGAATTAAGGCACAAGCCTGGTGTATTGTGTCATCAGCGCTGTTGTCCGTTTCACATCCATCATATCCAGGCTCTGCTTTCCTGCCAATTTACTGCCAAATACCATATTAAATCATGTATATTTGTAGGTTTGACAATTTTCACATTTGAAGCAAAGAAGTAAAAGTTTTAACGATATTTCAATTGATGATTCAAAGGCTTTGCATCCAGGATGTTCTGATTGGTTGTAAGAGTAATGACATCGTTAACATACAAAAAAACCCACAAAAACAAAAATAAACAATATGGGAAAGTATGAGAATCGTTGTGAAGGTACTGAGCACCTGCCAAAAGGCTCGTGTACTTTTCTCCTTCAAACTATATTATCCAGATCGGAATGTCATCTACGATTGCTTGATTATGACATCTCTTTAATCACCACACAATCAAGATAATATCTCTAATGATTCCTAAATCTATCAAATAATGGTTTATTCTTTAGCACTCTAATGATATTATGACGAGTGTCTTTTTAAGTGTTTAAATATGATCGCGTCTAAATTTAGCTAGGATTTTAAGATGGTTAAAGATGTTAGGTAGCAAGCATGAAATCTCGTTTCATTGTTTGTTTGTTAACGTGTGTCTATGGTTTCTAATACCCTAAATACTGATTAGGATTTTTTGATATAATTTACAAAGAAAAAATAACCCACAACACTATTCGACAGGGGAATATCACATGTTTGTCATTTATCTGTCTTTGTGAAATTATTTTTTCAGTTGGAGCGTCTTGTCGCTTTAAATTATCCAGACAGGTTGAAAAATAATGAAACATGTATATGATTCATTGTTCACATCTTTACTAGATTACAGAATCAAATAAATATTTAGCCTTGTATCCCCTGGTAATAGTAGCTGAAATGGAAGTTGCACTTTCTCCACAAGATGCTGCCAAGCGAATACAAATGGATGAAAATAATAAAGATTAAATTTCAGATAATAATAACAATATGATTATAACATTATTATTTGAGATGTGTGATAAAGTCATAAAGATTTATTTTTTGCTTGTTATTTTTATCTTATTTTTTTCCCTTAGTGATCATCCTTCTATAATTCTAGTTCTAATATATAATTTTGCTATTCATTCTTGAAAATGAGTAACTTTTCATGTTTTGTAAACTTTTTTGGACATTCTAAAGAGGCAAATTCCAGATTATTTTAATTATTTAGATCATTGTAGATCTAGATTCCTTCCTTTGGCTTTTCCTTACAATTTCATATAGCATGACTTGTATAGGGAACCACGCATGTTTTGGTAGACTGTAGTCAAGTACTGATTTCCGTAAACTCTTTCGTTCATCAAAAGGACATAAAGAGGTTGAGAGTTTCAGTCAAAGCAATATGGAATTCCTATCTCATAGATTTCCCACTGCTCCTATTGTTTTGAAGATGTCCCCATCCTTTGTTTCCTTAAGCCCATGATGTCTTCATGATGTCTTGGCGAAGTCTTCCTTCTCGGCCCACCTGCACGCTCCCTGGTAAGCAAACAACGGGTGTGAAAGACACCCCCATAAGAGATGGAGAAGGGGGTAGAAACTTGTTAGCTCCATTTCAGTGGTCTGCTTTGTGTACTCAACAAACAGTCATTGTGTTATAACACCAATGTGTAGACTATCTACCGCATCCTCGGCAATTGTCCTTATTTTCTTGATGGAAGAACACTCAAGCGAACTTTTCCCCCTTTCTCTTACCCCCATCTTTCTACTTCGAAAACAGAATTTATCCCTCCCATTCAAAATTATGGATTACAGAGAAAGAAAGGAATTCGCGTCTCCCGAAGTTAGTCCAAAACATCCCCTTTAAGCTTATATTTGTCATCCAGAATTCTCTTCTTGCTCTCGTAATTGTATTGGTTATCTATTCTTGTTAGACTTGTTCATTTGGGGAAAAAAACGATGAATGCCATTTCGACAAGGTTTTTTTTTTCGTATTGTCCTTATTTTTGTGTGTTCAAATTCCTTTCTGAAAAAGGGAATTTCGCCACTGTCAAAACTTGTTTTTACGAAAATCTGCTCAACGTTGTTTGTCATTGTGTGAAAAGACTGATTTGAGCGAAACATTCTTCTCAAATCAGCGACTTAAAGCAAATTAGCTGCCGAATATGGGTTCCCTGTTTCATCGACCTTTATTGAAACAACAAACTGAGTTGCATTTTTTGTGAACATTCGGCAAGAAAGTATAACGTCTAATTCTCCTTTCTATGTCTCACCCAAACGGCGATATTTTTCACAACGTGAGAACATCAGCTTTGTTCAATTCTTTTCATTCAATGCCATTTTTTTACGTAACAAGTTTCCTGGTAAAGTATAGCGATCTTAGAAAATGAGTTGAACTTCTGTGTGTAGTTTGTACTGTACGGGATTGACCGTGCAGCCTTCACGATCAATGAACTTCTCCAAAATGTTTGTCGTCGTGTGCTAAAAGGTCATCTAGGAAAACCCTTGCCAAATTTTGAAAGAAAATGAAAATTAGAGAAAAACTAGAGAGAGAGAGAGAGAGAGAGAGAGAGAGAGAGAGAGTCAATACATATAAATAGTTTGTAGAAGAGGTAACAGTATTCGAGACGCACAAGAATTTTTCAGTCGTCGTAATACGGAAGTTCGCGCAGTAGGAGTGTCAGAAACAATTAACATTATCGATAAAGCTTTTTACAAACTTTGTGTTCACAACACATGTTTCAAAAATTTGACTGAATGAGGGCATACCGTCCTTTCCACTTTTATTGAAAACACGTTTATCAGTGATAATCATCTCGTTGTCTCTTTATCATATGTCTAATTTTCATTTCAACTCGTTAATATCGTCATCATTGACACCACCAAAAACTATAGATGTTTTTTTGCACAGTTTTCTTTGTTTTGTCACGTTTATCTCTGTTTTTTCTCTTTCAGCTCACATTCGTTATCATCAAATTTATACTACATCTTCTTCTTCCATCGTTCTCGTTTCTTTATATTCTATTCCTCCATCACTTCTCGTCCGCAAGCCCTCCATTTTGTACTACGTGCTATCTCGTCAGCCATTAAACATCGTGTAATGGCACCAATTACATACACATGTCATTGCATGTGGAGACGTGTAGTTCTAGGATTATTTCTGCAATTATTATATAACTTTGATTTCCTCTTCAGTCAATAGTCACTCAATAATTCCATTAACGGGAAATCTTTCACGGCTGTGGGGCAGACTGCGTATCCGTTCTCATTCATCTGGCACCGAATGTTCGTGTAGTAATAAGCTTCAAGAAAGGACTTTTGGCTGGTGACGGGAAAAGCTGAGCTGACCGACTTTGTCAGCACGCGTTTCGTCATAGCATTAATGTGGCCTGGGCATTCAGCGAGTATTAATTAATTTGTTGACATGTATAGGACAATCGCGATATATAAAATACAATGATTAACTAGTTTATATCAGGAGGGCTCTTGGCTTACATCCATGCAAGCAGTCTAATTCAACCATTACTCAGTTTTAATACTCGGTTTAGGGTTAGTAGTTTGTAAAATTGTTTTTCTCTTTCCTCAGGACGTGCACCCTATATACAATATGTTTATATACATATGTGAATTCATTATATTACAGTAAAGTAAAATGACTAAGTATCATTCAGTTCAGTAATAACTAATGAATTAGCCCGATTATCTACACGAAAATCATGAATGAGAAATATTTTGCAATCCAGCTTTCCCAAGAGCTCAATAAATTTGTCATCAAAGAAGATTAAAACTATTCGAAAATTTTTGCGAAACCCTGTACTGCGGTTGCAAAAAAACAAATCAAGTCAGAGAAACATCTCTGTTGTCATGACTAATAAAAGTCGACGGATCCCTCCCGTCCGACTTGCTGTCATCACCTGCCGGAAAATGGATCATTCTCACCTCCACTTTGTGTGATTTGAATCGCAACACATGAGTCAGAACACTTAATTCATCGCGTCACGTGATTTCAAATTCCTCCTTCGATACGAAGAAATGATATCCGATTGTCAGTTTTAGTGATCGTTTTTAATTGTGACCATGATCGCGATATATATACTGCACAAATTCACTGTGTGCGTGAATAAAAATCTGTCATCCATTCACTATGATTGAACAAAAATTGAGAACAGATTATAGACCTGAAAATGACAAGAATATTATCACTTTTCTTCGGAAATCCTTTTCAGTCTTTCCACATCTTATGAAGAAAGTCCGTCCACTGAAGAGAATACTTGAAAATAATCAAATTCAAATAAAGAATTTCCGACCTACCCTTTTCATGTAATAGTGAACAGTCAAACTGAACTAGATTTCAATGATATTGTACCTGCAAAGTATAATATTACTCTCTGAGGGAGAGGTACCTGTTATTTGAAGTAACTGATAATGCTAGCGCGTACTCGGAAAGAAAAGCTACATACTTACTTAGCTCTTGCCTTATTCTGGAGTAAACGAGACAGTAAGGGATAGCTGTCCTTTAAAACTAAGCCTTAGTAATCATACCATGACTTATGTGAAAGCCTGAGAGGAAAACTTGCTCAAACTGCTATTTTGTTTTCGCGCCTCATGTTGGCGCTGGCTTCCTCTCTACTCTCACCCTGCAAGGAATCGCTTCATTAGGGTTAAGGAAGTCTTTCAGAGGTGTTGAAAAGCGTTATACGGACGTCCCACAACCAACCCGGCAGCACTGATTCTAGTTCCTACGATTTAGTTTTGAATATCCCTTTTTTTAATCAGATCATCCTTATTGATTATCGGAATCTTGATGTAGTACATGTTTTTTAAAGCTCTATTTTTTCATCCATCGCCTTCTTCTTGTAGTTTTTCTTACCCTCTTCCTTCTTGTCTCCTTCAACTTCTTCGTCACTCCTTTCCTCTTTCTCATCAAGATTGCGGTCATGCTTATTTCCCTCGCGCCGAACAGAAGGAAACTTTAGAAAGGTTACTAAAACAATGTTTTCCTCTTTAACAATTTGCAACCTACCGAATACGCAACCTGTCATACCTCAATCCAGGGATGGGTGTGAAGATAGCTGTTGTTCAAAATTCGTTATGACTTTCAAGGGCAGGATTTTGCTCATATTGGAAGGGGGAAGGGGGGGGGGGGGTGAGTCGGTGATACGCTAGGGTTCATGGCATGGTCACAAGCTCTCATTCAAACATTTCCTCTACATTATTTCACTTTCAGTAGCATGCCCCTTCGTCAACATTGAATGAGTTATCTGGGTAATTCAAAGTACATTCTGGAATTACTCAGGGTGGATCCCAGCTTTTTCGTCAGTCTGACCCTACTTTAAGGGGTGGCGATCACGCTGACAGCTTTGTATAAACCAGCTTCCAACTGTTTTCAGACCGTGTAATGCCTAGCATAAACATCTTTTAAGAGGTGTCAGAAGTGATATATCAGGACGTCTTGAAGAAGGATTCGAGAGAGTGGGAAATAGAAAGAGAAAGAGGGCAAAAGAGAGAAGTAGAGGAAATATTAAAGTTTTGATTGATAACGCGCACGTGTGGGTATGCTATAGAGTCAAATTTATCACATCGATTGGTAATAATATGGAATCGTTTACGATTGAATTCAAGTCTATGAGATGACTTACTTCATATCTTCAGGGGTTTCTTGCTTTGCTGCTTGTACGTCTCCCCAAATAATACATCAAAGATGACTTCGTGGTAGCGATGTACTTTTTGCACCCCTTTTGTGGCGATGATATAATGGAAAGCATGATTTTTCGCCCGAAGAGTTCCCCATTTAATAGCCCATGTTGAATCTATCCGGAGTCGTCTAGGGATGATGGGATGATAGGGTAAGAAAAGGGGGTGTATATGAAGTCAATATCATCTTTCCGGTGAGTGACTGGACAATGACACGCAACCCTTGTCACTCAACCTCATAATTTTATTATCTTTTTAAATTTGGTCTTTCGGAAGCGTTGTTTCTAATTTCCTGCTTAACAGTTCGATTTCTCCCTATTTTTATTATCATTATTTTTCATCCATCTCTCTCTCATTTTCTTGACTTTCTCTGATCTCAGCCTCCCAACCCCATATTCTACGTATTCCACAAGGTGAAAGTTTTTCTCACACCTTTTTCCTCCCCTTTTGTGATCCTGGATGGCCACGGCGTCCATGTTGTGCCCACTGCGAGTCAAGTATGCAGAGCGACCCGTTGCTACGTAACGGCATGTTTCGGCTCGACAGTGCTAAATGCCACAGGACAATGGTTCTTGTCCCTTCTTTTGGCTCGCATGATCCTATGGTTAAGGTATGACCAAGAAGCTTGGTCTGATCAAGGAGTTATTCTGTGATAACTCCTTGGTCTGATACTCGGCTACACCATCAACTAATGGTTACCTTACAGGGTCACTGATAAGCATAGATGGTGTCACGATGGACTCACTTTTAAGGACATGAGAGTATGATTTTACCTCTAGTTCTCTCTATGATGTGAATCATTAATTTTGTATTTGATTTACACTAAGATAGATCCCAATACACTGTAAAAAATAACTGTAGATTAACAGGTTTTTTGACTTGTAACTGTAAATTAACAGGTTTTTTGACTTGTAAAATTACAAATTTTTTTTTACAAGTCAAAAAACCCCTGTTAATCTACAGTTATCTTTTACAGTGTAGGCGAATCGGTCACTAGTGCAACTCTGTAACGTCCTAAAATCTTGGTTCAAGAATGCTTCTAAAGGCACACAATTAATAATTTCCATTGTGACTGTTGCATAGAGGATACACATGCAGATCTGATGGTGAAATCTTAATGTAAAAGATGTACTTATGCCGTATCTTAATCTCGTCATGGCATAGGAGCCAAAGACACGTCAATATAACCAGCCCCCAAACGTGTACAATCAAATTCAACAAGACGGCACGCATCGCTCTGATTCTGAAGAGACTTCTCATAGCCCACTTTTTAATTGACATCTGTTCTAGATCAATTAACATTCCAAACCAATTTTTCCAAGTCCTTGTACCGATCTTCCTGTTTTAATTGCGATGTCGACAAGCCAAAGATCGACATCGAGATACCGAGCGTCGCTCACGTAGTCATTGTCGGGTAATCATTGCCAATCAATGTACACTCATTAGTGAGTCGGAGACGGCCTGATTTGAAGCCCATGAGGAGAGGAGGGGAGGAAAGGGCTTGTCGTCCTTGCACTTCCCCTAGGCTACGGATATTGTTGGAATTGCCTGTGATTCGAAGAAATAAATTTATTAAATTATTTCAAGATATCGGCTGTTAGAATAAAAAACTAACAACATTTACAGACATTTCACAAAACAGGTGAAATATTTCTGTCCCTACTCATTTTGTAATGTTTCTCGTTTTCAGCTATGATGGAAAGAAATAAGAGATTGACATACTCCTCTGTTTCATTCTATTTACATCTTGTTTCTTTCAGTCTGTCCATGTTCCACATGGACCGACTTTGTTCTACCTGAATCGTACAGTGTTTATGTCTTCTAAAGATATCAATACCGTGCACCGTCCCAACATTACACACGTCTTTCCTCTCCACGCATAATTCAGTTTGGAATCTTATTGGAAAAAGGAATAATGAATCTCTTTGGGCCTTTACTATCCCTCCAACACTCTCGAAACCTCGGCCATCATTCCCAATTCCTCTCCGAACTTGAACTGTAAATACTCGCATTTAGTTACCTCATTCGCCTTAGGCAAACGCCACCAAGTTGGTATTCGTAATTGCCAAGTTTCTTTTCTCCTCCCAATCCTCTTTGAAATGGAGAGAAATTGAGAGAACGAAATTTTGGGGAAATTTCGATATTATTTGATGATCACATGGAATGTTTCATTATGACTTTTTTGTGATGTAAACGGTATCACATGACATTACTTTTCAGGATGACTTTGATTTTGGTCTTTCTTACAAGATGTTTTTGATGTAGGCATTCGATTTGGAGAAGTAAATATGGTCGGACGCCGTCTTTATTCGTCTTGGGATTGTTCAAATTACGGGAGACATGTTTTGGTGAATGATTTCAACTTGGTAAAAAAATGAAAGGAAGAGAGTGAGAGAGTGAGAGAGTGAGAGAGAGAGAGAGAGAGAGAGAGAGAGTGAAAGAGAGGGAGAGGGAGAGAGAGAAGGAAAGAAATGAAACATAGAGACACATACAGACATAGAGAAAAATATATTTTGAGGCAATTATTAAGAGGCGGATGTCTGGGGAGAAGTAATGCAACCTAATATCATAACGAGTGAGTCTGATATAAACGATTATAAGTAGTAAAAGGTATGGATAGATTTTTTTGTTAATGTGATATGTAGTGTTCTCAAAGCCCATGCTCATCTAAAGACAGTTAGCATAGCACCTTGAGAAATAATTATGTTCCTAAAGCGAGTCCATTTCAAGGAATACTGTGATTCCAACAACAGATGCATTTCAAATAAATTCGCGATGTAGAATTAGAGAGTAACTAGAGCAAGAGTCGGATATCGGAGCCAGAGAATTCCCACTAGATGTTTCCTAATCGCCAACTTCTTTTCTCATTCTCCGTTTTACAAAGCGTACAGGTATGACCAGAAGCGATGCTGGATCTAGGATACCACCGAATTTCTAGTTCTCATCTCCCCCTTAGCTCCCCGATAGATTACTCAGTGAAACCCATCTCTCAGACGTTCCTCGGGGTGGTGCAGTAATGGCTAGTCCAACAAAAGATATCGAGGTTAATTCCTGGCTAAATCAGGCTAGAAAAGTCTCCAATACGTCTGCGATTTTCCTTCTCCTTTGCTTTTATCTTCCTTTTCTGCTTCTTTTTCTCGGATTTTTATCAATTTGGCTGGCGGTAATGCGTGGCCGATAATGAGAAATGCTGGTTTTTGTGTGTCTACGTAACCTAGATACCGAGCATGTGGGTAGGATATGGTGGTTCAAAATACGGTCAGTTGGGAAGCAAAAATATATGATCGCGCTTCCAAAAAGAAGAGAAATGCACAGAAATTAGGTAAAAGCCTTAAAATCCACAGAAATGTGGCGCCACCGTTCATCGTGATACAACGTAAGTCATTGTCTGTGATGTGGCGTCCGAAGGCTTTTTTGGTCACGTGACCTAGGGAAAGTGGGCTTTATGAAAGCAATTGTATGTCAGGTGACTACCCTACCTCTCCAACCATGTACCTGGCACCAAGTTGACCATGTCATACTAGTCATAAAATGATTATAATGATTAAATCTATGGTGGTGATAAAAATGACGATTAAATAGTGATGACGATGATACTAAAATGAATACTATACAATATTGCCGTCCTTTATATGAATGAAACCTTGAAGTATGTTCTATGCCCTAAAAAGGGAAAAAGGATATTCAAATGTCAAATTGATTCCATCAGAAGATGTTGAAAAGGGATTATAACTTGAGCTCTCTGATTCTGTTTTGCTTACGTGTTAGGACTTAGATGGACACATACCACACACTTACATTTCTTACAGAATGTACTAAATGCAATTGTTTTCGTAATAGCGTCAAGCAAAATTAACTAAAATTAAAATGGGAGAAAGTAAGAGAGAGAGAGAGACAGACAGACAGAGAAAGGAGAACGGATTTCGGCAGCTATCTGCAGAGGAATCTTAATACTTTAAGTCGTCCAAAGATCTCAAACAATTTCTCCATCTGTGAATAATTTGTCTTTCCCCAAACGAAAAGAATGAGTCACCCGGAGCTTAAGCAAAGTATCATCTTATAAATGTCGATCTCTGTAGAGATGTCGGAGATCGGCGTAATGGGTGGTGGGAAGGAAATACTCCCCGGAGTCATGGGGGAGTGAGTGATCCATAACACCCCCTTCATACAATAGGGACTGGGGCACGCCACTTGCCCGGATTTACACGTTCCGTGGCACCGGCTAGCAGCTTGGCCGTATTAACGCTAATAGCCATTCGCTTATGAACAAAAATATCATTCTCATTGTTGGATATTTGGAATAATACATCTTTCCTTATTTCCTATTCCACGTCCTGTTTGCCTTTCCATCTGTTAGTCAGCCTTATTCGTATTCCTTCCAGCTATGTGCCTTCGCCATTATCTTACAATGCATCTTAATCAGCATCATCATGATCATTGCCATCGTCTTCATCGTCAGTTTTGTTTTCAATTCCGTCATTTCCTCTCAAAGCTTCCCACCTGTCATTTCATCTTCTTCTTTCTCTTGTTCAACTTCAAGCATTGCTTCAGTTGCTTCAGTTGATGGCATGAAAAATGTTTTCATCTTCATGATCTTTGGCAGTTTGGTATGATGCTTAAGATTTCCTACATGAGCTTATTTCAAATATTTATTTCCTTTCATATTCGGAGATTTTAATTCCTTGCTGTCTGATTTTGTTTTGCTCACATTTTATTTGAAGAGGCTAAAGTTGGTAAACAAATACTTTCATTGCAATAGTATCAAAGCGGAGTGATTTAATGTATGACGATTTGAGTTTTGACATTGATTCGAGTTCAAGTCCGGGTAAGATGACACGGTGGAGCAGGTGGTGGAGGGGTGTTAGATGGGGGTTACTGGTCCTACAGGGGGTTCACATGGAGTAAAAAAAACCAAGATATTCACAACTCTCCAACACTGCAATGCTTGAAGTTGAACGTTAACAGGTGGAGTTTTGGAGTCTTCGAGGTGCGTAGACAAATAATATAAAGAGTTTCCGTACTATGGTTATTGTAGGCTATGGAAACTGACCCAAATGAAATATTTTTGCAACTCGCCTGCCCTCTTGTTGTAAGCTACCGTCAAAGAGGGACAGCGGTGGGATACCCTACCAATCATCCCCTTTCAAATTGAGCATATCACCTACTCCAATGAAGGGTGGCGAATTTGGATGGGTCTGTGAGGAGTTAGCGTTGATGTCGACAGCCTGGTCTTAAAATTCCTGCCGAACTTGGACTTGGGACGGGTAACCTGAGAAGTTGAGATGGGTGATTAGAGCTGAGATGGAGCGATGGGGTGGAGAATGGTAGGAGAGACGAGAGAGAGAGAGAGGGGGGGGGGGTGGGATAAGAGTGAATAATGAAGGGAAGAAATGGGAAGAAATGGAGGAAAGAGATTACAGACAGAGAATGGATGAGACGAAGCTGGATAAAAAACAGAAAAAGAACGATAGAAAAAGAAAATGTGAAAAAAAATATTACCGAGAGAGACAGGGAAAGAGAGAATATATGTACAGGCATATGGACAGACAGACAGACAGACAGAGAGACGTGATATATCTAGGGAGTGGTAGGCATGGTGGTAGAAAAGAAAATGAGACCAAATTGTGCCCTGAAAACGTGCGAGGCAATGACAGCTGTTTCATCTCAAAATATGAAATCGGAGAGAGAGAACCGAGGAGAGGGGTTTAAGAAGGGGATTTATGACTTTTCTTTTCTGTCCACTCTTTCATGATACGCGAGGGAGGTGATATCTTGTATTTTTACCCCAATTCTTAGGAACCACTGATGGAAAACATCATACTTCTGCTGTAGTTTATACCATATTATACAACATGCAACAGTTCTGTTTGGTTGGTACAAGTATCATATGATTATAGTCTTGACGTTCAATGAACTTTAGAAATTGTAATATTTTCGTTTTGAATAAGGAAGCACGTATAGGGTAATGGATGTGAAAGCATTATCAGTCCTAATTAACTACTGATATAACTTGAGACATGCTAGACCTATTTTTCTTTGAAGAATGAAAATGATGTTTTCACCTCCAAAATTAATATGGCAATTCCACAATAATAGATCTACTTGTTGAACATGTTGACAAGATGAGTACGATGAACTTTACGATGTGTTGCAAAATTAGTTTCTTATGTGTCCTTTTTGTTATCTAACGGGCTGAATAAGAATTTGCAGCTATTTTGAATTTAACGATATGTGATTCACACTTGCTCTGTATAGCACACTACTGTCTAATACATATCATACCAGTGGTTATTCAGAACAGAATTACTCTAATTTCGATGAAATTACAGAAACGGAAAGAATTTATCGGCTGACAAAACATTACATTTTCCCTCTTGCCCACTCTCGTTATAATCTTCTATGTCATATCATAATAATTTTCACAGCGATGTCTACTGGCCTACGGGGGTGGAGAGGTATGGTGAAAGTCTCACCAAGCCTCAGGGTGCAGGTGCTTGCACCACCACGTTCACTTTCTCTTTGCTCTGCGGCTTTTGGTGTAATTTCATGAATTGGTTATTTGTGTAACCAAGTCAGAAGAAGGAAAGACTGAGACGATAGATAAAGGATAAAGAGATAGAAGAGTATGAAGAAAAAAGGAGAAACTCCAAACGTGATACAGAATTATTAAATAAATAGCAAAATAGCATAGATTTACTGTTAAGAAGATTTATTATTTTAATTTGGAATAACAATAAGCAAGATAACCGCAAATAGTATCAAGGAATTATTTGGTACATTAGGTAGTTCTATATTAGAAGTAGAACGTTTTGTACAAAAACGACATTTCTGTTCTGCAAACCTATGAGCTTTTTTTTTTAATACTGGCGTTGCCTTTCGGTTTAGGCAGGAGGATTTAATATGCATCTGGTGACAGCTATATCATATAATGTTCTAGTTAATATTTTCATTTCACGGGAATATGGTGACATTTTATGACACCATAACCCGTAAACGTCCTTCAGATTTTGACGTTTTTCGGTCAATTTGAAGACGAGTCACATGCAGCTGTTGTTTTTAGTGGGTGACTAGATTTTACGGTGTGTTTGGGTTGGAAAAATATTGCCCGGCTATTAAAGATATTTTTAAGAAAACAAAGCGCGGTTCAAGACTTTACCCGACCGATTTATCCCTCCAAGTGTGCTCTTATGGATTGTGAAAGGTATTTCTGAAAACGTAACAGCGTCGGGTGCCTCTATGCTGTATTACGATATAAGTTCAAAATTATTCATAGTTTCAAATTTTGCCTGATGATGCTAAGGAAAATTAGGGTTGGAGCAGACTCAAAAGAAAAAAATTGTAACTATTTTGGAATTATTCATGTAACTAAGTTTATTATAATTCATTTTCCTTGTTTCAAATGGTGTTGGAGTAGTAAAGGGGGTTTGGCCTTCTTCCCAGCTGGAATCTGAATACCTGACTTGTGGTGAAATGTTTGTCGTCTAGAAAGACAAGACTTTTCACCACACCTCTCACTTCGTTTCACCACAATGTCAACTGTTTTAACCCGCACCCCATGAAGCTGTTGAGTGCACCCGTGAGGTGTAGTAGGCCACAGACACGATTTTCTATGTCAGGGACTATTGATGTTATCTCCTCAATTCTGACCCAGAAAAAAATGGATGAAATGCGTTCATTGTCCCCGCACCGAAAGAAAAACTACAAAAGCATGTCAATCTAATTACATCCTTGGTTATATGAGTGAGAATCAGAGCGAAAAAGTACAGAGAGGGGAATCGTCTAGCTCGTTTAGAAATAGAAATTGAGACAGTCCGCGGGATTAACTAATTTATGAAGATACAAACACGATAACTGTGAATATGTTGAATGAAGCTATTAGCAGGCTCGGAGCCTGCTAAATTGCTATGAACATAATGGCACAATTAGGCCGCATCCCACCCGTTTAGCCCACGGACTTAAACAGCTTTAATCCCTTCATTACGAAAACTGCAACGTGTAATGACATTATCAGTTGATTTATTACCATTGGTATCCAAGCGAGTTAAGCACTCATCAATTTCATTTCGGATTTTTTCATGACGTACGTTCCTCTTTCAAAAAAAGAAATCGGGTCAGTATTTTGTGAGTCGATTTTTCTATTTTGTTGAAATGGGGATGCCTCGGAGAGGTGATAACGAGGGGGCACGCACTATTGAACTTTAGGGTATTATTCACTGGAGAAGGTTATTGTAGGAGCGTATTTTCCGAAAGTCATTTGCGATGATTTGTCAATACGACATATGTAAACAAGACTGAATAATACATGCCCGTGGGGCAGTGGGAAGGAGAATGAGAATGAGGGAGGGAGAGATAAAGAGAGAAAGAGAGAAAGAGAGAGAAAGAGAGAAAGAGAGAAAGAGAGAGAGAGAGAGAGAACTGATTTATGAAATAGCCTTGAAAATTAAAAAAAATGAGCGGTACTAGGTCAAATGTAGGAAGAGAAGCAATCATATATATGTAATTTGGACGATGTCTGATTATCCGATGTCCGATTATCAAATTTGAAATAAGAGAGCGGAAATAGCAATAGTTATAGCCATAATGCATAACGGAGAACATTATAATTCAGTGTCAAGATTGATGCGTCCGAAATAAAGGGGGATTACATGACCACCACAACCAACCACAAAACGATAGAGAAGAATAATTTAGATAATTGAATATTTCCGACAGAATCTGATAAATGGATAGGATTCAGTACTTTAGCTTCGACATTACTCGTTTAATATTCATCAAGCATATTGGGCCTTATCAGTCATATATATATTTGGAAACGATTAAAAACGTAATATAAAAACAACATTAGCATTGGCATGTCTCTGTTTACTTCACTCTCTCTCTAGCAAAATAATTTATCTCAATTTTCAATATTAATATGGTTTTTCTTCTCTGTCTCTTCACCCTATCTATTTGCAGGAGGTAACGGACGGCATCCTATCAGGCAAGATCGCATGTCGTAATATCAAGTGTCCTGACATCACGTGTCCTAATGGCGAGGATCCAGTCATCAAAGATGGATTCTGTTGTAAGACCTGCCCGACAGAAGGTACTATCAATTTATGAATACTTATTTACCCGCCCTTGTTTTAGTTGTGTTATTATCTTACTATATCAATAGTAAACAAACCTATGCTTCGCTTGCAACAATTTGTTCTGCAGTTGTTTAATATATCCTTTCTTGAAATGTTCATGAATCATCTTTTCTTTAGTTTACAGGGCGACTGTAAAGTGTAGTGGGGTTTCGTCATGCCTCGTGAATAAATATATCAAAACAGTAATGCGACAATGAAAAGAATATGACCAGCTGAATGTTAAAAATGATTCAGACTGCGGAAAGAAAAATTATACAATTTAGACATGAAATGCTTATATTCTATAAGCTTTTTGGAATATTATTGAATCAGCTTTAAAGCGAGCAAATTGCATTCTATGAAGCCTGTCTAAAAGTATAGATTAACATGATTAATGTTTGAGTTTGTTTGCCTTATTTCTTCAAGATATAAACGACAAGCCTATTGCAAGGAACGGATCTAGCGAGTTTCAACGCACCTACCCAGACGATACGGCATCAACTGAGGGAACAGAAGATAGTTTACAAGGCGAAGGTAACACACTAATAACCTGACACCAATATACATGTATTTAGTGACATAGCTCATTAATGAATTCTCACAGACTATAGATGCCTAAGAAAATTGTTGCATTTTGAGGACCCAAGAGGATCGTAAATTGCCAGTTGAAGTGGCGTCATTTCTTTATGGTGTTCTGCTGAAGGTCACTTTCATTAAGGCGATGGAAAGACATCTGAAAAGAAAAAAGAGGACGCTATTAATTTTAACAAATTTTCTTATCTCAATTTTGTAATTTTCAGCTTTCGTATCGATTTTGTCGGGCCGTCTGACGTCGGTAAACACAAGGGCGATAGCTCGAGGATCGTTTCTTCTCCTGAACAACAATCTCCACTTTACAATGCATGTATCAAGGTAAGAAATAAAAAGAGATTCATTTAGCTATGGATACCCCTCCTCGAATAGCATTCCAACTGCTTTACCTTTCCAAGTGATCAACAAAAGGCAATTGTGTTGATGATGCAAACACATAATCACGATCTTTAAAAAAATATGAACATTTGCTATGACAAAAATGGCAACAATTGTAATTTGGCAATGACTTTAATGCCTGAATGTGTAATGTCTCTTCAAATAAATTATGGATGTTTAAAAATTTGCATGAGGAATGTTCACACAAGTGTCTTGTTTCTCATATTACCAGACTAAGTACACCCCTAGAAGTCGTCTTCACTGGCGTACTCAACACAACGCTCCACGTCCATACCGTACGCGATGTCGACTCAGACACGGTGAGTTTCGAAAGAGATATTGCTTTTAGTCATTAAAAAAATAAAATCGTTGTTTATTTGTCCAGTTATCCCATTATTCTTCCTTCAGTTTTTCTTTCTCTCTGTTTCATTTTCTTACTCTTATAAACTATTTATCGCTCTTTATTTTAAATAAATAGATTTGCGGAGAGTGGAGAAACATTCCCCAGATTGTATCACGTGACCTGCGCAATAGGAACATTTTCGTCACCCTAACCACCAGGTCACATGAGCAAGGAGAGGTCAGAGGTCGCCTCATCCCACACCGGGCACTGTCCACAGGTAAACTACAGATCACCTGATCACAATTTCTTATTCATTGATACCTAAATGACCATTCAGCGATAGCCATCGATTGGGGTAAAAAATCAAAGTCCAGACACGATCAGGATCAGATTCTGCTTTGCCGTGTTTTAGTGGCCATTATTATGATTTTTTTGTGAAGGTCAACGGCGATTCTGCTAGATATTATGATAAGAAATATTAAAGGGGTTTCCCCGCATCAAACATGCAGATCCATCCTTCATGTTTAGTCCATCGTGTAATATGAAAACGTGACACAGAGGCCAAAAAATGTTCACGGCGACAGAGACAAACTGATTAACAATTTATTCATTTCCTTTGGAGAGCTAGCCACACACCTGAAATACATCGCGAATGGGTATTATTTTGGTCATGACTTGGCATTTTTTTTCTCTATTTCATCGACGGTAAACTGAGTGGCTTAATATCGAAACTTGCCAGATCATTCCTGAAGTACCTTGACATGGTAAAGAGAAGTTTCTTTATACAACCATGACAAAACAAGGCGCGCCTTTGTTTTTGAACAGCACTGACTTTTAAATTTCATCATGACATTTCGATTGACCATGTTGATATAAGCACGAGCTTTGTTTAAGTTTAGGAAGGACCCCAGGAGGGGGATGTCTCCCCATACAACATCATGTTGGTACCTGCCAAAAGATTAAAGTCATTAAACATTATAGATTATCTATCTCATTAGATTATCCCTTTGATTAGGTTATCTAGTAATCAAACTGAAAAAGAGAGAGAAAAAAGAGGCTCCTGGTTTTGATCCGGTCTGACTTGCTGCCAGTTTAATGTGTTCTGATAATTTCATCCTGTTTACAACGTTTAGCTCTGATTATTTCATGAGCTCGAATCATAAAATAGCTACAATAAGAGTGCAGTGAGTCGAAAAACACATTATTTTTTTAAATTTTGAAATGGATTTTCGTTAGACCATTGGTAATCTGTAATAATGATCTATGTTATTATTTTCTTAAGCGATGTATATATATAAAAAAAAATAGTCTGCTGGCATGGGCCTACTGAATACAATCGATTGCACTTACATTGCACGTACATTCAGAGTTTCAAAGTTTTATTGATTTCCACGAACATTAACAATCTATTTTGATAAGGCTGGAAAATAAGTATTTTGCTGGGAAGCAAAACCTTTTATCGAGCTTGAATGAAGTTGTTAAAATAAGAATCCAATTAGAATAAATGACTAAATAAATGATAAATAGAAGGGGAAAAAAGAACAAGGAAGTTATGTCCTGTGTTCCGTTCTTATCCATAGAATCTTTCAGTGTTCTCTTGACACCGAAGAGGCGGAACGGACCTGTGAATGGAGTCCTCGGGAAAGGTGGATTGGTGATGTTGTCTTCCTCCAAAAATGGCAACACCATCAACTTCGCTTCCCTCCTTGACGGGCTGGTCGAGTCAGGTAAATAAACATCTTTCCTATATCTCTATATGTTCGTATTAATTCTTATACATTCGTTCACTCATCATGCTCATCTCACAATTTTATTTCTCCTTTGATTCGCTTCTCCTTTGATATTTCCTATAAATTTTGAGAGGAAACTCCTTTCTCACTTTAAAACTTCATTTACTTCTCTTTGTTTTTTTTTATAGTCATTCTATTTCTGATTCTTCTTCTGTACTTCCCATTTCATTTCTTTTATGTTCTTCCTCACCTTATTTTCATGTCGTCTCCTCACTATAGATAGGACAGAGGATGTCAACATCGTCGTCGAGATCACGCGGAGGAACGATGTGTTGAAGAGAATCGAAGTCCAAGTCGCAAGCGAGGTAAGTCCTCTTTCTTTAGGTGACGATTTAGTAATCTTACAATCAGAATTTTCTGTGTATATGCAAGGAATAGCTCATAATTATATAATCATTGCCTTGAAGAAGAAAAGAAGAATCGAAACACAAGATCATAGATCAAATATGGTCACAATTGCTAATGAGAATCACGTTATACGTTTCTCACATCGTCATCTTTATAACAAAACTATCATATTGATTTAATTTTGCACTTGATTGGCAATGATGCATACTGCTATCTTTTGTACAAAATGATGACCAGGATGACCAGGATTGGTATTGATAGATTTTCTTCTAACGAAATCTTTATATCTTACCTTGATTAGGCCATCGACGTGGTGGATGTACTCGATTCAGTTCCCAGCACGATCAAGAAAGCGATCACGAAAGGACAACTGAAGATGAGAGTGTCTGTTCAAGACCAGGGTGATGTAGGGATGTTGGTGGGCAGCATCACACCACTTCGAACATGCAACAGTGAGTAATCATATTCATTTGCATCACTTATCTTGAAGGTTTTCCATACAGTGTAGTTTTCTCTCCCTTTAATCTAATGGGTGTATCTACTTACCATCGATGAACTTCAAAATCTGAAAATCAAGAAAAGCGGACAATATCGAGAAGTAGTCAAGGTAGAAAAATATGGTAATTTATAATCTGCTACACTTGCTGAGAACGAAGGGATATTCAGAATATCATCCCCCCAAAAGCCCTAAGTAGAGGTTTACATGTTTGGTTCAGCAATGACTGAGAAAAGAGCCTGATTTCGGGCTTAGGAAATCGCTATGTTTTATGGTCTAACATGAATGTAAAATCTCTTGCAGCCATCCACGCTGTACTTTCTGGGAGCCAAGCTTTGGAGAGATCGAAGACCACAGGAGCTAGTGGATCAGCTGTCTTTACTCTTGATGACGATGGAACAATCAATTATATGGTAAATATCCTGACTCGAATAAATTATTGTTTTATGCCTACCATTTTAACTTACCCGATTAAAATGCAGAAGTTGTTTATTTTCATTATTGTTCATAAAATGTTCAAAACAAAATCCTCCCTCTCGATGTCAACTAAGATACATTCACAACTATTCTATCTTTGTTTCCCACCAAGGTGCGATTGACCGGTCTACAAACGGAGGTCAGTGCTATCACCATCGAGATGCCAAGCAAAAATAGACGAAAGATCGTGGCGGATATCTTCGGAAACTATAGGGATGGATTGGTAAGCATAAACAATTAGCTTTAGTTTCAATGTGACGAATGGCTGTCGTCATCGTTTGGGTTTTCCAGTACAAATATTTCTTCCAACGTTTGGAAAACCGCGCCCTCCAAACGGTGCGGTGCCTTCTAACTCTCCTGTAAGATCAAGAGTGCAAACCAATGTCATTGAATCTGAAGATCATTTCCAATCTCTGTTCCCTTTGTTATGCAGGCTCAAGGCAAGTGGCTTCGACCTAAGCTACGTGACATGCAGATGTTCCTCCATGGAGAGCTCTATGTGAATGTAGCCACAGGTGCCTTCACCACCTCCGAGTTACGTGGACGCATCGTTCAGCTTCCATACCAAGGTCACATCAGGAGACACGCAAGTAAGTATGCCTATCCCACCGCTGCCGCTCATAGAGTAGAATAGATCTTTCTTATGTCTGGTGAATGCCAGGAGGGCTTTAAGTCATATCATTGAATGCTGGGTTAACGCCCTTCTGGCTGTAAATATGGGCCTTATTCCCCACGTGCATACGATGAGATGGTAATGCCAGAGAATTGAAAATATCGAACTTTTAGCAGTTACCAAGGATAGACAATAAGTCTCCTAATGAAATGTATGATATTTGATAATCCATATCCTCACAATTATCAAGTGCATTGAAATACGGCGTTCTGAATACAAACGGGCGGTCTTGTAAACCATTGTCGCTTTGCCTTATAACATTTCAAGTAAATATCTTTCGTTCGTTTTCCCCATCTTTTCATTCGTTACAAAAGAAATGCCAATTCAGATGTCTGGCTCCCTCATGGATCCCGCCCAGGAGACTGGAGCTGCAGGCCACGCATGGCTCCTTCTTGATGAAGAATGCTCCCTTAACTACGAGATCGCCGTGGTCGGACTGAACAGCGTCACTGAAGACGACATCGGCACTGATAGCCCACCAACAACGCCTCACTTCTACGCTGAGATCGGTGAGATCGAATCTGGGGAGAGTCGAGTTCGCTTGGTTCTCAATGCCTTCAGAGGAAACAGCGTAAGTAGTTGAAGAAATGATTGCTTTACTTTCATTATCATTCAAAACTTGGTCCGGTTTAGTGACTATAAATGACATCTATTTTACCATACAGTGTGTTTCTTCCATTCTGTCAACCTAATCCCACTGAAATTAGTTGTAAATGATTATTAAGTGATATGATTAGCAAACTATTTAAGCTGAAACTGTGAAAATAGTTTTCACATGTGCAGATAAGACATCATCCATCATGAGTACATACTACGTCTTTCTGAGATGGTGCAGAAGTGTCAAATTGCGAAAGCATTTCAGCATTTACATCGAGGTAGGAATATTATGCTTGGTTGTAATACTCTCCCTTTACATTATTTATGTCCTGTAGGCACGAGGAACGTTAACTGACGTGAACCCTGGATTGTTGGAGAACATGGATAGGGGACAAGCCTTCATACAGATCAGTACAAAGAACCATAGAGAAGGCGAAATTAGAGGACAGGTATGTGATACAATCTTTGAATAAGCAACACAAGAGTACTCGAGATAATATTATTGTTTAGAAGATTAACAATGTGCATCAGTGATGCAAACATATATCGAATAGTAAGAAGTAATTGGTTTGTAGGTATGTAAATGAGTGGATGAATATTTGAATGGATTGTGCCGTTTTTTTGTACTAGTCGTAAAATGACACTCACCATTCTGATAATAGTGATGGTGAGATGATGGTGATGAGGATGACGGTGATAAGGATGATGATAATGATGATGATGATAATAATGATTTTTCTGTTTTTTTCTATGAACAGATTATCCTGCCTAATTCCTGTCACGGTGCATCGAGCGGAAACAACCTTGTTCCCGTCCACGATCCCATACCCGCCATCAACGTCGATGATGACCCTAACTCGTGTTTCTTCGAAGGGCGATACCACGCTCCGATGTCGACCTGGTCACCGGACTACGACAGGAACTGCACGACATGCACTTGCAAGGTAGGGTTATAAAACGAATGGTCCTCGTTTTAAATCATATATGGCTTAAGTCATCTTTATAGTCATAACCAACCATTTTGTCCTCACTCTCCTTATCATAAGCCATCAGTATGGTCACTAGTCATTTTTCTTCTTGCTCGTTTTACTAGTTCCCTAAATATTACCTCTTGAGCTTAATGTTCATCGTCATTTACTTCTTTTTTTCTCAACAGAAAACTGTGACTATCTGTGATCCAGTGATTTGCCCCGAGCTGTCATGTGACAACCCCGTCACTGCTCCTGGCGAGTGCTGTCCGACGTGCCAGAAACGTAAGTTCCCATCTTCATCTGAAAAAAAATGTAATCTAAATCCTAGATATCGTGGTATGACGATGATATCTTACTTCATGAATTGCATTTGTTTATGTAATTCTTTATTCCCTGATGTTGCAGAGGATACCACATAAAACTTTTGCATGAACTTTAGTAATAATTACCTCAAATTCATGTTCATTGATATGGATTTGTAGAGGCTATAGGATAATCGTATGACCCCCGATGAAAGTGTACACTTTCACTTTAATTGAAGTTTTTGTCAGGTTCGTAGACAATCGAAACTTGAGGATTAAGGCTTGTTAAAGCATAGATCTTAGGCAATGAGTGAATTAACTTAATTTCCGACATCTACGCCCGCTTCCGTACTGTCCTCCCAAAGGGGTGTCGAAGTGCCAGTTCGGGGAGGGAAAGAGCTCCGTTATTGGTGTAATCCTTGTCAGGGGTAATACATGTATCCCTATTATCGTCCACACTGCCCACCCCAATCTGTTTATGGCATGTATAATTCTGATAGTGCAAATCTGATAGTAATCAACGGTTGTGCACAACCGTCACTAGTATGGACTATTTAGCAATGCGAACAGCGCTGAAGAGTGCAATCGCATCTGCAATGTTTTCGCTAGCAATCAATAAAAGAATGTCATGTTTGATCTGTGGGGTAATGATTAGAGGAGCCAGGAGACGATGCTTATCAAGGAGAGTGGGAGAGACAAAGGAAGAGGGAGATGGGTTGGGAAACGACGGGGGTGATGAGATGAAGACAATTACGAAAGAGAAGAGAATAGAAGACAGACAGACATACACAACGAGAGTTTAAGAGAAGAAGGGAAGAGAAAGAGATATAAAAAGAGTGAGGGAGAGAGAAAGAGGGAGAGAGAGAGAAGGGGAGAGAGAAAGAGATATAAAAAGAGTGAGGGAGAGAGAAAGAGGGAGAGAGAGAGAAGGGGAGAGAGAAAGAGATATAAAAAGAGTGAGGGAGAGAGAAAGAGGGAGAGAGAGAGAAGGGAGAGAGAAAGAGATATAAAAAGAGTGAGGGAGAGAGAAAGAGGGAGAGAGAGAGAAGGGAGAGAGAAAGAGATATAAAAAGAGTGAGGGAGAGAGAAAGAGGGAGAGAGAGAGAAGGGAGAGAGAAAGAGATATAAAAAGAGTGAGGGAGAGAGAAAGAGGGAGAGAGAAGGGAGAGAGAAAGAGAGAGAGAGAGAGAGAATGAGTGTGTGTAAGGGAAGGTGTGTTTATGTGTGTGTGTGAGAGAGAGAGAGAGAGAGAGTGTGAGGGGGATGGGGGGGGGGAGGGGAGAGAAAGAGGGGGGGGGGGGGGAGAGGGAAGGTCAGTGTCAGACTTCCTAACAATTCTCATAAGAGAAGTTGAAACAGATTTTGTGGAGAGTCAAAGCTGAAGCAATGACAGAAATATCGCCAAAGGGGATGATGACAATAATCATCCAGTGCACTTCTCTGCCCTCAGGCTATCGAAACTATTCAATGTAATGAACGGAGATTGCAAAATCAGTGTCAAATTGGACACAGGTATCCAATTACCAAATAGCAGTGATTTTACAAATATTTTCGATTTGCTATAATTGTATGACCATTTAGCAATTTGTCATAGGAAAGTATCGATAATTGAGGTCTCGATCTGTCGACAGAAGATAACTATATTAAGAACAAAAACCAGCCTCAGATATCATTTTGAGTATCTGCCATGATTATTTATCAGAAGAAATGAGTAGAAAGCCTTTATAGTAACGATGGGTTAATAAAATAATGGTATCAATTCATCCTTGTGACCACGAACTGCCGAAATGTAAATTATACTATTACAGAATACACCGGGCTTCGTTTTTATTATTGATTTTTATATCTCATGTTACATTTAGCACCTTCTTGTGTTCTAAATAGATATGCTGTTATGTAAAATATACTATATATGTATTATTTGATGTTGCATGTTTATGGGATCTTTCATTTCTATGATTTTTCTACTTGATACAGCGGAGGAGCCCGATGAGCCAGGCTGCCATTTTAAGGGTGATAAAAAGGTACATCGCGTCGGGACGCAATGGCACCCATACATTCCGCCATTCGGCTACACTAGATGCGTGCTATGTACTTGCATGGTTAGTTTGGATTAAAGCCTTTCATTTCAAAATAATTGTTTTTTCGTTTATGAGTTCACAAAATTCGACATCATTCCAAGTGTGGTGCACTTTAAATCAGCACGTGGTCGGTGGAAGACATATTCATAGGAATTTTTCAGATTTTTTTTTGTTTTCATGAAGACAACTTATAGAGGAGCGGATATTTATCTAATATCCAGTATAAACCAATAAAGTCAGGTTTTCCAAAAATTGAAAAAAGAATGATAAATTCCAAACCAGTTATTTTTGTCATTTTCTGTAAATGAGATAATCAAGATACAAGTGAAAAAGGTGGGCGGAATAATTTTTCGTAGTATCGCCAATATTCCCGTCCTATCTTTCCACCAATAACTGAATAATATCTAAACAAAAGATATTAAAGGAAATCCACTGTGCTTTTCATGATTTTATAGGCTACACTCACACCAAATACCTGATCAATAGTTTTTTTTATAAAATTGTTAGGACAGAATGTGCCTTCCATCGGTTTTCAATATCATTTCACACACTTCCACGATAAATATTTTTGTACATCCAAATAAACGTCATGAGTAAATGGTCTGTGCTTTCATGTCATTGCATCTACAATATGAAATTGAGCGTAGTATTGTGAAATGATTTTCAATGATTCTGTGTTATTAATGTCTGCTTGATTTTAATTTTAATTTTATTTTTCATAATTGTGACAGTCATTTTGAAAAGAGAATATATGACTTAATTTATGAAAATATGAAGAAGGGAAAATGCGACAAAAAAGATGATTTCACTTAATTCGTTCAAAGCTTTCATGTGTTTCACTGCATTTCATCTCCGTTTTATTCTCTTTTCATTATCATTTTTTGTTTCAATGGCTGAAATGTGAAGCGATGTTGGTCATTATCTTTTATTTCACAATAATTCATGTGTTTTCATTGTTGACTGTTTCACGCTTGGATGGCTTATGAAAAGAAACGTACATGTGGGCAATTTTGCATAAACGAAGAGACTGATAAAACTCATTCCAGCAACCAATCAGAGCAATGTTCATATAACGTTGTTAGGACATCGAAGCTGATTGGTTGATGTTAGTTGTAAAATTGATTTTGATTGGCTGTTTGGGTGAAATGTATTTCATGACGGGAAGATTCAGTCGATCGCAAGTTTCATGCAACACGCCTTCTAAACGATACCAGTCGTCTGTTGAGAGCCAGAAGGTTGTTAACTGTGTGTTAAAGTATATGAATTAACGCCCTTCTGGCTCCAAACAGTTATACCTAATGTGATTTTCATTTCCAGAGACACATTTTTGATGTTCAATTGACATTTCAATCGATCAACAGATTTGTTTCCTTGTAACGATGTTAAACTAATGGCATTATAGCACGAGGCAGAAGGTTTTTTTTGCATATTCATGCAGCATCCTATCGTCCCTCAAAATTACATTTCCGACATTCGACAACATTTGACCTTGAGTCCAATTCTTATCGTGATTATATTTTCATTTTCTCCTCTTCCTATAGCCCGGTGGCAACTTAAACTGTTCAAGACTCGCTTGTCCGGTATTGGATTGTCCTAAACCAATTCGACTCAATGCAAATGATTGCTGCCAAGTTTGTCCAGGTAACTTGCCCATCCAGTGAATATATAAAATATATTTAATGTGATTTGACATAATGATAATTCTATCTGATTTGACGATTAGTGCAATGCATATTAGTGTTCATGTATATTCCAGTCGCAGCAGATTGAAATTTGAACTGCTATTGGGGCTCGTAGCAATATACATTTTTTATTTTATTTTGTTTAAAGTAAGAAACTGCTTGTTCTAAAAGAATCAGTGCTTTGCGTTTACGAAAACGAATAGTTTCACATATTGCATCATTTAAACACAATACAATTCAAATAAAATGAAGATACAATTTCGTAGAGGGCAAAAAGAAGAGAGATAATCGTCTATATTCAAATAAATAATCTTGGAATTCATTTCTGTCTCGTGCATTAGAACCTGAACCGACCACCCCACAACCACCAGTCGACGACACGTTATTGCAAGCAGATGAAGTAGAAAAAGGTAAGCGGCAGTCCAGAATTCTAAACTCCCCAAACTGCATGTTGTAATTGATTAAAAGATGTAAGAGAGGACATTACACATGGTCATGAATATAGAGGTATATAGAGGTGTACATGTATGTATTTCTAGGTAAAAAGAGAGATGTTAACGAATGAAAGTATATCAAATTATGTGCTAAACGTTCCAGTGCAAGTAAACTGTTTTTATGAACAATATATACACGTAGTCTTAAAGTAAAATCTTATTCTCTTTCACTTCTTATTACTCTTTGCCTTTTCTTTCTTCTATCTCCCTCTTTTCACCTTTTATCTCTCAATGTTCGTCTCCTATACTATTTGTAAGGAACGAATGTTATTTACAAATGCTGAATGCTATTAAACGTATGCTGTCAACCTAAAATAAGTTAGATGATCTTTGAAGGTTTGCATGGTGGAGCTTATAACGTGGAGAAGGTTTAAAAAAAGTTGTTTTTTATCAGTCATATTGTTTGTCTTTGCATGAAAATATATTGCCAAGTGATGTTAAAATCGTAATCTCGTAGAAACAACTGCACCCATGCTGTATTAAAGGCATGATGATATATGTCTACTCCCTCTTCCCTTCTCTCTTCCTGTCTCCTATCCTATCCACATCTTCTATTAATTCCTTTTTTCAAATATTTCTTTTTGTATACTGTCATATCCTTTTTCACTTCAATCCTTTGAATAATGCCTTAACTTTTGATTGTGTTTTAAATTCTGAATCCGGTTTCTTAATTCTTTGGATCTTTTTAATAACAGAGAAAACACAGAGTTTGGTATTAAAATACCAAACTCTTTGTTTTCTCTGTTATCAACTTTATTCTGACATTATCTTTCTCTCTATATGTGTCTACCTGTCTTTTTTTCTTTATTACATTCTGTAGTCACATAATCCCCCTGTATGATACCCACTTGTATCCCAGTAACCCCAGTGCTTAAATGTCGCATGTTTCTTGTTCTCGTACTCTCTCTGTAGGATGTTCGTTCCTCGGTGAATTTTATAGAAATGGCGCCGAATGGCACCCTCTAGTGTCACCATTTGGTACAATGAGCTGCGTCAGGTGTAGATGTCGGGTAAGCTTTAACCTTTGACCTTTATGAAAGATAACCCCAATTCCACAAAGCTACTGAGAATGTTTGTCACTCCCAAAATAGTTTAAGTGTAAATATTATAATAAATGTCGTGACGTCACGTTACATATTTGCATGAAAATATGGAAATAATTGACTCGAACGTTATTGTATCATGTAGCCCACTGCTTACAAAATGTAAAGTCTTTGTTTTGTTTACTGTTATTTGTTTGTAATATCACAATGTATGACTGATGACTATCTCACAGTTATGACAGGATAACGTATTTCATCCAAACTATATGATACTTGAAAGTATCTATTAAAAATAGCAGTGAATATCAATATATCAATTCCTGTCAAGATAATATCAAAGTAAAGTTTATTGATATCAACAATCCTAATTAACAATATTTGAAATCAGACCACGACTCAAGCGAATGTAATTTGCTGATTTTATTTTATCATTTTCTTGTTTACAGAATGGTCAGGCGAAATGCAAGGGAAGAACTTGTCCTCAGCTTAACTGTAAAGAAACAATCAGAACAAAAGGCGAATGCTGCCCAACATGTAAAGGTAAGATATCATTGCACCAGTCAGACAAATCTATGAAATCTATCGATCCCTGTGACAATGGAGGGACTTGCATGGCATATCATGACAAAGTGTTGTGTGATCGAGAAAATGTGAAAGAGCTTGAGAGAGAGGGAGAGAGAGAGAGGGAGAGAAGAGAGTGAAAGTCAGAGTGAGGCAGTGATACATAGATAGAAAGAGTGAGAGAGAGAAAGAGAGAAAGAGAGAGAGAGAGATAGGGGGCAGCTTGCAACATTCAGTGTTCCCTGTATCAAGGGAGTGACTAGCATGGAGTGTTGTCACTGGGATATGTGAACATGGTGAAGTAACGAGAAAGACGTTTATGTCTGGAACCATAAATAGCATAGGGGAATGGGCTGAGAAAAAGAGAGAGGTGGGGAGGAGGAGGAGGAGGAGGAGGAGGAGAGATATTTGAGAGACAGGTTGAGAGGTAGGTTCATGGGGTTGGATACTTTAAAAGAGAAATACATGTCATTGAATAAGACGTGTAAAGTCTGTAACGAGGATGTACTTGAATCGTAGAGTTCATTAAAGGGAAATTAACCTCAGCGTATGAATTAGCTTATTTTGAATGGTGTAGTATATGCCTCTTATTTGATACATGCAATTTCATGTAAAAACACAGGATATAGATATAAATCACTATTTTCCAGCCAAGTTATCGTCTGCTAGCAATAATAAGGGGGCTGCCATTACTTTATGTGTACACGAACATATTTTTCATCCCAAGTAAAATTTCCTTCATCGTTAACTTGTAATTGATTTTTAGAGGACAAATATATATTAGATAAAGTCACATATTCTGAAATGTAAGTTTAGTTTTATATATTTTTTAAAAGGTCTTAATTTGTTCATAAAAAATATACTTCATAAAAAATATACGTCAAGGACGGAGAATTGACGTCAAGGACGGAGACAATCGTAACAATACCAAAACAAAGCGAGGAATCTGCTTTACAGGATGGCTATTAGAACTCATGGGTCGTCAATTATCTAGGCCCATGGCCAATAACAATCGTAATACAATCAGAACAAAGCGACGTATCTGTTGTAAAGGTAGGCTATTATCAATGCATATGGTACCTAATGATCCGTGTCATGCACAAAATGGCAGCCTCCATGGAAAGACGTAGCAGACAATAGGTGCATCTAGAATATCACGTGGGGTTACTTGTCCTTTAATAATATATAAACATATCAATGTATATTGACAATCATTCTTCATTCATAATCATATTGTGAATATCATTTCCGAAGCTCATCGTATTTTTGTTACATAAACTAGTTGTGAATAAAATGCATTCAGCATATTGTTCCTAAAAGTCAGCAAGGATTATTGATTGTTGCTCATACAATGTTGCTAATATCCTCTCTTTCTTCGTTATTTCTTTGCAGAAGACACGTTAACAGTACCTACAACATTACCAACAATATTAGAGGTTTCTGCTGAGAAGAAATCGAGGAGGAAAGAAAAGTTATCGTAGGGAAGCGCCCCTTTTTACCAATGAACCCTAGGTGGACACTGCTCAAGTCCAGAGACATTTTGACATCATTTCGCCCTTGGACGTGCCACATTCTACCTGAGATCCAGATAATGAAGAACAGAAAGGGACATAAAGAGAGACGATGATTATTGCAGATGTCCCCAACCGCCTGACTGAGATCACCAATGTGTATTTCGATGGTCTAAAGATGATGCCATAGTACTCAACGTTAGAGGAAAGACAGGGATCAGCGAAAGAGCTGATGCAAGGTACCCTAGAAAACGGGACTCTCTATTCCTCTAATATGGACATCATATGATCACCTGATGCTAAAAAGGCGGACGAATCGACGTACAGACGTCAGTAAAACACACTTATGAAAGTGTTTTCCCCTAAGGGACAAATGATTGGGTTCTTAAACCTGCAGTTAATGTAGAACCATGGTTTCAAGTGAAAGAGTATTTCAAAAGCATTGATGTATTACATTTGAGATGCTTCGAAAAGGACGTGTTGACCTGCGCACAACGAGCGGACTTTGTAGAGGACACTCATTATGTTGCAGTTGCCCATTTTGTCCTTTGCCATCAATCAAAATCTGATAATCATTATAGCGCTTTACTGGAACATACATAGGAATCAGTTAAGCGAGATATTGATTTCATCGTAAAAGATATTTTGAGCAAAGTATTAAATATAACTCTGACCTCCAATATGATAGTTTCCATTGATAAAAGCAACTTGTTAACAAAAATAGAGACCTTATCTTAAAATATGTAGGCATGTTTCATCACGTATTATTTGAATGATTATTTAAAAAAATAATCCTTCTTCAAACTATAATGTTTAAAAAGATATGTTGAACAGAATAATTTAATCAATTGATTTGATCTCCGTTTAACTTTGCCGGATATGATCACGATTTCCATTGGGAATAGAATGTATGTATATTTTATAGATACATTTTAAATTTGTTTTATTCTATTATAAGATTCGACCCATTGTTCAAGTAAATTATATATTTTAACACATCATTTATAATCAAATGAGATAACAAAATTAACTTTTAATGCAAAATCATCTTGAAGTGAAGTAAATTTTATTCAGGTTAAACTCTATATTTTAGGTGAAAAAAATCGACAAAAAAAACGTAATTTCATAGACAGTATTACAAGAGAATAAGAACATATCACATACTATCATATCGGACCAAAGTAATTGTTATGGTTTGCTTATTTCTGTTTTTGTACTTAAACGTGTGTGAAAATATCGTAAACTAATTGAATAAGATGTGAACTTCAGAAAGCTATATAAAAAACTAAAACATGAATAACATTACATTACATATTCTACATTGCTCTGAATAGGCATATAGCTTGACAATCAAGTAGTAGTCAGAAAGTATTAACAATAACCATATGATTCCAGCCTTATAACCTAGCAAAAAGCTCTAAATTTTATATTACCTGTTAAAACTCATCGTATCTTAAACCTTATTTTAATCTATAATGTTTTGGAACTTATATTCAATCTATATTTCATATTTGTAAGCCTTTGTAACAATCCAGGTTTCTAAACATAACAGAGTAACAACATTCCTTAGTACCCTAACTTCTCTGTAGTTTTTCAAAGAAATTGTGCTAGTCGATTGTAATACCTAACGATGAGGAAGTATTTATAACTCATTTGAAAATATAAGATGTTTATTACTTATTCATTGACATATTGTGAACTTTATCTTAAGACGACATACAGGGTGAATATGCTTGACAATCAATTAATATACGTGTTTGAGTGTGTATAAGAGTTTCGAGGATAATACAAGACGCGACACACAATCTAAATAGTACTAATCAAATTGTTAGATAAAATAATTTTTTTCCATTTGGATAGTTGACTGTATCAAAAGGAATACTTGTTCTGTAATATTGCGGATTTCTTTTAATTTCTTTCTGTCTAACGTGTTTTCTTTACATTGTTTGCATAAGCAATGCATTCGCAATCACGGTGACATGTTGGTTGTGTTCACATTCTTTAAATTCCACTTCGTTGATACAAATGAAGACTTGTTTGAGATTTATAGATATGTTATTTATTCTGTACAAATGCCAAAGTAATAGATGTATTCGTGATTTTTTTCGCGGACATGAAATAGACAATATTTATAACTTGATTTTTATTTTGAATCACAGCTGTGCTTCATTTGTGTATACTAAGTGATATTGATAATCGTGATACAAAAACAAAACAGATGACAAAGTTCATCATGATAAGTCTAGAATATTTAATTATCTGCGGTGAAAAATAAAATGTATGACAGTGCATTTATGTTTCAACCATATATATCTGTACAAAATATTAGAACAAAATATGAGATTTAAAAGTGCTACGCGTGTTAGCCTAGTTCCTTTTTATTTTTGTACGAAATGATATATCTTAAAATGATCAAAATTATTTACACACTACAGATTTGTCTGTATGTTGACTAGTGCTACATGTTTATGTTTTTCATATGTGAACAAATATACAGTATTTTTGTTGCATTTTTATTTTTCTTCTCATGAGAGATAATTCTTCTTTATGTTTTTCTTTTAAGTCGTGATCCTTTGTGTGGACACAAAAATATGAATAATGCTATTTACATATGACGTGGATTTCCACTCACTGCAGCACTGCAAAATTTAGAAGGCGTGCTATAGTACGAGCTAGCAATGAACACACTTTGCAATGGAGTATAGCGTTAGATCTGTGGCCTAATGTGAAAAGGTATTCCTAGACGAGCAGAGACGGTTGTGTGTTACTTGCATAAATTATATATTATGGATAGGTGTATTTAATACAGTATTGTTTGTATTTTGCAATGAACCTATGTTGATCTGTGTCATTATGCTAAGAAATGATTGAAATCGATTATGAATAAATGAATTGAAATGGAAAATGAAAATGAAATTCTATTGTGTGTGAGTTTTCTCTCTGTGCATATATTATGTATATTATGTGTCACATGATCTCATCTAACCAACTGGGTGACGAGTTGATGGTCTGTAAGACGCATGGGTATAATGTAGGTTATACTACACTATAAAATATCAAAAAAGTCATCCCGTATCTTTTCTAAGAAAGTGTGAACACAAACAATCATAAAAACGGCATATTTGCGCCATGTTATAGGTTATAACTCACCTTTTTTCATATACAACAACGATTAAGGTACTGAACATGTACAGAGCATTATATTATAAATACAATAGCAAGCAATATGAATGACATAGCCGATTATATGTACCATATACACTGTACTTCACAAAAATGACCGTGAGTTTATACACCATAAACAAAATGTTCAGGCTACATTATGTTGACATCTTAAATATGAGAAATGAAGTTTGATCTAAATGATGTTTTAAACCTTTTAAAATTTGATTTGGTTCTATTTCATTCCTTCTCTTCTCACTCTTCGCTCTCCCCCCTCTCTCTCCCTCCTCTCTTTATCATCCTCCCTATTTCTCTCGTTTTCCGTAGATCTATACCCCATCTCGCTCTCTCTCTCTCTTTATGTAGTTTTCTAAACGTGCTAAGATTAAATAGGGCCTGCTGGGTAAAAGGTGCATAACTAGAATACTATGTGTTAGGCCAACTTACCTATTACCTCCTTGGTTAGGCCAATATATGGGTAGTTTTTGACACGCTGAAAATATCTTGTCCAATTACTGATCATATTTTATCACAAGCGAACATCAATTGGGGAAAATATTACTGAGTTGGCCACAAAAGGCCAAATTGTTGGTCAAACACATAAGTGTCCTCATGCTGGGCACTTTTTACTCAGTCTTTTAAACAACGTAAAACTCTTTCTATCTAGGCTATCTGGATATTACGGTACCCCTCATTCTATCTCACTCCAATTCTCTCCCAAATATATCAGTCTGTCTGAATTTGTGTCATTTCATTATTAATCCCCTAAACTATTTCTCTCTCTTTCCTCTCCTACATTCACAACGACTTTGTTTTCCCGTCCCGACATCGAACTAGAAGTCGTGTATACCGATGTCCATGGACGGCGGAGAATCGTCCGGTACATTAAGAGTCAAATCGCAGTCGCTGTCGCCCTGATCGTTCTGCTCGCTGGAGTTAGCTGACCCGATAGTCCCAGCGGTCCTACCCGTTAACCAATAGGCTGTCATTGTGCCTTTGTCCTAAAAGTGGGATAAATTATAGATAAGGGCCTAAGGGTAATAATAATGTTAAGAATAGAGAATGTACAGAGCTTTGTCATCCTATCTGGATACAACAGAAGGTGTTATTATTATTTTTTACTATTTAATGGCACTGTCAGAATCGTATTTAAATTAAGGCAGGTTTACAACGTCTTTTGTTTGCTAGCCTAGTACTAGCCAGGGCAAGATATGTGTAAGAGGAGCCTTTAATAGGTAGGCCTTATACTTTCAATAGCCAGGGTGGGCATAGAGAGTAGAGGAGGTTATTTTCAGGTGTATGGCATTGTAGACTTTTTGTAAAGACATATTTTGTTGGGTGTGGCAGCCAAATAGCTGTATCCAGCTCACTCTGACATAATGATATTGGATAGAGAGGTGTGAACTGCAGCAGCCTGCAATTTAGTGTGTTTTGCTAGTAGGCGAGCAGCAGGGCGTGGTATAGCCATGTAACCCAGTGCCAAGCCAGATATTCCCCTCTTCTATGAAGCCAATTTGTAAGTAATCATGTTTCATTTATTCTATATTTAATGCTGATATGTCTATAAAGTTGTTTAATTACCAAAAGAACATGTATTTTCACTGTGTCATTAAAAGGCATGTTTCATTGTTGAAACAGGAAAGCACTGTATTTTGGCATTTGCAAAACATGTCATTTAAGAATATTTACACAAAGCCCTATTTCATGTGATGTTTTAAGAATATTTGATGCAGTAACTCAGTTTAGGAAAGCCTTGAAATTGCTTAGAAAGATTACCTATTTTGGATATTCGAAGTGTAAACTTTGAGTCAGATGTTTCTAGGAAAGGATTTCAGTAGTATCTTTTATGAATTGTTGTTCGTGACAGGCACAAAATCGGACTTTAAGAGCAGCCGTAGACTTACATGGGATTATAGAGTGGCGTAACATGGAGTACATCCCAATATAATGCGAAAATTCAAGAAAGAAACAGAGAGGGAGTGTAAGAGGGAGAAAGAGAGGGAGAGAGAGAGAGAGAGAGAAAATGTGATTAGACCCCCTCAAAGACCCGCATTTTAGAAAAAATATCTCCATTATTGCTGAATCCACAATATAAAAATCATATTCCATCACAAGTAAAGCACCAAACTTACCGTAAGTAGCACCTCGCCTCTGCGAACCATAGTGTATCCACCCGTGATCTTTAGGATGCGATGACAGTCATCACTGATCTGAATACGATTCGCTATAAAAGTAACCATACCGGTTGATGAATTAATGGGTGCATTAATAACGGTATCCATTGAAAATTGCTTAACAGATCAACTAGAAATTTGATCATGTTTGATAATGGCGACAAGGATTAACTGCATTAAATAATACGAAATACTTGGATTCAAAATATATTAACAAGTCAAATCTGTAAAATCTTACTTCGCCCCTAGGACAATTACCCCATGACAATTACCCCTACCCCCTCCGAATAGTTGTCCGAATAGTAATTTTATAGTACAGGGGCAGTTGTCCGGCGTGATAGTCCAGAGGTGGTCATTATAATACCTATTGACATGATTGAGGGGCGGGCTTATCGACAATTAATGGAAATTAACTCAGTTTTATATTCACTTTTACTTCACCATTCAAAAGAGTTGACACACAAGATAATTTGGGCGCCACAAAATTGCAAAAAAAAAGTGAAGTCCCAAACCACTAAAGACACGGGGTTGGTAGACCATCTTTCTGGATGAGGTCTATAAGACACATATTCAGAAGATGAATGATTTAGATGAGGGATGCAGAAGGAATACTTACGAAGTCCATTCGACTCCATCTTAGAAGCGATGTTGACAGTCTCACCGAAGAGACAGTACCTCGGCATCTTCGAACCCACGATACCAGCGACCACTGGTCCTATGGACAGAAGAAACACATACAAAATACTGGTAGATCGACATCTTTAATTCTAAAGGAGACGTAAAGGAAGAGTTTTGTTTTTCTAAAGACAGTACCCAGACAGTATCTTGGTATCTAGGAACCCACGATACCAGCGTCCACTGGTCCTATAGACAGAAGAAATACACACAAAATACTGATAGGTAAAAATTGCTAATTCTAAATTTGACGTAAAGGTCGATTTAGTTCTTTTTAGCCTGGACTGCTATTTGAAGATGGTAATTGGTTAATAATGAGTTGTACGTCACAATACTCCGGCGAAATTTCCTCCGCCGTCATTTTCCTACACTAACCGAATTCACAACTTCACCCCTGGACCAAAAACTATATACCTAACCCTAACCCTAACCTTAAACCTAACCCTAAAACACTATTGCAACCCTAACCCTGACACCATATCGTTGCCGACATACGAAATAAAACCTCGTTGTTGTCGCCGGAGCATATGGCGCCTGAGTAAATGTCGGATAACCTTGTAATGACACGAATGTATTCAGAATAACTCACCAGTGTGTATCCCGATCCTGAGGGTCATCTTGGTACCAGGTCGATGGGGGATGGCCAGACCCTTGATACAGTTGAGAAGGTCCAAGGCCATCAAGGCTATCTCACTGGCGTGCTTGTTCCCATTACGCTGCGGGACACCTGGACAAAATATACATTAATGATGTTCGTCATCTTCCTGTACTTCATTAGAATTTACTACTTTTCTGGACAGTTGCGTAGAGTGGGTCCAACCATCGAGGGGACACTGATGTCACAGAGGGGGAGGGGCAACGGTCTAAATTGGAGGTTGAAATGTGAGAGAAAAGGGCCATCGTGTGAGGGGTATGTGGGAGAGGTCACCTTGTCTTCTTTACATGTTGTCTTTCCCTTCTCCCTTTTCTCTCTCTTTTTGAATTTCGGTTTCCTGTTTTGCTTAATTCGCCATACGTTTGGGGACACGTTCCCCATTAGCTTTGCCATGCACTGGTTTTGGAAATACCCAGAATGTGCTTGTGACGTGAGAGTATTGAACCAGACGTTCATCATGCCATTCATTATGTTTCATTCACATTTTGTTAACTACACTGTAAGACATTGTGGAGATTTTTTAATGCATTTATTTACCCATATCTGATCATGCTACTGAAACGTTATGAGTATCTGCCCTTTAGTTTATACTATTCATTGATAAAGTAAATTACACTATGATATGGTTATGTATGCAATCGTAACCGTTTAAACAAGCATCTCTAAGTATTACCTGATACAACCATGTAAGCGTCTCCAATCGTCTCCACTTTGTAAACATTGTAGGTATCAATCCTGCTATCGAAGTTTGTGTACACGTTGTTCAACATTTCCACGACCTGTTTGCAGATGAACATAGGGTAAATTTTCTTTAAAAGAATTCGAAGCTTCGAACTATGAATGTATTTTCTTTTTATTAGGTTTGAGCTTATTTTTCACCAGTGAACTACCTGGTTCCGTTTCAGGTTCTCAGGTTCTCAGCAGCAGGTGGGTGTGTTGCCGGCTTCTTGGTGAAAATGTTGGATGCCAAATATGTGTTTTGCCACTGCAGTATAAACAAAAGATTCGATGAATTCTATCATTTTTTAAGTTATGAACATGTCAAGGGATTCATAATTTATTAAGGTATTATTAACGAGTACCTGCAATGGAGAACTTTCCGAGCAGATCCGAGTGAACCCGACAATATCCGAAAACAGAATGGTGGCCACTGCGAAGTTTTCGGCGTGAACTACCTGGTTTCGTTTCAGGTTCTCGGCCACCGAAATCGGCAACATCTGATAGAGCAGTGTATCCGTCCGTTTCCTCTCCTTGTGAAGCGCCTTGGTTTGGTCGGCCAACGTAAGAACGTAGTTCTGCATGTTGGAGGTCAGTGATTCGACGGCCTTGATGATGATGACGCAAAGGAAGACGACCAGGACCATGATGCTAATACTGACGGCGAGATCGGCGTTGTCGGTTGTCACAGCAGAGTTCAGTTCATTGAGAATCACCTGTTATGTGTTTATGAACAGAATAGTGATGTAAACTATTATAAAATTGAACTCCTTCAATTCATATAGTATATTGCAGACGTGAAAATATGAGGAAGAAGTTTGATTTCGGTAGAAAGAATACTGGCTGACATTGCCAACATCTCATATCAAAATTTCACATCTCATTTCTACCAAAGAGTTACCACATTCAACCACACTCTATCAAATAGTTAACATCGACTTAAGATTGAAATCGCTTTCTTTTAAGAATCGACTGAAACCGATTTTTGACCGTCAAATGGTCCGGCGACACTTGATCCGTGGTTGGTTTATTATACTAGCTGAATTCCTAGAGCTCTTTAGCCAAAGACCCATCGCAACCCAAGCCCCAACCCTGTGCCTATGACGAGATAATGCGCGCAGCCGGAACAAAAATAACGTCGGATCATGATATTTTGACAATGGTCATCGCAAACGAAGCAGTTAATTTCAATGGTACTGATATATTTTGCTCTAATTGAACATTCTTACAATTATCATCCATACCTCTGCCATGTTCTTCTGAATATCCCTGAGAATATCAATATAGATAGTCATGTTGTCAAACCACCACTGCCCTTCCTGCCATGACGGCTCCCTGGTCGCATTGTTATACGAGATGATAGAGCGCATCTCAGTGATTGTATTCTGAAAGTGAAAGTCATGGTCGGAGTTCTCGATAGAGTCTTCGAGGATCATGCGGACGAGCTGAGAGTACTTCTGCGACGCCCAGATGTTTGACTGACCGACCTGCCAGTATGAGATACATCCAATTACTTTCTTGGTACAAATTAAAGAAAGTGTGCCACTGATTTCTTTTTGTAAGCTTTTACATCATGCTGGTAAGCTTCTGCTACCAAAGATTACAAATTACCTGCATGACTTCTATATTGATAGGAACTTATTACACTAACCTGTCGTCAGTGGCGGATCCAGACGGGGGGGGGGGGGGGGGGGGATTTCCGGCCCGTGCCCCCCCTTTTGAAAAATATGCATTGTTTTTGTTTTGCTTGTCAGAGAATTATGGAGGGTAACTGGATGCCCATACCCCCCTCCCTCACTGAGCGACTTTTCGAGAGCTGGCAAGACCCAAAAATACGGGTCTACCTTTTCCAAAGTTGACAAACCTGCATTTGTGTGCCCCCCCCCCCTTATACAAAATCCTGGATCCGCCCCTGCCTGTCGTCACATGGGCTATGGTCTTAAGCATAGCTAGAACGTGAGGGAGGTGTGTCGTCTAATTTCTAGTTTTTCACTCTATTGTATTTACATTATCGCATTACTCTTCAGTTGAAAAATACGAGATTCCATGATTTTTATCACTAACTACTTGAGTCTCTTTCCTATCAGACATATTCTCCCTCCTACATATCGTTAACTTTGACGTAGGGGTAATATGAGTTTAAACTAAAGCAGGCACATAATCTGTATTTTGTTATGGTTTCTTCTTGATCCATCTGGGAATTTCTTTACAAAAAAGCCATTTCTAAAGACAATGAAGTGCAAATCAGTGACGTAGAATATATCATCTCCCTGATTATATGAAGAAAACAATTATTTTCGGTGTAGGGTATCATATTTCTCGTTGGGAATAGTCGTCCGATGTGGGGATACCTTCTCGTTCTATTAGAAAAGTTGTCCTAGGGGATGATTGTCCGGATACACCTTTCCCTACCTGCATCTTCTCCATGTACCATCGGTAGTCCGTCAGCCGACTGAAGCCACCCTGTGTGTAGAACACCGCCCCTAAGGTGCGCTCAATGCCAGTCTGTTCCATACCTACGATCAGCAGCTGATAGGCCACCAGGGTCTCCCATAGTCCCTGACCACCGGACTTGCCGACGCTCTCGTACAGCCAGTCGATGAAGAGCTGGATGGCGTCAGTGTAGAAGTGGATGACTTCGTAGATGGTGGTGTTATGGATGTCGAGAGTGAGCCGGTACTCGAAGAGGTACGACATAAGGGCCTCTTTGTTCTGGAACTGTTGGTAAGCCATGGTTCCTTTGACAGGCCAATCGTCCAAACTCTCTAAGACCTGTAGCGAATCGTTAACACAATATTTTAATGAGGATTCTGTTTTTCCTACCCTCTAGACTGCAACCCCTGGGGAAAAAATTAGGAAGATTAACCCCTATCCGTAGACTGGTCAAGTGTTTTATGATGTGGTCGTTTTTGGATCCATGGTTTGGGTGCTACGTGTCCGGAGGGAGAAGGGGGGGGGGGGGGGCGAGGGGATGGTATACTCTAAAATTCTTATGCTCTGTATTCAGATTTACCAGGGTGTACCTTCATTTCTTTCGGAAAGTCCATTTAACAAAGCAACTCTTGTAAGCAAATGAGAAAAGTGAACTTTTCGGCCAAATTCTTCTGACACTACCTACAATTTTTTTTATCGACGCCTTGGGAATCAGTAGCACACACATACACACACCCACACTCACACCCTCACACACACTTATTTTTGGGGAACTTTATTGCTTTCTCCTATTGTATTTTGTACCCCGCAAGCACTTCTATTGTATTTTGTACTCCACAAGCATGACGGAATAAAGGCCATCATTGTGCTCTATTGTTCTCTGTACACCACAACTGAATCTATGTAAGCCCACACACACACCATAGGCGGATCCAGAGGGGGGTCGCGGGGGTCCGGACCCCCCTTTTTTGGCGTCGTTTGTTTGTTTGTTTGTTTTTTGCTTGTCAGGGAATTATGGAGGGAAACTGGGCCCCATAACCCCTTTACTGAGCGTTTTTTTGAAGTTTGGCGAAAATTCCCCCCCCCCCCCACTGAGCGACTTTTCGAGAAGCTGGCGAGACCAAAAAAATACGGGTCTACGTTTTGACAAACTTTCACTTTCACTCAATCCTGCATCCGCCCCTGCACACACACACACGCCCACGCAACCCATAACTTGTCAGATATCTTACTTCGTCCGTGAGTGGGTAGGTATTGATGAGAAAGATCTTTCTTTCTGGTCCAGTGGCAGCTGTTTTCTGTTGCATCAATGAGCTGATGTAGAGTGCAGTCATGTCTCTCTCCATCTGGAGACTGTGCACTAGAGTACCAACCTGTAACAGGATGACAGAATGAACGCAATTCATAAACTATTGTCCGTGAATTATATTCTGACACTGAACTGACAGTCGAAATTTCGTTGCTCGAATATTTGCCTGATTCGGCGTATATTCTTAGACAATGTATTTTATTCATAAATGCTTTTCTGTACCTAGGTTTAGTAAGTGGATTCTAAAAAATGTTATTTTTATTTATTCATTCATTTATTTATTATTTTTACTTTGATAGGGCACACTATACGCTTCTCCCTGGAGAGTTAGCCTGGACATCCCCCTAGTAAAACAACCTGAACAATCAACAGCAATCATGGTAATAGTTGTCCTTGCATTGGATATAGTTGGTGGCGTTTACAGAAATCGGAAATAGGAGGAATAATCCTTCCAAAGTCAGGGGAGGGGGATCGTTATGTATCAGCAGCCATAGACCCTTTACAAGATTAGTTTGATTGATATATTCTTTCTAAGTCGCAGGGGGGGGGGGGGGGCGTCGGCTTCACCCTCTGGTGGATACACCACTGGAAGTTGTCTGGATACACAGTGCGACCACTTGCCTGTCTACTGAAGCGAACGTTTCTACGAATCTCGCTGGCATCCACACTCTTCTTGAGGGTAGCGATTAGATCGGAGATGGCCAATGCGGTCAAGACGATGATGGGCATGAGCGTCAGGGTCAACATCTTAATCATCTGACGTCTCTTTCCGTTTGGTGTGAGGGGTGTGGCCGAGCATAGCATCTTGTTGGAATCTTGGATGGCCTCCCGCACTGATGTCTCCACCTGTGATGATGTAATCGATCTTTTCATGAGCATACATTGTTATGTAATTCTCAGGAATTTCTTCAGGTACAATATGCTTCCCTATTGAAATGTATGCTCATGAAAAGAAAGAGATAGAGAAATATGCAAAGTTGCACTTTAGTGATTTGCATTGACTTTTACACAAATAATCAAACAATCACTCATGATTCTGAACTTTTAAGCATGGCTTATTGCCTATTTCTCTATCTCTTTCTTTTCATGAGCATACAGTTTAATAGGGAAGCATATTGTACCTGAAGAAATTCCTGAGAATTACATAACAATTTAAAAAGGTCATTTGCTAACTTGCATAGGAAATGTACACAATATGCTTCATATAAATGGATAGAAAATTTTATTACTCATAACATGAATGGCATATCATTGCCACCAGATATCATTATTGGTGTTAAAAAATGCATTTTATGTCAAAATGCATGGGAAAAAAAGTTGCACTTAAGGTTATATGAAGCATATTGTGTACATTTCCTATGCTCGTTAGCAAATGACCTTTTTAAATTGTTATGTAATTCTCAGGAATTTCATCAGGTACACTATGCTTCCCTATTGAACTGTATTGCTTTCTCCTATTGTATTTTGTACCCGCAAGCACTTCTATTGTATTTTGTACTCCACAAGCATGACGGAATATATGCTTCATATAAATGGATAGAAAATTTTATTACTCATAACATGAATGGCATATCATTGCCACCAGATATCATTATTGGTGTTAAAAAATGCATTTTATGTCAAAATGCATGGGAAAAAAAGTTGCACTTAAGGTTATATGAAGCATATTGTGTACATTTCCTATGCTCGTTAGCAAATGACCTTTTTAAATTGTTATGTAATTCTCAGGAATTTCATCAGGTACACTATGCTTCCCTATTAAACTGTATGCTCATGAAAAGAAAGAGATAGAGAAATATGCAATAAACCATGCTTAAAAGTTCAGAATCATGAGTGATTGTTTGATTATTTGTGTAAAAGTCAATGCAAATCACTAAAGTGCAACTTTGCATATTTCTCTAACTCTTTCTTTTCATGAGCATACATTGTTATGTAATTCTCAGGAATTTCTTCAGGTACAATATGCTTCCCTATTGAAATGTATGCTCATGAAAAGAAAGAGATAGAGAAATATGCAAAGTTGCACTTTAGTGATTTGCATTGACTTTTACACAAATAATCAAAACAATCACTCATGATTCTGAACTTTTAAGCATGGTTTATTGCCTATTTCTCTATCTCTTTCTTTTCATGAGCATACAGTTTAATAGGGAAGCATATTGTACCTGAAGAAATTCCTGAGAATTACATAACAATTTAAAAAGGTCATTTGCTAACTTGCATAGGAAATGTACACAATATGCTTCATATAAAGCATTTTGACATAAAATGCATTTTTTTTCACACCAATAATGGTATCTGGTGGCAATGATATGCCATTCATTTTATGAGTAATAAAATTCCCTATCCATTCCCGTTTGAATTATGAAAATCGGTAAAATATTTTTTGAGATATATCCAAAAATGCTAGGGGGAACTTACTTTTTTGGTTGAGTGACCCAGTAAGTAAATCACTTTTCCGGACCCTTATTTGAGTCGCAATGGAAGGGGGTAATGTTCCTACAATGTTTCTTTCATTAGCAAAATTATGTGAATTCATAGATATTCGCCAGCGAGCGAAAATTTTGACCTCATCTCGTTTTCATTTAGAGTTTTGGAAACATTAATTCTTTATCATTCTTTTTTAACTATTAATTTGTAATTATTCAGATATTTAGATTTGCTTTTTTATGCATGACCTAAGAATGGTGGTAAACTTCGCTCTGTTGGGCTTGATAAGTGGCCCCCAATTTTTCATTAGCTTCATTAATGACGGTTGGCTTCAAAACTGATATTTAAGTGCTGTTTGCGAGGTCGCTATATGCGAACGGACGAGAAAATTTTAGAGATATTATTTTTCATAATTTATGAAGTTTTAAGAGCAATTACATTATAATTTACCTCGATTTGTTTTTATTGATATTGATTAAAATTTCATTCATGTTTTTGTCATGGTTGAAATTTTTCGGGGGGGGGGGGGGGCAAACTACCACATTGCCCCCCCCCCCCTTTTAATACGCTAGTGCATAATTATGACAGAGACTGGCAGTGTAAGACTGTAAGACTGACGAACCTGACTCATGGAGCCCAGACTGGAAGCGATGCTTGCCACCCTCTCTCCAGCAAGCCTCCGGCCTTCTGCATGCTCCATTCTCTCTGTAAAACCCAAACAGCTTCAGCAGAAAGATTATATAAATTAACAAGGGACAAGAGCCCTCACTCAACCTTTCAAGGATCTGGAAGAAAATAGTATGGATTGGATAATGATTATAACTAACCAAAATAGATGTAGATAGGCATTATCATGTTAACTGCATGTGTCGTTTCGGTGATACATGTATTTCTAATCAAAACAAACATTTGGTAGAGTTAAAGAATATAATGTGAAAACGAAGAGTATTACTATCTATTTATCATTATTTGTAATTGTTAAAACTCAGGACCCATCTGAATCTACATAAATTCCATTATCTTTATCATTATAGCTGCCCCAATTATAGCATTCCAGTCATCTATGAAAGCATCACAAATACAAAATGCAACTGACTTTTTTACGTGATACATTTGCCTATGGCAGTTGAAGGGTGAAACTTCCATTAGACATGTTAGATGGCTTCATTAATGGCGTATGATTTGGAACCTTCGTTCTACTTCTTCTGACGACAGGATTATTGAAGCCCTACAATATTTCATTTTCGTTTCGTTTCGTTTATTCATTCATTCATTTCAGATAAAAGTATGTACATACAATGAATACAATGCATACAAAATCATTTACATCATAATCTTATAAATAAATGAAATTTTGCCTTTGCTAGAAATTAACATTGAATGAACACAGAACTTGAAAATGCGCAGAGGCCTTGTGAGAATAAGTTCTCTAAAACATTAGAATATATTTGACTCATTTGACGACGGTTTACAGTGAGCAGTTATGGCAACGACAGAGAGAATCCTTTTACAATCAGCATGTTTTTAATGATACTAATTCATATCATAATCATTGATTTTCTGTGTATTTTATTAGTTGAAAAGGTTACCCAGTTATTAGGAAAGCATATATACGTTAAAAAAGGTGCGAAAACATTGGGTAAATTTGAAAATATTCAGGTGATAATTTCATCATAAACATAATGACTGAATTGAATTGAAGTGGTATTGATGATAAAATCCACTTGACATCTAAATGACTGAATTACGTGGATTGTACAAAATAATGACATAAAAACAGGATACGATACAAAATGAACTCATGTTTGCATTATAGTAGCGCAATAATATGCGGGAGAGAAAGAGAGAAGAGGGAAGAAAAAAATCGAGAAAGAGAGGGGAAGAATAATGAAAAGAGGGGAGAGAAGAATGACACATTACGTACCGAATATTAGAACAAAAAGTGAATTAACGTATAATACATTTTAATTGACGTATAATACATTCTAATTGATAGAATAATAATTGAGAAAAGTCTTTCATAACCATAAATATAGAATGGGGGATATATGGAGAAATAGGCAGCGACGTAGCCAGGATTTTTTATCTTCAGTTAGGGGCCACTGGTCCACGGTTTTGTAGTCCTGTTTTGATGCATGAGGTTGACGGATAGCATTGTCATCATAGTTCGTGCGGGGGGGGGGGGGGGGGGGTTAATTGATTTGTTTATTTGTCTATGGGGCAGTAAATGGGGGCAGATCACTAAATTGCTGATGGGTCTGGACTTTTCATGCATGGGGCACATTCCCCCTCCGGCCCCATGGCTACGCCTATGGAAATAGGGGAGGGAGAGAGAGAGAGACTGAGAGGAAGAGAGAATGAAAGAGAGAGAGATCGAGATCAAGGAGTAGAAATAAGTGATGATAAGAGATAGAGACAATATGGCGATTCGTCATCTTGAAAAGAAAATTATTCCTAAGTAAAAGATTGTCGCAAGTGCAAATGAAATTATGAGTCATAAAGAATGACCCCCAGGTTTTTAAATATTATCTTTTTTGTATAACTTGTATAAGTTGAATCTACAATATTCTTTTTCTGGACATAGCATTGAAACCAAAAGTATTACTCACGAACAGACACATCCTTCTATTAAAGTTGAATGATGAACGCAAATTGAAGAAGGAGCAATTATAGTCTGTTACAGCTTATGCTTTTATTGTATTTGGAATCTGAATTTTCTAATGTTCTTGAATGGATATGTAATCGTCTGAATATGTAATAAAAGAAGATTTACTCCAAAACATTAAAGACAAAATGGGGCAGCGGTTTTGCACTGCAGAATTATGTAACATATGCTTTAGAAAGAGAATAAAAATATTTGTACGATGTGATATCGTTGGAACATAACTGTCCTGGAACTTCGTAAGCAAAAGGATTAAAAGAACAGATATAATTCTTACAGCTTTACTGCCAAACAAAGAGATGACGAAACATTCATATTGGATATAACGATCTGGTGTAATATCTTATGCCAGGATTTATAAAGTCTATAAAAGTATTTTGACATTAAACTTCTTCAGAATAGCACGGGTCATCATTCATTGAATTCAGATACGAAGACACGAACAGAAATGTCACAAAAACATTAAGCTATATATAGGAATGAAAAACGAAACGTGTTACTATATTTCAAGACGCTACTCCCGTCTCTGCAAGAGCAACTTGAACAAATCTTGTCCTCAACCGGGAAACAATGCGCTTCAATCAATATCTGAAATCCGAACCTTTGAAGATGATTTGACAAAATATTTATAGAAGAAATCGGCCGGAAATATAATGATTACCACATAAAACAAGAACTTACATTATCTTGCTCGGAGATGAATTCCTAATTTCGGAAGATAGGCTATGCTAAATTGCAATGAAATACAACTTAGTTTCCTTGCTCATGATGTGCGTTGAAGTTGAAACAAAATGGTGGCGCCAAAGACTCCCTGACTGTTACAAAAGAAGTAGTATCATTCATTTCTCTTATTCATCATGAAAACCTTCAAAAGCTTTTTAGATATGCATGTAGCAAGCACACTGAACTGTGATTGGCTATTGTTTTAGAATCGCGAATTCTTTATCGGTCATCTGTTGTCATGTCCGACTTCTATTCTTGAATATGCACTGTGATGTTGTTATCAATCAGAGGTTTCTATAAAAAGAATGAGACGCAATCAAGAATATTTTTGAAGTTTCTGGAGCATTTTAATCACATCTGTTGGCTTGGGAGGAAGTAGGGAAATCAGACAAAAATTGAGTAATTATATGCACACCAAATTATATAGAAAAGATCCACATGTTTGACATGATACATGAAGTACAGTAACTTTAAAAACTCATTTGCTACCTCATTATTCACTTTCTCGAAAAGTCGCTCAGTGGGGGGGGGGGGGGCGGTTATGGGGTCCAGTTTCCCTCCAAAATTCTCTGACAAGCAAAAAAAAAATTTTTCATTCTAAAAGGGGTAGGGGGCATGGGCCGGAAGTGCCCCCCGATCCGCCACTGCTAAAGGTATTATCAATTTTGTTTATCTTTCACATTGTTTTATTTCAGATCATCAAGTGGATAACAAGTTTGAATATAATGTCAAATAAAATATAACTTGATCTTCCAAGATACATTTTCATACTGCTCATATATTCTATTAAATTTTTGGTATAACAATTATGCAGTGCGGGAGTCCAAGGATTAATAGTGCAATGTTTGAAAAGCAAAATGGATATAAAGGAATATTAATTATAAAAGAACATATTTCAAAGTAAATGCAGATTTTAGCAGAATGATAGAGTTTGCATCTTAAAGCAAATCAAACAAATAAGCTTATTTTCAAATCCACTTTTTCATAGTTCAAATTATGAAAACATTTTGGAAACATAAAGCAACATCAGTTGTGAATATAAAGATTAAAATACAAATTAAACGATTACTTAAATACTAGCCTGTAAAATCACTTGATAAATCATAATGTAGTATGAAATGCAAATATATTTTGATTCAGCTATTTTGAGATATATATGACTCAGTCTTTCTGCAATATCAAACTAAATAAAATTAAGACAGAAATGATATGTTATCTCTTACAGTTAAAAAAGAAACTTCAGATGTCTAAGAATACTTGACCGATTGCCAGTTACGACAAAAGACACATTTTGAATAAAGATTTTATTTATTCATTTAATTTGTCGGTCAGTGCAAAATGAAAGTAGTTATATCAGCTGCACATAATAAAACACAAAGTAAAACAGCCAAGTTGGCATATACCCTTGGTGAGTTGGTCTATCTATACTGTTAACATTACGATCACCTCTCTATCTTGGCCTACAAACTGACTTTGACAGACCGTGGTTCAAAACTTAGTCATGCCTTTTGGATGGTAACGTTTAAGGTCAGTCCCAGCACGTAAATAATCATATCTGATATGTACACATCAGTTACCTATGACAAAACTAATAATACCTCTATAACGAAGGGGCATCAATTTATGAAACTGACGTTCCAAATGGCACAAGATCAATATCAGTCACATAAATGCCTTGGAGGTGCTACATGCTCTTTAATCATGGTACAATGATTTTCATTAAAACGAACCACATTTTGGGCATGAGCTACTAGCCAGCTCAGATTTACAGTCGTAATTTCACAGTGACTGGTCTTCATTAAAAAGAGACCCCCACAATTTTCTATTGTGACTTAATAATCAGTCCTCACCAACATGACAATGCCATCTCGGGTTCACCTTTAGACAATCTATTGCTGAATATAATAGATTCAGCATGTTTAGACTGATTTGAAAGAAAAGTCACTTCTCCTGTATATCAGGTAAATAATTTTCAGAAAACAGGTTTTTTGTGTAACAGCGTAAGTCCAAGCTATTTTGTCCCATACAGTACTGACAACATCTAAGATTTTAGAATATCTGCTATACTAGTGCTTGGAACAGACAAAATATAAAGTAAAATTATCTTTTTTTTTCACTTCTTGTTCACAATTCCATAATACTTGGTGACATATGGGACATACCTTGGACTTGCCTAACAACAATACAACACAATTCATGCACAGTGGGTATTATTTCAATTCTTCTTCGCAACCAGTGCAATAGCTGGTAAGGGTGGTGATGTCTTGTAGTAGGTGCATATCTCCTTTGATAGCAAAGTCCAGACGCCCTCTGTACATAGCTTCTCATAAGTTTCTTTCAAATTGAGTTCGTCTTTGCGGCGGTACTCGTAGTTGGATTCCCTTGTAACATTTATGAAGAGACCACCTGAAATGAAGAAAAGAGGAGATAAGGGGGGGGGGGGGAGAAAGAAAGAGAGAAAGAGTGTGAGAGAGAGGGAGGAATAACAATAAGAAAGAGCGTGTGAGAGCGAGAGAGGGAGAGTGAGAGAGAGAAAGTTATGGGGGTCAAAGGTACTTTGCCTGTCTTTTTTAAACCCTTATAGCCTAAACTCTTCTGTGCTATTTGATATCTTACCTTTGGGTACAAAATTTGTCAAAGGAATAAAATACCACTACTATAGGCCTACTGATCTCTACTTTTATATATCATGTGAAAAAGGTCTTCTTCCTCCTGTGCCCTCTCACTCTAAAGAATCGTTTGATCAATTACTATTTTCATGTTTTACCTGGACGCAGAACACGGACAATCTCAGTAAAAGGGGAAATGTCGCCACCAGCCCCCGCCTTTGCCGAATACACCAGATGAGACGACTGCTTCAAAATAATCTGTAGATTAAGGCAAAATATAGTTAGATTCTTATAACCATGATGGTAATAGCCTAAAATATCTGTAAATGTATTAGAGGGAGATAGGTATTGCGAGAGAAAATATTTGTTTTAATATGCTGGAACATCACAGATGGAGGAGTCACAATATTTAGTGTCAAGGTTTGAAACATGACAATAATATGTCAGTGATGTATCCATCATCCATTATAGAGTGACCAGAGTACACCCCGCCCCTTTTTGAAGGTCTAAACTGAAAAAGAACAATAACGATTCAATAGGGTTGCTATAGAAGCCCAGATACATACACCAATATTTATCATCACTTTATTGATAAGACACTTTTTATAATTATAAAATATTCAGGTCAGACAGACACATTTATTTTAGAGAATATTTGCAGAAATTTATATCTATGAGAATTGGGTACAAAAGAAAATTATCAAGAATGCATAGATATATATAAATTTGTTCACTGTCATCAATTTCCAACTCCATGTATCTTACTTGGCCATCTACCTTGTGTGTAAGTAATCACTCTGACCTAGTCTAGCAACACACCAACATACTTCTATCTCATCAGAACTCACCACTGTCAAAAGGAATCTTGGTGATGGGTTCAATCTCCAGAACTTTTGCAGAAGTGTATGTTCCTTTCTGGAGACATTTTTCAATGAGCTTTTTGACTGGGTCTACTGCATGTAGGTTTGTGTAGCCCTGTTCATGGAGCTGGAAAGAAAAGAAAAGAAAACAAAGGTGATGAAATATGACTGTATTTGATAAAATTGCTAGATAAGAAGATACATAAGGCATGGGGAGGGGTGGGGGAGGAGTAGCAAATCAGCTGAGCTACCAGGGCATCAATTTTTTCACAAAGGAAATACAAAGGAAATATTTAATGGATCCTGGGCCTCTTGCGTAAAAAGTTGTGTTTAAACACAACTCCAAAATTTGAAATTAAGTCCTAAATATGTGATTCTAATTGGTTGAAAGTGGACGAGCGTATAATTTTTTTTCAGTTGCATTTTAACTTAATTTTTTTATGCAAGAGGTCTCTGGTACTGGTTGGTCTTGCAGAACATTTTCATTAGGAAAGGCTTTTGCATTGTTTGAAAGAATAAACCGGTAGAACCTGTAAATATTTGAAAATGACAACTTCCATATTTCTTTTTCAAATTCAGAACAGTATAACCAGTGCTGCTCTCGTTGAATTTGTGAAATGTTTCATCATAAAATAACTATTAGATTAATTCTTTTATACAAAGTAAAGGTCATATCCAAAAAAAGATTCTTAAAATATCTCATGAAGATCTTAAGGTATAAACACAGCCTTATGGGGCACATTTTTCTATTTCGTAATCACAATCATTTCGGGCACCTCTCTGCCTGTATATCAGGATATTTGGGCAGCCGAAAAAGGAGGCAGTGGTTTTAAAATATTGAAACTTTAAAATCCTCAGGGGGTGGGGGAGCTGCAGCCCCCAGCCTTCTGGCTATGGACGCAATTTTTTTAATACCAGATCAGCAACCAGTCCAGTACCACTCCCAAAGTCCAGGATCCTAGAATCTTTTCCAGGAACCAATGAGACCACTCTATTAGCTGCTTCTGATGGGGTCTGGTAAGAAAGAGCAGCCATGTCCTGATGTAGAATGAAATAAACAGAAGAAGATAAACCATTTTCCCACTAACCATAACTCCTAGGCATACATATTCATTTTCATCTAATTCCCTCCAGTGGTGTGGCATGTACTATCCAGACATTGAGGAGACATTGGCATCAGGGGGCACCCGGCCGTCTTACTTGGTGGATGAAATACAAATTAACAAGGTCATTATTAGGGGGATGTGTAGGAGGGGGCTAAAGCATCTGTTTCCCCTTTACCTTCTCCTTAACCCACCTATATTTTCCCCTTTTTCCATCATTGATGTGGGGGGGGGGGGGGGGGGGACATGCCTCATGTAGTTACGTCACCCGAGTCCCTCACTAAAAATCAACCAAATATTTCCACTCAACCCATCACATCCCCTTAAAGTTTCATACCCATGTTTCCTTAATTTATGATGCCCACAAAACATCCAATACATTTTCTTAACCCACCATATCCCTTATAAAGGGATATGCCACCAGGCGGCCGTGGGGAAAGTCAGCATTGCGGAAGGCCCATACACAAAGTTTGTGTGTTGAACGCGTCCGTTGGACTACTGCGATTACATTTCGGACTGCACAAAGCCGATTGAAACTTGCACGAGAGCTTGAGCTCAGGCAGAGCGTGCATGTTGCACGGCGACCGGTCTGTCTGAAGTTTGCACCGCGCGGGGCAACGGCATGATCAGGTAACAATCACGGTGCCCTCTCGCGGCATAAAAACGTCTACAATCTGCGATTGAGTATTCCTTTAATTCACAATACCTTATAATTTCCCTTTCATTAGGGAGGTATTAGACAATTTTCCTTGCCTCAAACCAGCGGGATAGCTACAGGGTGCTCAGGACACTTGTCCCCCAATTGAGCGGTGATCGGTGGGGGGGGGGGGGGGGGAGAAAAGGAAAAGAGGAAATAATAAGGGAGACCTACGGGAAAAGCATGAGAAAAAGAAATGGTAGGACCCCCTCCTGTACCCCCTTATTGGTGGCAGTGCATTTAATAATACACATTTCATTCCATCATCAATTCAGCCCGGTGCATGCCCCCATGATACCAGTGCTTAGCACCACCACTGCCTCATCTCAACCTCTTGTGATGACCCTGTTTGCCTATTTGACCAATGCACATCCTTACACTCATATCTATGTTATATTTGCTTACACCCTTTTAATCATTTTGTTCACACATTCCTTATTACTTGGAGGGCATTGTCTAGTTGGGGTCCGCTCGCTATTCATAGAAAACCGCTATTCATTTTTTAACATGCGTTATGAATAGTGGTATTTATGAATAGTTATGAATAGTTGTCCTTATGAACGGAGGTCCTTATGAATAGCGAGGTAATTTGTCTATGGTTTGCTCGCTATTTATAAAGGACTGCTAACCATTTAGTCACGCATTATGGATAGCGGTCCTTATGAATAAGTGGTCCTTATATAGATAAAATTACCTGAATTTTAATTTAGCAGTACAAATTGATTCACTTTACTTTCAATTTTATAATTCTGATGTTTATAATGCATGTATTCTACTTTTAATGTTTAATTTCACAATGTATGTATATATTTGTACTTCTTTGTTGGAAATGAAAAAAAAAATAAAAACTGAAACTGAAACTGAACTGAAACTAGTGAGGTTACCCCGTCTAGCTGATTTAAACCACTGACCCATCAAGCACCTTTAAAGACCCACTCCATTCCATGTACCCCTTTTGCAAATCCTTGTGGATATATAGGGCCTACACCCATTCTCTTTTCCTGCTATTTATGAAATATAATGTACAATTGATATGTATTGTACAATGTTACTGAAGAAAGATAAATAAATAAATAAATTTATAAATTACCAACCAACCTTTCTAATAATTGCTGTTGTCTTTCATATGGGTCTGTTTCACACCCAAATGTCTCCGAGGTGATTCTCTTGGTATGTCACAAGGTTGATGATAAGCCCCATAGAAAATATTATCAGTTATACTTATATTATGTAGGAGCGCACCCGATGAAGCCTACAACCACGGAAAATTGATTTTCGTTCAGTATACTCACCCTTTCATAGTCATCATTCCATTCTGTGTAGTACTGATTTACTGCGCCCTGATCCCCACACTTGCCTACTACATCATTCACGTTCTTCCATGCCTGCTCTTCTGAAGACGAAATCGTACTCGTTGTCGATTCACAGCTCATCCTGGTGTCCTGGAGGCCTTTTTCCTTAGCTGTCTCTAGTCCAGGGTAGAGGTTTTAGATTGAAGTTACATGACTGAATTGGCCACGCAATGCATTTGAATTCATACACGTTTGCCTTTCAACGATCTACTATTATATTGACCTGTCTACGAGGTATAAAGTCCTGCAGGTTGCAAACACAGTCATAACACACTTTTTTTAGAACACAGTTTTGAGAATGTACCTTGAACCTAGCGTTCAGCTGTAATAAAGGTCAACATTATACGAAAATTTGTGTCGAGAGTAGAAAGGGAGCCCGAAGAAAGGGAGGAGGGAGGGAGGGAGGGAGAGGGAGAGAGAGAGAGAGAGAGAAAGGAGGGAGACACAGAAAGAATATGTATACTAGAGATTATTATTTTTGTAGAGATGTGTAGAGCCTAGAGTTAAAATGAGAGCTCTGGAAAGAAACTAAAATACGCCTCTCCCAGGTACGGTGAAAATCAGTGACGTAATCATATACATGTACATTGTTTTTGATCTGATATGGTTATTACTTCAGACAAGAAGCTATCAAACAATAAATATTAAATGACAACAAGTTTGTTTATGACATTATTACTGCAGACCTTCAAAATTCGTTGGTGAGAGAGTTCTGCCCTAGTTTATACTTGGCAAAAGTATAGGGCCTATACATGTATTTCTGTATTTTTGATTCATTCTTACCAGATAGTATGATTTCAGTAGTTCTAGTGCCAATCATCAAAGATAAAGCTGATAAAATTGTCAGTAAGGATTATAGACATTATAGCATTGGCTATATAGTGTTCTGTCCAAACTGGAAAATATTGTTAAGGATGTACATTCTCACCAAAGACACCATTGATATTACCAGTCTGCCGGTTTAAAAGCATGCAAAACATGGTATACTGATATGTGCATATTTTAGTGAAATAAACAATCGCTAGTTTATATCGTAGGAAAATTATTCATCTATTTTTTAATGTTTTCTTGATGCTTCGAAAGCCTTCGATCGAATAAATCATGAAAAGCTGTTCAAGAAAATGGCCGATAGAGATACTATAATTATCATACTCTTTCCACCGAGCAGTACAGCTGCTGCCCTCCAACAAACTTCTCTCTTGATTTCTCCTGACTTCTTCATGGTAACAGGAACGTGGACTCCCTGATGGTAAGATGGGGAAAGTAGTGTTCCTGAATCTTTTCATGTCAGTAATGGATTGAGTCAGACAAGGGGGTATGCTTTCTCCGTTCCTCTTCAACTTGTAGTAGTATGGATGGGTTATGTAACAAATTAAGTGCTTGGTGCATGGTACTGTAGTGAATTATTATTTTAATGTATGCAGACAATCTATATAGTATCTGCCGCGGGTTTCATGGTTTGCGGAGTTTACTTAAGAATTTAAAAAAAAATATAATAAAGAATACAACAATTTCAATCATGTCAAAGCATGTACAACGAACATAAATTGAACAATATATAGCTGGTGGTATAACACCCATGTAGAGATCAGTCTATATGTTGAACATTTTATGCAACAGAAATATGCGGATAACCAAGTTTTACAACAAGATATCTCCAAGAAGATTTGCTTTAGAATTTCGTTCTGACTATGGAGTATAATCTATGATGTAAAATATAATGCAAAAATGACTCATAAAATATGATGAGATAATATGTAAAGATAACATTTTATTCATTTTTTCAGATTTTTATTTGTAGGTCTACATGGGGTACGGCGTATAAGGTCAGGTTTCTTTGTCACAGTTTTCTACTGAAGACCTCAGTGATGATAATAGAGATATTAATCGATAGGGCCTTAAAAATGATATGCTCAGGGCAATATTTATGTTAGTCAGTAAATTTAATTCATATGCGTTCCTCAGAATCTGATCTGTGAAGGTTGCGATATTAGGGCATTTTACGTCACTGTATACACTGCTCATCATTCTGTGGTGTAGAGTGGTGTGCAGAGGCTTACTATGGCCTATTGAATGCCATCAGGAGAATGTTTGGGGTAAAAAACAAAGAAATACATAAGAAAATTCCTTGTTAATTTGGTTGATGGGACATCAAAAAAAAAAAAACCAGAAAAAAAAACCAGAACTACTTACAGAAAAATCGCAAGCAATCGCAGTGCATCGACCAGTAGTCCTACAGTTTCGAATTTTGGAAATTGATGAACAGAAAATTCAGGAAAATTATAGTCGAGGAAGTTAGCTATGTAACGTAAAGTTACAATTTATTTCAAACAGTAAACCCTTTGAAAATGCTATATCTTATACATTTATTTCTATATACCTCCCTGCTTATTCTAACTTGTGGGTGCAATATATATATATATATACATGTATATAAACAATTCGTATATGCATAAGTTTCTTCCCTTTCTCTTTTTGTTTTTGCTCCTCACCGAGTGTTTGTACCGAGTGCTTCAACTACCGAGAGTGCCCCCATAACCCCATAAGGGGGTGCTGCAGCACCCCCAGCATCCTCAGCCTTCTAGGGGATGCTGCGCACCCCCTCAAAAATATCAGGGGTGAACTTTCAGCACCCCCATCACCCCCAGCTCCCAGGGGCCTGGCCGTTGAATGAAGAAAAAAAAAAGGTCTGCACCGGCCGGCCTCTTGAATAGAGACACGTGAACTTTTCATCATTAATCACTTTTTCTCTCAAGCTGGTCCACTGCACTTGTTTTGATGTTGCCCTAATTTCTCACTTCCATCGTAGGCCTCTTTCATCCAACGTGTCACACCAAACTTTTGCCAAGTGTACTTCTGAAAAGTTGCACAAATTTTATTTCCCTATAGACTAGTGTTGTTTTCTGATGTAAGGCACATACTAGTACTTGGCGATCTCTTGCATCAACGAGAAAAAGTAAGGCTTGTGGATTATACACCAAAGATTTAGTGACATTTTAGCCCACTTTAGGCCTAGATTATATCCCAGCCTCTGAAACCGGGCTGATCAGCATCATCGTAGCTCAGCTCATTAGCATATTCTTCAACTTGTCAAGATGGCGGAGCGGACAACACGACGTCGAAAGAAGAAAGAGGTAAACAATATTCGTACAATGCCAAATTTATTGAATGAAATTTAAATAAATTCAGTTGTTATATGGGGACTATCCTTGTGATTTCCGTAGAGTACAAATGTGGGATGAAATGTGTGGTTTTGTGAAAATTTCGAGTGGTTAATGTGTGTTTCAATTTTTATTTGGATGACGTGTGTGTTTGTGTAGATCATGATTGTGTTACTATTAGGCATGGCAATGCATGCATGCATGCAATGCCAGCAGTGTCAATGCACGAAATTGCGTACATTGCGAAATGTTAATGGCTGGGGAACTCGTGGAAGTGACAGCTGTTCCCTTTTTTGTACAAAAATGAATGCCTGCATATTCACATAAAGAGTCTACATTTACATTCACACAGGTTCAGTTGTGGAGGTTTGTTTTTGTTGTGCAATTCTAAATCTAATTTCTATGTTGTGTAGCGCCATCTTGTTTCCACCCGAAGTATGGCAAGGGGTCCTAAAGCTACGCGGGTCCTAAAGCTACGCGGGTCCTAAAGCTACGCACCATACAAATCACATACACGCGCAATGCAACGCGTTCAAATCGGGCTAAAACACACACGCGATACACACAGTCAATTTCAATATCAAGATTTGCATTCATTTATTGCATGTGCGTAGCTTTAGGACCCCTTCATTTTTAAGAACAAAATTTGACATCGGCATTGATATCGACCTGAAAACGTGCATTATTGACATTCACCCATCGTAATTTTCTCCACAAATCAACTTTAGAATATCCAGAATCAGGATATGGAATGAAATTGGTGACAAGCCAGTGATTTATGTGACCTTTTAGCTGCTGAAAACAAAGTGCGTAGCTTTAGGTCCCCCCATCATACAACCGTACTGCAGTGCAATCATGGTGCAACAGCTGCAGAGCTGGTGTACGTTCAGTGCTTGTATGCAGGGTACCCCAGTCCCCACTGCGATAGTACAGTACGTTTTACAGGATTACACTCGTGCGTTGCTAGCTTCAAAGCTTGCTAGCTGCTACTTACGCATTACACTGCCGAGTACACTTTAATACTTACTTACAAGTTACAGTTACAGCCTGTGACGATACCATACGGGTTTATTGTATGTATTCCACGTGCGCGGTAAGGAACGAAGGTAACCATCGCGATCGGGATTACGTGTATTATTTTCAATGTAGCATGCATTTATGAGAGCATTTTACAAGAACATGGAGCACAAGAAGAGTATTTGAACGTTAATAGAGCATACCAAAAATAATTTCACGCTTTTTGGTAATTACCCAGGGTACAGCCCTGAAAAAGAAATAATTCAACAAAATGGCGGAATTTCATGTGGTACAATTTGTGTCATCATATTGATATTTCCGCCCATTCACAGGTTAGCCTACTAAAGTCAAACCCTTGAAGATAGCATAGCGAAACGTGAAGAACCTAATAATATGCTATCTACAATGGTTGGATTGCCCTGTAAAGATCAATCTGATGCAGCTGAAAACTTATACTTTCAATCTAAATTATACTTATTATGAATTGAGTGCATATTCAATTTACGGAATTTGTTGGATCTATTCGTCTGCGTTGCTATGTGAATTTCAACTGGGGTCAAATACGTTGGCTGAGGTACAGTATTGAAGCCAGAATTTTCACTTATTCACTATCAGCAAAGCCAAATTTTACCTTTTATCATTAGTCCTTTACAATGTTAGATGATCAAATATAGCATATACTTCCATCAGGTGGATCTCTATCACCTTGATCAAGTGAACTTTTCAGGCTGTTTTTACACCGTGGTGGCCGGGATCTACCTCCTCTCAAACTTACCTGAGTTCATGAATATGTGCTCTCATAGAGTTTGGTTGTGGAAGTCGCTGCGCACTGTAGATCTACTATAGTAGTACGGAGTGTGAGGTTATCCTTGGGATTAATCCCCACCCAGCTGCAATCCTTCCCCCAGATTAGAAAAAAACCATGAAAAATCTTGAACAAAAAAGGATAGAAAATTGTTTGGATCCACTGCTGTTCTATACTATACTGGACCTGGAAATGTCATGGACAAGCACAATTGTAGGTTGATAGATGTATACCACTTTGTGAATAGAGAAAAAAAAAATATTTCTCTCAGAAGGTAATTCATTACATTATATTGCACATCAGGGCCCTGTTTCATAAAACTTGTAATCAATAACAATAATAATAATAATGATAGCTCTTTCTTATTTAGTGCCTTACCAGTTACAATGTAACTTACCAAAACACTTTATTACCCCGGTCACTGGATTCACTTGCGATTCTGCACATTACAGTGCACTTTCTCCACTCCTCTTGGGAGTGTTCCAGCCAGTCGCCTGTTTCCAAGTGCGCACAAACTAATCCAACCACAATGACATTCGCATCCTACTGGGTGCCCATTTAACACGTACATGTAGGTGGAGAGAGCAATGTAGCAATAACTGTATTATAAGCTACTGAAATCACAGCATTTGATTAGCTGAAAGCAAATATGTCATAGATCTGTTGCAATTGTTTTTGATAACAAGTTTTATGAAAGGATTCACTGTTCTTTTTTCTTCTTCACATGAAATAGAATACTGAGTTGGAGAAACCCACCAAGGAGGAGACAGCAGTCGCCAGACATCTCCGCTTCAATCTAGCAACAAAGAACACCTCTATTGATGGACACAAAGTAGAGTACTTCACAGGTTGGTAGGGATTTTTAGGGGTTATAATCGAATCAAGCTGGAACTGTTTGCCCGAGTAGACCTGTTCACTAATATATTCAAACTTTATGCATTCTTTTAGAAATAAAAGTTGTTCTTGACAACCTGAAAGCTTGTAAGAGGCTTGTCAGACATAGCAACAAGTAATGTATGCAAACTGGATGCCGAGTATTGTAGTTCATTCATTAATAACAGGTTAATGGAATACCTTGTTACTAGGTCCCCGGGAAATAAACGTCCATAAATTTGAGTAACTTAGTAAACAGTTGGTGAAGACATAAACCAAATTATTATTGCCTGCCAAGATGGTTGAAGAACAGATGCAAACGAAAATTTTTTTTGTTGGATTGAATGTACTTTTTGGTATAATGTTGAATTTTGCCATTTTTGCCACCCACAGTAAGTCAAGTTATGACCATGTACCTTTAAAAGAATTGACAGAGGTTGTTTTGGAGATTATTTTACAGGATGGTGTAAATTGTTAAAGGATTAATGCACACTATTTTCATTGTAAACTGTCACATTTTGAGAGTTTACTAAGCATTAAAATACAATGCATGGCCTCTTTAACAACAAAGGTGTTATATATTTTGTTCAAATGTCCACCATTATCTAATCCATGTTTGTAAAATAATGTTTATGATTAATTTACTGTAAAAATTAGTTTTGCTCTTGGCTTCTCTAATAAACGTTTTTACATTTCTGAATTTGCATATATACATTGAAAAAGTGTATTGGTTAATATTTGTTTCAATCGTTAATTTCCTAAGAGAGTAATTTCTGAAGAGTATGCAATTTACTTAGGATGCACACACAAAGTCTTCACCTACATGTAGTATTGGGTTCTCCTTTTCCCCTTTTTATTTTGCAAATAATTGTAGCATTTTAAAAACATTTAACAATGAATTCAGTGTCATGCTTATAAATTTCTTGTGATTCATAGTTTCCTGTGAATACTATAAATATCAACATTATGTCACTTTGAAAAGTGCACGTGTGTGTGTGTGTGTGTGTGTATGTGTGATTTGATGTGTCAGCAGCTGTGTTATGATAAAGCTGTCTTTTCCTTGCCCAGGATCCAAGGCAGTAGACTTCCTGCAAGACTCCAAGTGGGCGACAGGAAAGGGAAACACCGAGGTTATCTTTACTGACAGGGAATCCATTTCAAACTACCTGGATGGGTAAGAATACATCTATACAATTCAATATCAATTTAACCCTAAAAGGGCGGGGGTTGGAATCCATCCCCTTGGATGCGTGCCACGATACTTCTGAGGATAATTATTGTTGCTCGTCGAGCTTTCATGACTTTCTCGCCTGGAGTCTTGCGCATCATTTGATACAAAATTTACAAAATTTCGACCAACGGGTAAAAAATCGCTGCGCTATGCGCGACAAAAAAAATTTGAAATTTCTCCATATGTATTGTACACAATGCAGAATTGTCAATTCGCGAATATGTGAATAATCAATTACCAATAATTAAAAAATCCTTAGAGCTATAGATATGATACTATACAAGCTTATTCTTTATAAGATACTCTATTTGTGTGCCAAGTTGCAGAAATTTTTTTCACATGAGTATTAATATATCGGAGATTTATATAATTGTAGGTAAATATCGCATGATGTCAGGGGCAAGAGGAGGTATTTACAAAAGTCATCAAACTTGGTCATAGTGACTTTCTTCCAATCTTTTCTTGGTAACTGGTATGTACATTACATGTGTGACAATATCTCCTATGTTACTAAAATACTATTCAAACAATTTCCTTTGGATGCGTTATAAGATACAGGTATGAAAGGTTTTTTTTTCATATTCAGTTTCATTTTATTCATTGTTCTTCAGCTTACTATGGAAGGGTCTTTTCTACCGGGCTCTGAAGGTGGTCAAGAAGAGCAAGAAAGAGGGAAAGGAGAAGGAAGAAAGTAAGAAAGAGAAGAAATCAAAGAAGGAGAAGAAGAAGTCAGAGGCTGAACCTGCAGAAAAGGTACAAAATTGTTGTCTTGACATAGTAGGCATTATTATGCATGTACATGAAAGGAAAGTCTACCCTGATATCAAGTTGGTTTTAAAACAAGCAGAAAAATTAAAGAAACAGATCAATGAAGGTTTGAGCAAAATCCGATAAGAAATAAGAAAGTTATACATTTTTGTTTTTGTTTGTTTTTGAAATCAAACAAAATTTGACAACTGTGATGTATCTTGCAAGGTGCTCACCCATTTGCCCTTACTACAAAAATCATAAATTACTATTTCCAAAATCTATGAAGTTTTCTGTATAGCAAATGGGAGAGGAGCTCGCAAGATTCGTCATGGAGTTGCTCATTTTTGTTTGATCGATTGATACAACTTTAAAAATCATAAGTTCTTTATTTCTTACCAGCTATTGCTCAAACTTTCATTAATCTATTTCTTTAATTTTTCTCCTTAAAAAAACCAAAAACCAACCTGATAACAGGGTGTACTTCCCCTGAAGCTTGAGTTCTGGGAAAGGTAAAATATAATTTGTGAGCTTCTCATTCTTATGGAAGATTATCATAGTACAAATGTCCCCTGAGAATGATTGCTCTTCAAATGCCCTCACATTCAAAAAATGAAACCGCTGAAATGTTCGGGCCAAATATTAGTGTGTAGTCCTGTATACACATTTTTGTGTGCAGTGCATGTGACTCTCAGCTGGATGGAGTCAATTTCTTATAATTTTGGTGATTCCAAAACCTAACAGCATACACCAATTATTTAAGTGCTATATAATCAACCTTTCCCAATGGAGTTTGGGCAGTTTTTATTGACAATTCAATATCATGACCAGAACTCGACTTTACCTTTAAGTTTGCTGAATGTAAAACATCTAAATGCTGTTGGCAATGATTTGAGCTTGTAATGTGATTACTACATATTGGTTGAATTTGTGCCAAAGATTTCTACCAATGTGTAGGTTGAATGTGTGCCAAAAATTTGACCTCAACATGTATGTCTGTACATGAGAATGCTGTTCAGATCTAAAGAGTGGTGAGAGGTTTTAGAATGCTGTACAGATCTAAAGAGTGGTGAGTGGTTTCAGAATGCTGTTCAGATCTAAAGAGTGGTGAGTGGTTTCAGAATGCTGTTCAGATCTAAAGAGTGGTGAGTGGTTTTAGAATGCTGTTCAGATCTAAAGAGTGGTGAGTGGTTTTAGAATGCTGTTCAGATCTAAAGAGTGGTGAGTGGTTTCAGAATGCTGTTCAGATCTAAAGAGTGGTGAGTGGTTTCAGAATGCTGTTCAGATCTAAAGAGTGGTGAGTGGTTTCAGAATGCTGTTCAGATCTAAAGAGTGGTGAGTGGTTTCAGAATGCTGTTCAGATCTAACGAGTGGTGAGTGGTTTTAGAATGCTGTTCAGATCTAAAGAGTGGTGAGTGGTTTCAGAATGCTGTTCAGATCTAACGAGTGGTGAATGGTTTTAGAAGGGTATTATTGAGCAGGAATTGGAGTTCTTACTCTCTCGCAGTATGAACCAAAAAAAATGGTTGTGTCTTCCATCACATTGAATGGTGTGATAAATCTCCAGATGTAAAAAGTCACTTTATGCATTGTCCCAGTGATCTTGATGTACATGTATAGAGTGCTACTACATATTCTGCATGTACCTCTCTGCATTTTATTGATATAATATTACCCTAATAAATTGGATGAGGCTTGCCCAAAAGAAATGTGTTCAGAACATCCGCTCCTTCAGGGCACTCTATTATGATATTGGGCAAGTCAGAGGTATTTAGTCATTCGATATCCGATACGTTACCAAGTATTATGGAGTTATGAACATAATTGGACATCAAATGTATCATTTTGCTTCATATTTCTTAGAGATCCCAGATCCAGTATGGCTATTTTCTTTGACGTACTCTCACCAGAAATGCTAAAATTCTTAGATGTGGTTGTTAACGTATGGGACATAATACATACAGCTTGGACTTGCCCTAATAGTAATAATAATCATAGTACATGTAGTACTATAATATAAATAATACATTTTCCCACATGATCAGATATCAACTAATTAAGAGCATTAATAACGTGTTCTTAATTATTATTATTCTTGTATTTTATTGTCCATATAAGGAAATTTGCCTTGTTAACATGCAGGGCAATTCCATAAAGTCGGACGTACATTTCAGACACTTGAATGAGTCACAGTAGGAAAAGTGTAATACAATCTATCAATTTTTATTTGACCAATATGTAACATCTAATGGGTAAAAAGCAATTACAGATATAAAAGAGGCACCATCACTATAACGACCTTGTACTAATTAAAAAACATTGCCAGGTCGGACGTACGCAGAAAAGTGTGTTTTTTTGACATTCTAATTTCATCTGGAAATCTCTGTGAAGTGTGTGGTTTTTTTCTTAAAATTCATCCATAACTATTTCAATTAGATGTTAAATGATAAGAAATAGCAAGAAAAATGTCTTGTTTCCACTTTCAAATAATAAATATTTATGTTTCTTCTCAGTGTCGGACGTACAATGTCGGACGTACAGGACTGCCATGTCGGACGTACATGTATAAATGTGTATTAGATACATACATTCTGCCAGTAATTAAGTGTTTATTATCATGATAACTGATTATTACTTGTCTTACATCACAAATGAATTACCCTACATGTAGAAATAGAGCACACTCTAAAAGATGAACACTTTTTTTTTAAACTTCATATATGTATGAACACCATTCCAAGTAAACCCAGAACTCTTTTCTCATATCTTGCTACAATAAAACAATAAAACAGGAGATATCTAACAAAATAATACACTGTACTAACCTAGATAGACTGACACTTTGTAATAAACAGGCCTGCCCTTAGCTCTGGGGGGCATTTCATGAAAGGACTTGTCAGATATTTTATCAGACAAATTTGCTCTCAGCCAATCAGATGCAAGGATTTCAGTAGCTAATAACAGTTGTCGGATAAAATATCCGACAACTTCCTTTCATGAAACGCTCCCCTGGAATCCCTTTCCCCTTCAAATTAAATAAATGAAAAAATAAAGATGCCAATAAACTCTTACTGTGAGGCTTGATAGCATTTATAATAGTTTAAACTGTATACTCTTTAGCAGTATATTTTGTAAGTGAAATATGTACTGGTACATTTCATAACTACATATTGTCTCATCATAATTCAACAGACCGGCACATAATTACAGAAATGTATTGTTAAGTTCTTATTCATTAAACCTGTAATTTTTCATGTCTTTGAAATGGCACAAACAAAAAATTTAAACACACTGGAACAACTATCATGTGCACCCATATAATTCCTTTTACAGGTAAGGGCAGGGGACCTTGCAAAAAGAGATGAAAGGCTTATAGTGAAACTCCACTGTCCCCTGTGGCCAGCAACTACAGGTGGATTAAATTTTAACATCTTTTCTGAAATAGATTTGATCAGCGGTGTCTGGCCATTTCCAATATCTGCCTGTTGCATGCATGACATTGACTTTGAGATCTGCATTATCTGCACCAAATTGTATCATTTCACCTGGGAAAGTTTTCCCCTGATAAGCAACTAACACCCGGTCCCGAACTCGTATTTGTAGTTCATCACTTGCAGGACCCTCATCATCAGAAGATTCATCCATGCTGTCGATGGAATCATTCAGGTCCTCCTCCTCTCTGATACGGACATGCTTGTACTCAGTTGCATCGGACAAATCACTGACCAACAACGTGTTGCTTTCCAAGGGGCACCACACTGTGTATCTTGTGGGTGTTTGGCACAGGGATCGTGGTTTCCAAGTATGTATCCAAAACTTCTTTTTTCTGTGCAATCTCATCTTTAAAGATAAAGATGATGCCGATGGTTGGATTTCTTTGGACAGATATTTCATTGAAATCTATCGGTGTTGAAGCATTGCCCTTTCCACTCCGCACAAATCTCCATAGTGACTTATCGAAGGATGCTTACTCTTGAGCTTTAACAAAATTTGCTCCATCATTGTGTAGACACAAGTTTGTTATGTTGAAGCTCATCAGATACAACAACTATGCTCTACCTGGTGTCTGGATCTGCCCTTATCCAAGCCTGAGCTGTAAAGAGGGTCACTTGTCCATGGCTCCAGTGAGCCGATTGGATCTTGTTCTGTTCATATAGGGTCGCATTCTCTGAGAAATCCACTTGCAAAAGTATCTCTTCTCCACCCACTTTCTCCTTCAGTTCCTCAATGAAAGTGGCCTGCTTTCATTTTACATACACATGTACATGTACCAGGAAAGGTTTTAATTTGTCACTTTAGCTCATCAAAGGCCTCTTGTGCAGTTGCCAATATTTCCATTTTGTGGACTCCCACAGTTGTCTGCCACCAATATTTAACAGGTATGTCACTCTCAAGAGGTGGTTGATGTTCTCTCGACACGTTGGACACTCCATGGACTCTTTAGAGCCAGCATCACAGACAATGGCATCAGTGAAGGCAGAAATATTTTCAGTGAGATCAATGCATTTACTCAGTGCAAGGAGAATGAGACTGACATTTTGTATGTGTGGTATGGCACCAAAATGTTTCACATGTTTCGGCCTCATAAAATCTAATATTTTCAGCATCATTCTGAACAGTAATAAAGATCTGGATGAACTTGTCTTGGGGAATGAAGTAATTAATCAATTTAATTAATTAATTAATGAAAGTGGACACTTGTAATGATGTAGACAAGGGGTGATACATGTACAAGGCACTTTATAGGCACTTTAATGTGGCAGAAACTAATTCACTTTGAATGCAGTGTCGGACGTACAGGAAAATTGATGTCGGACGTACAAAAAAAGTGTACGTCCGACCACACATTTTTTTCTTAATTAGAGATAATTAGATTAATTTAATGTACTGTCTATGCAGAGGGTCTAAAACTTGCTTTGCGCAGAGATCTTGCCATTCATTAGGTAATTTGTCTTTTTGTTACATTAAAAAATGACGTTTTTTGGTGTTGGACGTACATGGCCTAAGTAGTAGTAATATCAATTAGCAATTAAGCATAATTTTAAAAGTCATATATTTTCAAAATTATTGTCATGGATACTTACTGTTATACTATTTGCATCTATCATGGTAATGGATGTCAGTCAACTTATTTTCTTTTTTTAAACTAAGAAATTGGTTTGTGCAACACAGTGGTAATAAGTTAGCTTCAATTTATTCCCCGGATTTAGAGGGGTCTGGTGACCTTGAACTTGGTCCAGTCTATTTGAAACCTAGATTTCCTGACAGTATATATTATTACCTTTAGAATGATATATTATTCGGACCAATTTGATGATTTTAAAAATTTCACCTACTGGTTGACGTGTTTATGGAATTGCCATGCATTCAAATTGCATGTAAACAGGTCGCTACTGAGCAGCAACCCCTATAATGCTTTCATATCTATCAAGTGAGTATATAAGCTGGAGCAAAAGAGCTTGGTACTTTCTTTTATTAATGTACGTGGAGAATCTAGTCCCATATGTACATTTTTATTTATGTTCTAATTATAACGAGATGCCCTACAACAAGGAAAATCCTTCGGTCCTGATGGCCTCGTTATATCGAGTGTCTCCCGTACTGTAATATAAATAATGGATTATTTTCATTTTTCAGGGTGATGACAAGGAGAGAGAGAAGGAAGAAACCAAAGGAGAAAAAGAGACAAAGGATGGAGGGAAGGAAGAAACATCTCCTACAAAGAAGAAGGAAGGAAAGAAGAAAATCAAACTTGAACTGACCGATGAACAGAAATTTGTGGATGGAAATGATGTAAGCTTTCAGACTTATAGTTCTGCAATACTAACTACGCGTTTGCTGATGCTGAAAAAATGACCTCCACACTCACTTATGAATGACAACAGAAGCTTACAACTTTCTTTCCCAACAATCTTTCATCTTTTCTAGGTTCAGGAACAGTTAATAACAACAATAGTTGAAATTTATGTAGGGCCTTTTCCAGTGGATTGAAAGCACTTTGAAATGTCATCAGTGTTGGAAGGTAAACTACATACAAATTACCAAGCAGTGACAGAATGAGTTCAATGAATTCATAGGGTTTCAAAAAAGATTCATCTTCAAACTCCATTTGGAGAATTCCACCTTTTAAAAATGATTTATTCATTTTGCTCTTTGTGTTACAGGCCTTTGTCTGGGTATATGACCCTGTCCGCCCAATGAACTATGTTTACGGACTTGGACTTGGTGAGTCAACATCTACTTCTTTCTTTTGATAAAATTTAAAACAAGAACTTTGGCCATAATTCTGGTTGTCAGGTCCATGTAGTTAAGCCTGTGACTACTGAATAGTCTCTTTCCCATAGGCTTAATACACGGACCATCCAGTTCCAGACAGATAACCATGCGAATCAATGATACTTAAGGAGTTTACGTTTTGGTGAAAAGTAAGAAGTCTGGAAATAACTTGTTGTATAGATAATGATTGTTGAAATTTACCAATTTCAACAATTTCAGTGCCGGTGCGATGCCATGTACGCGGGCCGTCCTTAGGGGTTGGCTGATCGCATTAAACAACACGTCCCCTCGACTATTTGGAAACCGTACAACCAATCAGCGCACGCAGCCTGTCCGTGCCTGCAAATCGGAAAAGCACGCTAACAGACCAAAGACAGCCAAATGCGCTTCAGCGATAGGTCTCCATTTGCTGAACAATCTAGCTTGCACACAAAGCTATGCCGACGATCAATTCTCAATTATGTGCCGGACCAGAAGCGCATTTACACTTTCTGGAATTCGCCTACATTCAGTCGCATGAACCCCTTTTGTGTAGACAAAAGGAGTTCGTCCAAGCTTTGCGATTGTTCTGAAATTACGGCGTCCGGGTTCATCAAGTATAATATAGTTGATTTCGAGTAATTAGTTACATACCTGCATGATAACCTGATGAGTGCAGGTCGATAAGCTTCGTTATCATGTCTCTTTTTCGTGCCATATTGATTGTTGAAATAGTTTGATTTATTTGTGCAACTCCCTCTAATTTGAATGCTGATACCAATGAGCATTTCCATTTTATGTATCAGAAATTTTAGGTGAAATTTCAAAATATTTAAAAAAAATTGTCAGGTTTCAGATTTAGTAACATGTTTTGTCTTATAGCCTACGGTATACATATTCATAGAATTGTGACTTTACATTATCAAATGTTCCCTTCTGTAATATGTATCATTTTTTCTTAATGGTTTATATCTGGATAAATCTAGGCTCTATGTTGATGATGTTAAACTCATGCACATGCCCTTGTTTGGGGATAAACAATACAAATAGTAACAGATATTATTTCATTGATTCTAATTTGATTTTGATAAATTATCTTGTGCAGTGATCGGAGCCATTGCAGTGTGTCTGTTTCCCCTATGGCCCCCATGGATGCGATCTGGTACATACTATCTGTGTCTCTGTGGAGCAGGTTTCGTTGGTGCTATCTTTGCCCTTGCTATTAGTAAGTGATTTTATTATCTTTCTGTGTGTATATCAATCTGTCTGTCTGTCTGTCTATCTGTTCATACATACATATATCTGTCTGAAAGTGTGATTGTTTCCATGTGGCACCCCATGGATGGTCTTATACACTATTAGCTATTAATTTTAATTATTTTCAGTTGAAAGTATAAAGACATAGAATTGTACTGTAACTGACATCTTTTATCTTTGTTTTTTTTCTTGTAGTCCGACTTATCATATTCGTCCTAACTTGGGGCTCAACTTTTGGCAAAATTCACTTCTGGCTTTTCCCGAACCTCCTGGCAGATGTTGGAATCAAAGAATCCTTTATGCCCTTTTATGAAGTTGATTATGTGACTAAGAAAGAAGATGAGAAGAGCGAAAAATCCAAGGATGATTCAAACGATGAAAAGGGCAGTGAGGCAACGGAAACGGAAGACCAACCTAACCAAGAAACATCTCAAGATTTGGGTCCAGTAGAAAATATTCCAGAAAATATTGGTGATACAGAAGATAAGTATTCCGGTCAAACAGAAACTCCACCAGAAATTTCGGATGTTACGGAAGAGAGAAGCGTTGAGAGCGGGGATGCAAATGAAGAAGATGAAGAAGAGGAGGAGGAGGACGATGATGATGATGACGATGACGACGACGACAACGGCGATGATTTTGAAATGATTGATGAAGAGGAGATATCAGAAGTGTGCGATGGAAGTGGAGGTTCACAGAAAGAGGAAGAGGAATAACTATGTGTTTGGATGTAACCTTGATGTAACCATGACAACCATTCTATCTTAATGTCTGCCTTTATTCGTGCCATTATATATTAGGCTGTTCCTTTCCAGAGCTTTTCAGATGTTGTCACATTGTGTGAGAGGCTAAGCTACTCAGCCTACTAAAGTGTGCAGTATCATGTATGTGTAGTGTGAATACTGAGGTTTTTCACCCTAAAAAATGAAGTTTCATGACATCTGAAAACATGTATGTCATGAATCTGTTAGCAAATAACTTCCTTCTTCACCTTTACATTGCTCTCACCAATTGAAACCAGCATATGACCTCATAGAACCCAGAATATCACATCTGAAAACTGAGTTGTGTGATGAAGAACGCCGCCCTATTGTAAGAGGGTTGTTATTCTAGACTAAATTGACCTTTCACATTCCTTACAGTTTGCCACCAATGATTTTCAAATGATACCAACCCATAACCTTTCATATTTAGTTATTATTGGCAGATGCTTGTTGGTTGTGCGTGAGCATTTCAACCATGAAATCAATAAGAATGAGAATGGTTATATTACATGTAACTCACCAGTGATGGTACAGTGGAAACTCACTAAAACAAGGACCTTGGAACCATGAAAATTACCTTGTTATATCAGGAATCTCCTTATATCAGAGCTCACTATAACAAGGACCTTGAGACCATGAAAATTACCTTGTTATATGAGGAATCTCCTTATATCAGAGCTCACTATAACAAGGACCTTGGGACCATGAAAATGACCTTGTTATATGAGGAATCTCCTTATATCAGAGCTCACTATAACAAGGACCTTGGGACCATGAAAATTACCTTGTTATATCAGGAATCTCCTTATATCAGAGCTCACTATAACAAGGACCTTGGGACCATGAAAATTACCTTGTTATATCAGGAATCTCCTTATATCAGAGCTCACTATAACAAGGACCTTGGACCATGAAAATTACCTTGTTATATCGGGAATCTCCTTATATCAGAGCTCACTATAACAAGGACCTTGGACCATGAAAATTACCTTGTTATATCGGGAATCTCCTTATATCAGAGCTCACTATAACAAGGACCTTTACCTTGTTATATCAGGAATCTCCTTATATCAGAGCTCACTATAACAAGGACCTTTACCTTGTTATATCGGGAATCTCCTTATATCAGAGCTCACTATAACAAGGACCTTGGGACCATGAAAATTACCTTGTTATATCGGGAATCTCCTTATATCAGAGCTCACTATAACAAGGACCTTTACCTTGTTATATCAGGAATCTCCTTATATCAGAGCTCACTATAACAAGGACCTTGGACCATGAAAATTACCTTGTTATATCGGGAATCTCCTTATATCAGAGCTCACTATAACAAGGACCTTGGGACCATGAAAATTACCTTGTTATATCAGGAATCTCCTTATATCAGAGCTCACTATAACAAGGACCTTGGGACCATGAAAATTACCTTGTTATATCGGGAATCTCCTTATATCAGAGCTCACTATAACAAGGACCTTGGGACCATGAAAATTACCTTGTTATATCGGGAATCTCCTTATATCAGAGCTCACTATAACAAGGACCTTGGGACCATGAAAATTACCTTGTTATATCACAAATCTCCTTATATCAGAGTAAAAAACCCCCAAAGAACATAAAGACCTGGGACCAGCAAAATTACCTTGTTATATCAGGAATCTGGTTATATCAGCCCTCTTTATAACAAGTTTTCATTGTACTGTGAATCTCATATGGCATACCCACGATGATTTGGGGTACTATTTCTATACAATTTTTATTTATTCATCTCTTCAACTATACATACACCATATTCCACTCCATTTTGTTTTATTCTCTAACTACCTTGCTGAAATGGATCCAAATGCATCAGGAAGATTGTCTTGATAACTACCATGTAGTTAACAAGTTAAGAGGGGGAGGAACTTTTCAGGCCTTTGATGACAAAATATTGGCAGGGAAGCTTTGTATATTTTGTTATAGGCATTGCTTTTTATTAGTAACATCCATTAGATTGCTAATGAATGCTACAGGGAAACTTGTTTTAATGATCACTTGTCTATAAAAGCCATATTTTTCATTCCCTTTAAAGATTCATATATAATAAAGGAACCTATACATCAAGACCATCTGTCTAAAGACCACTGCAAGGGAATGTTGAGTTCTGGGAAAGGTGAAATATAATTTGTGAGCTTTCTCATTCCTTTTATATCAGTTCGGAAGAACATCATAGTAGAAACATACCCTGAAAAGGATTGCTCTTCAAATGCTCTTATATTCGAAATAGGACTAGAAATAGCTGAAATGTTCGGGCCGAACATTCATGCCACTTGTGTGTGTAGTCCCATATACCCATTTCTGTGTGCAGTACATGTGCTTTTCAGCAAGATTGGGTCAATTTCTTATCCATTTTGATGATCCAAAACAACACAGTATAAAAAAATTCTTATGTAGACATGGTCAACCTTTCCCAATTGCTTTGAGAGAGTTTCTTTCACAATGTAATTGCATGACCAGGGCCCTGTTTCATAAAACTAATATCACAACTGACACATTTATGTGACAAATTTGCTCTCAGCCAATCAGATGTAAGGATTTCAGTGGCTTATAACAGTTATTGCAAGTTGCTATTGATAACAAGTTTTATGAAACAGGGCCCAGAACTCTACTTTATCTTTAAAGGGATACGCCACCAGACGGCCTTGGGGAATGTCAGGATAGCGTAAGTCTCATTCACTCGTACACAAAGTTTGTGCGTCTAACACATACATCAGACTACTGCAGTTACATTTCGGACTGCACGAAGCCGACCGAATCTCGCACGAGAGCTCCAGCTTGAGCTCCAGTCTTTATATATGTACATACATGTATATGAAGGTTAATAATAAATAATGATGAACCGTTCTTGTATAGCGCATATCACATGATACAACGTCCCTATGTGCTTCCAGAGAGTTTGGATACTACCCTGGCTTTAGCTCCGGTGGCCGTAATCACCTCACAGTGCATTTCAAGGAATAAATCCTGCCAGGTACCCATTTAACACCTGGATGGAGAGTGGAGAACGTGGATTAATGTCTTGCCGAAAGACTCTACTACTACGCACAGGTTATCAGCCTTTTGAATATTATCTGCATGTACTAATGCAAGGTATTACAAACACAGTGTTAATTATGGAATTAATGAAAATGTGTTTTGCCTTTTGGATCTACATGGGCTAAAGTCTCTCAACCCCATTTTTTTCTTTCATACATCCTTGAAAGGTATACAGAGACCAAGAAGTTAGGGTTATACGTGTGGTTGGGGAAATGTTTTTTTTTTTTTTAACCCTTTAGCACTTAAGGATTACGCGTATTGTCATTTACTGACTGAACTCAGTCTCGGTGCTGTACGCAAAATCTTTCTACAGTAACGCATCGCTTCAATGCGGATTCTAAATGGCTTATGGGTAAAGATAACACACACAAAATTTCAGCGCCTGATATCCCTTACAATACATTTGCTGTAGTGTTACACAAGTCAAAGTCCACGGGCCGGGCCGGGCGGTCCCGTGCAGTTTAGTGACTAACAGGTTAGTGTGTTCTTTGGAAATTCTCTTTTTTCATATTACTGTTCAGCAATGTGAATAAACTGGACTCTTTAAGCTCAGAAAAAAATTATTCCTGAGATATTCATTACGAAGTGAAGTTTTCCATTGTTCATCGGATTGACTAGAAACTACTTTCCTGGCCTTCATTTACAGTACAAAACATATCTATAGTATGTAAAAAAAGTGAGTACACCCCTAACATTTTGACAGTCATTTTATTCTATCTTCTCAAGGGACAAAGCTAGAGAGGTCAAACTTTGACATCATGTAGAGTAGTTAGTCTATGTGATGGCATATAATCACTGTACTGTGAAAACAACTCGGTGAATACTTCATTGTTTCGGAAAGGGTGGCCAAAAAAGTCAGTACACCCTTTGGAGATTTTGTTATGAACTTGTCCTAAGTGTCAGTATTTGGTGTGGGCTCCATTGTTTTCACATACTGCCTTAATTCTTTGTGGCATAGAGTCTACCAGACGTGCACAGACAGTTGCAGGGATGTTTTTCCATTCCTCCTGGACAACATCACGGAGCTGTTGTATGTTGGAAACCTGGCGCAGCTCCACCTTCCGCTTGAGGATGCCCCACAGATGCTCAATTGGGTTGAGATCTGGGGACATGCTTGGCCACTTCATCACCTTGACCTTGAGCTTCTGGAGGAAGGCTGTAGTCATCTTACTGGTATGTTTGGGGTCATTGTCGTGCTGGAAAATAGCCTGGCGACCCAGTTTCTTGAGAGAAGGCATCATATTTTTCTTTAGAATGTCACAGTACATTGTAGAATCCATGATTCCCTCGATGAACCGTAGTTCACCAGGTCCAGATGCACTCATGCAACCCCACACCATGACACTGCCACCACCATGCTTGACCGTAGGTAGTACACACTTAGCCTTATACTCCTCACCAGGACGCCGCCAGACATGTTGAACACCATCGGAGCCAAACAAGTTGATCTTTGTCTCGTCAGAGCATAGAACATGGTTCCAGTAGGTTCCAGTTTTTGTTTTGTTGGTTTCTGCGAACTGCTTGCGGGCTCTCTTGTGTGCTGCCTTAAGAAGGGGTTTCTTTCTTGGACGACGTCCATGCATACCAACTTGGTGCAGGCTGTTCCGGATCGTCTGGGCAGTAACACATGGTCCTCCACCTGAAGCAACCTCTTCAGCAATGCTGCCAGCACTTCTACGTGGGTCTGCAGAAGACAGCCTCTGGACATGACGACGATCACGTGAACTCAACTTGGCTGGACGACCCTGACGAGGCCTGTTCTGGGTGGATCCCGTCGTAGAAAATCGCTGGACAACCCTAGCCACGGTGCTAGGACTCACTTTCAGGGTCTTGCTGATTTTTTTATAACCAAGGCCATCTTTGTGGAGAGCAACTATTCTCTTCCTCAGGTCTGTGGAGAGTTCTTTGCCGTGAGGAGCCATGTTGGCCAGCCAATGACTAGTATGGGTATGAGCACTGGGGTTAATCACACAGGGTGTACTGACTTTTTTGGCCACCCTTTCCGAAACAATGAAGTATTCACTGAGTTGTTTTCACAGTACAGTGATTATATGCCATCACATACGTTGTAGACTAACTACTCTACATGATGTCAAAGTTTCACCTCTCTAGCTTTGTCCCTTGAGAAGATAGAATAAAATGACTGTCAAAATGTTAGGGGTGTACTCACTTTTTTTACATACTGTAAAATCCTCAAATATATGTATGATAATTGATCTTGTTGCTTGGCATTATGTGGATGGTATGTATAAAAATCAATACATGTACCAAGCAAAACTGTTTGTTTTTATGGCTTGTAGCAGACTGAGAGATAAGCACTCCCCTTAATTTCTGTCAAAGTTCTAGTTAGCTAGATAATAAAACATCACACTACAATTGCATTGACCAACTGTCCAGTTCTTCTTATGTGTAGTATGATTTTTCCCTTTCTGTGTGAAGATGTATTTGTGATCAGCTCTCAAAATGTTGTGCAGTGCCTTCGTCGATGTTAATGTCATTGTGTGCTTGGCAGAAGGTGGCAAATTCAAATTAAAAAAAAAAATTATAACCGTTTCGCTTGGTTTGTTATGGGAGTAAGTTGCTCCTTGCAACAATCTGACCGAGGTATGGACTGAAATGTGGTTTGTAGATGTTGGTAAAGAATTGTCAAAACTTGTGTGTACCTTGAAATGTCTTCTTTGCCTGAATACACAATGATACATTCCCCCAAATATAAGATAATACAGCCCTGGAAAAAATTATTAGACCAAGCTTCCGTAATAAGGGTACTATAATATGCAAACAAAATTATAAAAATGATTTGTCTTTGTATTTCATTGAATGAATACCAAATTCCAGCAATTGTACCTTGCTTTTATGATATTTTATTTCCTTCTTACCACAAAGAAAATAATCAGTAACCATTCTTGGTCTAATAATTTTTTCCATGGCTGTACATGTACATGTATATACACAGAGCTGCCAATCAGTACTGATTCAGCATATCGTCTTGAAATATGAGAATACAAAAAGTTCATGCAAAAACAGATATTTGAAAATTCAAATGCCTTTATCACTCTGTGGTATTAATTTTACAAATGCGATTTCTCTTAAAGGAGAATTAAGCCCTTATTACAAATTTACTTATATTGGAAGGTGTAATATATTCCTACTTATTGGCCTAAATCATTTTCTAATAAGATATCAGAAAAGGGTATAAATAAAAGATATTCCAACACCCGGTATCGTCTCCTACTCATTTACATGGGAGCTGCCATTTTCTTGCTGATTTGGAGTTGTACATGAACCATTGAGAAATGTTCCAGTCAGGAAGATATTTTGAATCCAAATCCTAAATTGATTTTCTTCATTACCTAAAATCCCGTATGTGACGGAAAATATAAAGTGGGTGTTTACATGTATTATAAAAATTAAATCTTTATAATGATACTTTTAAATTGTCTGGTTTTGCTTAACAAAAATCTATTTTCTTGGGTTTGCCAAACAGAGCAGAACATAATATATGCAGCATGCATTCTGACTTTTCAAGTCCATTATCCGAAAGCAGGTGAATGCATAGTTTGCCGCTATAGATGCTCAGGGAAGAAGCATCCATAAAATTTGAATTAATTTGCTCCGTCCCATACGTCCAGTATCGAGAAAATAGATTTCTATTAAGCGAATATCTATTTTCAACAGAAATATATAAGGAAATCTTCAGGTTAAAAATAAATTGACATATCTATTCTATATTTTTAATCTCAAATGGGTTTTTAATTTTGAAAAAGGCAATTGAGCATTTGGATTAAGAAAATCTTCTTGTACACATAAACAAAATGGCAGCCCCCCATGTGCTGCTAGCAGACGATACATATTGCTAGCAGATGGTAAATTTTGCTCAGAAAAATTTGATTCGTATCGATCTCGTATATTTTGACGCGAAGCCATATAGTCTAACAAGTAGGAATAAATAACACCTTTGAACACTATCGTCTTTATTTTTGAGCGTAATTCTCCTTTAACTCATACCACTGGAGTTTCTGCTTGTAGTGATGTTTTTGCGTTATCTTTTATTCCAGAATGCTTGGTATTACATATTATACATGAGCAGAAAGGGCAAACATCACAGACAATAAGCCACTTCGGAGATGCAATCTGAGCATGAGCAGATAAAGGTCATCTGTACCAAATTCTAAAACCCACTGACACTAATATTCGATATGTGCTCATGAATGTCATGTAATCATTATTCAATTATGCACTAATGGTGCATTCCATGATATCCAGGTGGAAGTATTCTTTTTAAAGGGGGAAACAAAAGCTATTCATGAGGCACCTCTATCACTCCCAGTTATTTTTCTGAAGTGCCAATAAAGGGACCCTCCATGTCTAAAATATCTGTGGATATTTGGGGTCATTTGTACCATGCGCTAACACCATACTGTCATATTATGAGTCTATTTCCGAAGCAGTCCGCAGTGCCGTTCAAGTATAAGAGCGATTTAATTATAACTAATCAATAGAGTCTCTAGATTGGCAACGCATTGTGAAATATTTAATCACCATTTGGCAATTTTTCTGTTAAATTTTGCAATTTTCATTCACACTGGCTCATTTAATAAACATTCAACTTTTTCAAACTATGAATGAGTGGAAGATAGGTATAATTGTTGCCAGTTTGAGGAGGGAAAACTGATTAATTTCGACCTTTTGGAAACTCTGAACTGCTATGGGTTAACATAATGCTGATTTTCAGGCATTGTGGTAGAATTGAATACATGTATGCTCTCAAGTGGGCAGCTTTATGTACATTCTGTTGGGACCACAAAAAATTGTTCAACTTATGCAAAAATTGACTTAGGAATGTAAATGACACATTTGCGTAGTTTGGTTAATAAAAATATGATTTGACTTCAGGAAAGTTTGACTTGTGTGACTTTGAGTTATGCAAGGTTGACTGTATTACAGCCGTGCATAGGTCATGAACTGTATATCTTTGTGTTCCAATCATCGATCTCTACCACGTGGCTCTATGCAAGCAGTTGATGTGGCCACACAACCAAAATTAGAAGCCCTACACTCAAACGCGATGCGTGGGACATAGTCTGCTGTGTATGATTCCAGTCTACTCCTATACGAAAGATACGTGATTTAATTTTTTTATTAAGAAAAAATATTCTGATTGTCACATTAAATCGCCTTTAGAATTTGTAAGGATACACTTGTTTTGCCTGTTTTTGCAGTTAATTTGTGGAAATGACTTCACAATGCTGAATTATTTGATTCTAAAAATGAATAAAATTGTATGGAAACGGTACAGTGGCTATGTTTTGCTGCGAGCCCAAACATGGCGACCGGGCGCATCAAACAGAGGGCATTGCTTTACTGGTAGAGATCGATGGTCCCAATGCATGACTTGGTGTACATTCTTCCCCCTTTTCACTACTTCACCTTTATCTTTGATACCATTTAGATCAATCTCTTTCAAATGCATCTTAATAATAGCAAAATATGAAAATAACTTTACAAATGGAAAGGAAATCAAATCAGATCCGTCTTGCTCAAGTTTAATCACAGCCACCTTTGCATGAACATGAAAGCACAGACATACATGTAAATGTCATCATCATCATTGTAAAGGTTGGAGGAAATACATATACATAAAAGATAATTTTCTAACATATGAATTATAAGACATGCTAGAAAATGAATCTGTGAAGCCTACGAGCAGCATTTCCAAACATACTCTATTCCAGTATTCCAAAACCAACTCTTCACTCTTCACCTTCAAAACTTGACAGCATTAATATTGTAGAATTATTCTGCACAATTTAGGTCTGCACATTTACGAAAATAAATATATCCTTACAGTACGAGTGCATGTCAAGTTAAAACTCAAGGAAGGATATATTTTGTCATTATTTGTAACTTTCTTCCTTCCAAATGAAGTGCTACATTCACTGTTATATTGAAGGATATCCATATAACGAGTACGAGTGCATGTCAAGTTAAAACTCAGGGAAGGATATATTATGTACATAAATTTATAGTCTATCAGGTAGCAAACAAAGTGGAAACCATCTTGTTCCTATATTACCTATTTGGAAATGCACTAACATTAGGGACACAAACCTGGAAAACAGACAAAATTTGACAACTTGTAGGTGTATACAGTATTTCAATACCACTAACAAACCATAAATTGTAGAATTATCTTTATTGAAGAATGAAATAATTGCTTACCTTTCCAAGACTACATGAAATAATTCAATTTTTGGATTTTAAAAAGAGCATTTCTCCATGCATTATATACTATGTTGACAAGTTTTCTGAATGCAACCCACAAACGGTTAACATTTATTACACAGATCCTACTTGTATGAGCAAGATATACATACTTTGGCTATTTCAGGTGGCTGTTCTGCAGCAGAATATATATCCTTGCAGCAAGAAGTGCGATATGAAAATAAACTTGCTTATTTGCACCAATCCTTTTGAACATGCAATGTTCATTTTCAGCCCGATTTTCACAAAATCTGGAATATGATCATAACACAACTGAGATAAATAAATTAAGAGCAGATATTTCAAATAGTTAAAAATTGCAGTTTCCGCATTTATCAAAGTTACTACATAACTATATGTATGCAGGCTATTCATTGTATCTCCTTTGTCATGACTTTGGACTGTTACACCATTCATTTGACATTTGACATTCTTTCATAGCAAAGCACATCAAAGGCACCAAGTTTCAATTCAAGTATCATTTACGCAAAATATATGATGAATAATACATGTAAGTACTAAATTGATACATACAAAATATGATGAAACAGAATGAAATATACTGTACATTTGTGCTATATTTCATTACAGTGATAGATTAACATTATTTTGAAAAAAAATATACATTCATTGCAAACTAGAGGGCGAGACAAAATGTTATTCTTTCTTATTCTAACTTCTAAGAAAACTAAAAAAAATGTAATACATAAATGACTATCTATGTACCAGTTTATGTTTGCAAGACGTACCCTCTATAATTCACCAAATATTACAGACATATTTATAACATATAAGATAATCAAATTAACAAAATTTAGAAGTAGGTACATATACTGTAAGAGGAGGAAGAGTCCTCGAGGATATGAAACTCAAAAAACATGTATGCCTATTAAAGCTGGCTAACAAGAGATACATGTATATAGTTTCCTGAATACATCACAAAATTTCAACATGAACATTCCTCATTCAACATTTCAGTACATTTGCTTATATTTACAAAGAGTTGTTTGAATTTATCATAGAAATCAATAAAACATATGAATAAAAAAAGAGGAGTTGTTGGAATTTACATTTATCACAAAAAGACACAATTTGCTGATCTTCCTAAATCAGTGTAACCAGGGTCTTCTCAAAGAGCAATGATGAGAGCCTACTCATAGGGACCAGTTTTCACACACTAATAAAAAGCCTCAAAGCCAATAGAAAAGTAATAAGTATAAGAGATTGCACTAATGGTTCAAGGTTCCTTTGTATAGGCTTCAAACCATGTCATAAAAATACTCTACGAAAGACAAAAATAAACGTCATATTTCTACACTACTTAAAAAAGAAACAAAAGATGTCGGAAATCGGTGGGATAATTCCCCAAAACAAACAAGTTACAGGCAATATAAAGAGTATATGAAATATTTACTCAGAAAATCATTACACTGAGGGATGGGAAATGCTTAAACAATTAGAAAAAAGGAGAGAGAGAGAAAGATAAAGAAATTTGTGTTGTTTCCTTTGTCAAAATACATTGAAGAGCAGTTGTATATTTCTACTCTACTTTTAAAAAAATAATCAAATGTTGGACATTGGTGGGAAAATGCCAAAAAAAAAAAAAGTTACAATCAATATAAAGTGTATATAAAATATTTACTCAGAAACTCATATCTGGTTGCTACACTAAGGGTTGGGAAATGCTTAAACATTTAGAAAAAAGGAGAGAGAGCGAGCGAGAAAGAGAGAGAGCAAGAAAAGTAAGAATGTTGAGTATAACACATTTCCATATTTCAAGGGGACCATTCACCAAAATCTTCTGTTCAGTCTCTTTGGGCTTCCATGCTAGTATCCTACATTCAAACTACCAGCTTCTCTAGGGAGATATTTTGAAGTTTTACATATAATACTAAAATTGTATGATTAAAGCTAAAAACGAGTTATGAGGAGATAGGTTCATACACTAGCATAAAACCTGACATGCAAGGAGTTACCTCCAAGTTAACTTCTGTACAGGCCATAAGTAAAATCAAATCAAATCATACTTCCCTTGAAGCTCTTAAATTGCTACAAATTTGAAGATTTTTAGAGATGATTTTATGTCTTCTAATGATATACAAATTACTATTTGTATGTAGAGGTGTTGTGGTCTAGTGGATAAGTCACCGGACTGCAGATCACAAGGTACAAGGTTCAAATCCCACCACTGCACTAACGTCCTTTGGCAAGACACTAATCTACATTTGTCACTCTCCACCCAGGGGTAAATGGGTTCATGTGCCTGATATGCTTGAGCGCTAGTTACTTTGGCGGCTCGACTATAACCAGGTTAATAATGTCTAAGCGCCATGAGCGTCACCGTGTGATGGATATGAGTGCTATATATGTGGCCATTATTATTTTTGGTGAAAGGTCCCCTTATGTTGAAAAGACATTTCCACTGGATATCTAATATGCCATGTATGTTTTTTTCTTCTTATTAGAGGTCTACAAAATTACAAAGTTGACAAGACATTGCTGCTGCATACATTACCTGCTTAAGAAGATAAAATGGAATATAAAATGTGTGCATCACATCATCAATCGTACAGATATCTGGTGGGTAGGTGGGTGGGTGTGTGTGTGGGGGGGGGGGGGGGGGGTGGGATGAAATATTTCAAATGGGTTCTTGATAAAAACAACCATAAGTTACACATTCCTTCATATATGCCTTACAATTTCTTCTCTTTCAAACTTTTGAGTTCAGTGCAAACCTGCTCCACAACTCTCTACCAATGTGCACTTCCTTGTTTCTCCCCCTTTTTTACACAATAACTCTGCTTTATTTGAATTTTACTTGTTCATTTTACATTACGACCATTTCTATAATTTCTTACTCAAAAAGATAACAACATATAACACAGATGAAAAGCTTACAACAGCAAACTGTGAAATGATGAGACCTGCTCTAAACACATAATACAATAATGAATAATATTTGATTAATAAAGTAATAAACTGGTGACTCGAAGAAAGGAGATATAATTTCCTAGTCTGAACCATTGCATTTTGTAAAGGTAATTACTTTAATTGCACATGATGCTTCTATCCTTTCTTCCTTTTCATAAAACATGACTACACATTTGCATTTGAACAGATCCCTTTCTCAGGAGAAAACTTTCAGAATAACCAAGGAGGTTCAAACAAATAACATAATAATAATATGTCCATTTATATAGTGCAGCTACTATACAAATATACACTACTTCGCTTAATACAAAGTATCACATTATTACCCCGGCTTTAGCCGAGCTGCCATCATAGGTGCTAAGGCATTCAAGGAATTTCTTGACATACATAGTAATGAGGAATATAAGAAATAAACATGCAAATTGTCAAATTATTTTGCCACAACCTGAATTATGGGAGACAAGATTTTAGATGATCTAACATTTGCTCCAGCGACGTTTGCCTCTGGCATTTTTCATATTAATTTTTTGCACATGTATACAGACATTCCAATTTTAGGAAGGATTTATAATATGCATATACATATAGTTGCATATAAACAAGCACATCCAGCTTCTAAAGAACTTCTTTCAAACTCTGCCGTAACGCTGCTAAGTATCACCAAACCTTCATGATCTTATCTGAGCAAAGTATAAAAACGTGTAACTTCTCTTCTTAGGTGATACTGTAAAATCAACAACAATAATAATAGATTGATGATAATAGCATAATTATATCAACCTTTCAAAAAACAAGAGGTAAATTTAGCATATTATTTGGTTTGATACTTTGAATACTTCCAAATTCTGCTATGCATGTAACATAAGCAGCATTTGCATATAAAAAGCACCCATTTCATCTACGAAGTAAGGTAGATTGTCCCACATTACCTTGCAAATAAAAAAAAGCATGATCAAAACTGCTAACCAGAAACATCTTCTTGTCCCAATTATGGTTCCAAAGAAATACTTCAATTCAGGTACATGTTAAACCTTAGTTTGCAGCATAGCATTGTCTTCTAATAAGCATTAAAGCTTTTCAAGCTATACTTTCTCCATAATTCTGAGAATCTACAGTTGTATATACATGTAGGTCCAACGAATGCTTCATTTCAGGTGTTTGTTAAAGCATAATTTGCAGCAGAGCATTTTCAGCTAATACTTCCTTCCCTGCAATATCTTTTTACGGTGGAAGCATTAAAATCACACAAACTCATCTCACAATGTTCTTCATCTTTCATTGAGTTCATAAGAATACACCATTGTGCAAAGCATCATCCAAACAAGGTGTTTCCCGAAGGGCCGGGTATCGTAATGCCGTGATGATGCATAATGAATAACGCCACTACACCTGCCCCAAGCACCAGTCCGACGATGATCACAGTCAGCAAGAGCCAGCGGAAACTCCACTTATAGCGGGCAGGAGCAAAGCAGCCAAGGAAAGCCGAGCAGGACGTCAGGGTGTATATAATGGACACCAGCGTGTTGAGGGCCACGATCTGACCAAACTTAGCGAAGAGTTGAACGGTTGTGAAACAGAGTGGTATGGCAGCAATGATGGTTGTGAGGGCGCTAGACAGAATGGAGACTCCGATGGTGCTGATGGAGTGGATAGTCCGCTGTTGTCGAATTTTACTTGCACTCTAGAAAATAGAGAAAAAGATACACTTGCAATACAATGCTCTTCAAGATTTGAAGAAAAATATATCATTAATCATGACCAAAAGTCATAGATTGTAAGTACGGAGTAGAGATGATGTTAATAGTACCGTGGAAGGTAAAGTCCAAACTGATTTTAATTTTATAATCCACAAAGTTCTTGACACTGTACAAGCATGAAACAGAAAAAAAAGGCCAATGTAGACAGGTGGTCTTAATGGAGAGGTGGTCTTAATGGAGAGGTGGTTTTACTAAGACAGGTTTGACTGAATGGGTAACATGGATTAAAAGATTAAAAAAAACACAAATCAAGCTAACCTTTCCAGAATCCATGTTGACGTGACTGCCAGCAACCCGGTATCCCTCAACAAGATGGATGCAGTAATCAATGGATGAACCAACCAAGATAGACAGAGATACAGCTTCTACTGCTCCCATCTCCCATCCTAGCAGGTAGAACATACTAACTACCACCAAGATCACACCTGCAACAGAGAAGTGGAATAAGAAAAAAAAATGCAGATCCTGGTCAGTGATGTAAATTCACATTTGTCACTGGTGTGTGTTAAACCAACAGACAGCTGTGTGTGTGTGTGCACATGAATTGTACAAACATCTGTGAGGTTGCCTTTTAATGCATTTCAACTGAACTAGATATGACCGACGGCCTCGGTTTGGGTTCAATTAAGATATCTATAATAAGTCTCATCAGAAACATGGTCAGAACACTGGAATATCTGGTGAGTGTACCTTGTGATAAGTAGAACAATATGACAGCATATATCCAACAATATTCTTTACGCTACCATAACTAGTATTATCTTTAGGATATACATGTATATGTACCACTATGTCTGATAACAATGACTCTTTTCTACAGCTCAAAATGCAAATGTCACCATTAGGAGCCATCCATGACACTAAAATCTTGTGAAATCCAGACTACTGTAACCACAACGGTTCGATGACACATGCCCTGTCAACAACTAGTCTGAAGTCTATTTCTAACACTAACCAAATTCTTATCTTCAACTCTTAGCCCAATAATATTCCCCAAACCAACCCGAAACCTAACCTAAAACCCGATCAAAACCCTACACTATCCCTATATCTTTAAGAAACTAAAGCCTGGAGCAAATCCTCACTATGAATACTCACCAGCTATTGTCAAGAATGCAATGAGGAGGATTGTGATGTGAGCGGTGAAGAGAGCGACAGCTAGCACACAGACGATGAGAGAGAATGCCACTCCATAAATAGCACTGGTAACACCTGAGGAAAGAAAACCAAAATATTGGTATATTGGTACAATAGTATGATCATTCAAAGAATGCAGTCAAATATAGCACCAAACAATAAAAACAGAGCAATATCCATTTTGCTTTGTTTCATTTATTTTCTCATTTCCTTTAAAAAAAAATCCAACCCATGTACAGTACATGAGATTCAAATTAGTAAAGCCTATTAACAAAAAATGGATATTACATAGAAGTAAAACAGACAACTTTCAAAAAGCCTGGAAGTCTTTGTAGACCTTGTATCAGATCAGGTCCCTGTTCCCTGTGTTATGGAACGTTGCTCCCAGCAATGACATGTCCATCCTTCATCTTGGTCTTCTATTTCTTCCTCTATCCTTTTCTCCATCACTCTATGCCTTCTCCCTTCCCTCCTTCCTTCCATCTTTCCCTTCATCTATCATATTTCCTTTAACTCATTACCTCTATCCCTTCTTTATAATCTCCATGAAGACTTGCTCCCAGTAGTCACATGTCTGTCAGACTGACATCAGACCAAGTCTCTCCTCCATCAACCTGCCCTTCCACCTTCCCAACATCCTTCTATCCATCTCGTATCCACTTTCCCCATTTCTCAATCTCTCCTCACAGGATATATCTATCCTCTCTTACCTTCCTCCTTTCCTAAATTCAACATCCCTTCATCCCTTACCAATAATCTCCATGAATACTTGCTCCCAGTAGTCACACGTCTGGAAAGCTGACATCAGACCAACTCGTTCCTCTGCTGTCAGGTTTGCCTTCACTTTGCCTATGGCTTTCTCCCATGTATTGTAATCCTTGTATGCCTCAAAGCTTGACTTCCCCTCATAGATTTTCTGAAAAAGAAAAGTCAAGAACAACTTCACGGGTCTCATCAGTAACAGCAAATCTAGAGCAAGAAACAATTACCAAAGTACACAAGGCGAATCACGAAATAATCAGCCATACTTTAACCTCTAAAATTATAGTATTTGTGTAAAATATGAAGTGTTGGATTTTGTTAAATTAAGTTATCTGAAGAATTTGAAGTTTCCAAAGATTGTGTACCCCTCGAATTCAAAGTTGAAATGTTGAAGTTGTGGAACTACAGCTTTTCAAGCTCATCACTTTTATTGTAGTTTCCTTTTTCTTCATCATTATTACTTGTACAATGTCATTTATGTATCTAAATGTATTTAAAAAAAATATTTGATGATGAAATAAAGTAAAATTGAAATGAAAATTTCTCCTCTAGTTACAAACAATTTCTAAATGTATATATAAATAGATTACTTTTTCATACATAGCTCACAATCTAACCCCCAAAGGAATGCTTACCGACTCAAAAGCCATGGCAAACCAGACAAGCTCCCGACCTATGATGTGAACCTTGGCATGTGACCTTTGACCTGCTATGAGCTTAGGTCGTGGGATGTCATTACATTCATCAGGAAGCTTCAAGCCATAGATCTGTAGCGTGGTGAAGTACTGGGTTGGGAAACATTCCGCCCCACCCTCCTGGACCAGGTCTCGATTGTTGCCGATGAGCTTACAGATCTTACACAGTGCCCTGACAGTCTTTGAGCGCAGAGGCGTGAAGTCCAGGTCGTAGATGACAGTACCCTGAGGGTAGAGTATTAATCAAACATATCATATTAAACTACACCAAGGGTAAAATGCATGGTCAATAAAATTATTTGGGAATATACAGATCAGCAGGCTCTGGTATATATACATCTATCTATCCAATACAAAATTTAATTTCCAGGTGATTTGCTAACTAAGTTCATACCTCTCACTACATGAGTAACCATATATAATTCAAATGATCACTCATGGCCACATACAGTCATGTGTCGAATAGTCGCTCAAGTCGATGAAGATAAAAAGTCCCAATTTATCCTCATAGACTTACGTGTGTTAATCCTTTAGACAAGTCGATTTTTGTAGGTCGAATACTTGCCTATATCGATCAAATTCTCAGAACAATACCAAGAAAAAGCATTAAATTTACACCGCGCAAGTCGAACTAGACGGCGATGTGAAATCAATCATTGTCGAAATTGCCACACGTCGATTTTGTTTACAAAAATTCTGACTTGCTGGCGCGATCTCCACGTCCTGATTAAAGATAATAACTGCAAAAATCACTTCTGATTGGTCAGTTATTTCATGGAGCTTCAAACAGTTCTCTTTCATAGAAACTGTATGTGGGAGGAAACTATTTGAAGCTCCATAATTTAATCTACATGTATGAGCAAATGCGGACCGCCAAGTGTCTAAGCTCAAGTCACAACTATCTCTTTCAATACAATATGTGTAGTCTCATATCACCTAAATAATCAGCCAGTCTACATTTATCCATTTTTCATCATAATCACTAATATTACGCACATTTTCCCTCATGTGAGACAAAGGGCAATATGTTCTATTATATACCGCATGTCTAGATTCTAGGCCTCTGATTGGTCAAATTTGCGGTCATGAAATTCACTACGGACTGCCGGGTGGTACCGTGAAAAATATTGACCAGGCATAGTTCTGCTCGCGCGTACAATGCAATACAATGTGCACTTTTAGCTATGGCAATTGAGATACGTGGGGGCGCGGCCGGCACCATACATGCATGTACACCGAACGAAATTTCGAAAGAACGATCGCAGATAATTACTTTACGGTACCATATTTCATCTGTCTTTGAAATGTGCTATGCCCCTCGACTGTCGTCTCAGGCATAGCACAGTTGCGAGCTCACCTCGGGCCATAGTTTTCACCGTGCCCCTCAAAGCAGTCAACATTTGTATAATATGGTATAACATGCATATGTATGTACAACAGATGTGCAGTAAATAATATTCATCATTATAATTACTCACTTTATCTTCATTGAGTACATGGTGTGTGGAAACATTTGTCTTGTTGATCCCCACGATTCCAAACACCAGGAACACCGTAGCTGTGTCATCCAATACTGGCCTGCTTGCTGCATTGCCACACTCAACGTTGTTGGCACAGGGGTTGTAACCTTTGCCAGGAGATGAGGGGTCGACATCGCCCCCATCGTGAGGTTCCGTGGTCGGAGGGATGATAGGTGGACCTGCGGACATAAGGTGGTTGACAGACATGATGATTGTATGAAAGTACATACTCCCCCAACAATTGCTCTGTGGTCAATGTTGTACACTAACCAAATTATAAACTTCTACCCAGGACCAGACACTATACCTAACACTAACCCTAACCTAAAACCCAATTGCAACCCTAACCCTAACCTAAAACCCAATTGCAACCCTAACCCTAACCTAAAACCCAATTGCAACCCTAACACTAACCTAAAACCCAATTGCAACCCTAACCCTAACCTAAAACCCAATTGCAACCCTAACACTAACCTAAAACCCAATTGCAACCCTAACACTAACCTAAAACCCAATTGCAACCCTAACACTAACCTAAAACCCAATTGCAACCCTAACCCTAACCTAAAACCCAATTGCAACCCTAACACTAACCTAAAACCCAATTGCAACCCTAACACTAACCTAAAACCCAATTGCAACCCTAACCCTAACCTAAAACCCAATTGCAACCCTAACCCTAACCTAAAACCCAATTGCAACCCTAACACTAACCTAAAACCCAATTGAAACCCTAACCACCCCCAGTTTCATGAATCTCCGAAACTCTACTTGTGCTAACACCTACAAATCATTCCAGTTTAGTGAAATATAGTATAGTGATAATTTTAAAAATACAATTTAATATTGCTACATGTACTACAAAATATAAACATTTTGCAACAGTGATGAGAACGTGTTGAGAACGTGATGATTGCTGACTTTGAGCAACCTATCTAGGGACCAATCATTTGATGACAACCTTGGATTTTTTTTCTTTATTTTGAGACAAAAGCTTCCAGCCCACAAGCAAGACTAAGCTGGGTATGTTTTTAGATGAATTCTACCTAATCACAATCACATATGCTTCATATGCTTTGCATGATAGGCTTCCTTTCATGTCATTGTTGTTTATCATTGCATGACGATAGAATCTCAAAATCGGTACATCAACGAAAAGAGACAATGCACTCTGCTAAAAATACCTTGAATGTATAACACATAAATCACGGTTGAATGTACATCTACAGCCAACTGAATTGGGAAGCATGCATAATATTTCACATCCTCTCAGCTATTTCATACTGTATTAAAGGCAAGGAATTAAATAAAAACAGTGCAGCTTGCAAAAAAATGGTAACCAAAAGTTACATTAATACCTTTGTAATTACTGTTCAATGTTTTAGCCTCTCTGAGTCATGACACAAGAAATACATGAAGTTTAAATACAAGCCTTATACCGTCTTACACCAATAAATCAATTTTTCAAAGCCTCATTCAAAATCATGACAATTTCAGCAGACAAAAAAAAAAAGGATGAATATGAAGGCAAATCCACAATGATTTCAAGGCAGGATATTAAAAAGGAACATCAAATGTTAGTTAGACACATATTAAATGTAACAACAGACATGCAGATAAACAAAACCATAGGAAAATGCATTTCAGACAAGGTTAGTGATTCACGATTACAAATGAATGAAACATACAATAAACATGCAAGTTCCCATAACCTAAAATGACAAAAAGAAAAAAATCCCACATAGAGGAAACATGTAACCACAAATAACATTTCAAGAGATTGTTCAGTTAACATGTCTTGGTAATTATATAATTATCACAGAAATAGCAAGGCCATCTCTGCAGCTTTTCTCTTGAATAAGATACCTTAATGAAACAAGGGGAATTGTAAAATCAGCACTGATTTTCTTATTTACTATATAAATCTATATACCTACCTATTATGCCTGTAGTCTTGACTACGGGACCCCTTCGAGAATTATCACACATGTGTCACAATATTGTGCGCACCCCCCGTAATCCTATTGTCCCCTTCGCCACTCACGCGCGTCAATACGCTACGGCCATCTTCCTCTTTTGCGAGCAACCCCAAGAAGAAACATGTTGCTTGCAAGGAGCGGGGAAGGAGGGAGGGTCATAGGTAGGTATATAGATTTATATAGTAAATAAGAAAATCAGTGCTGATTTTACAAATTTACTGCAATAAATCATATATACCTACCTATTATGCCAGACCAGCGCCAACTCAAAGACCGGGAGGCATGTTTCGAGCAGAAGGAAATAGGATTACACCAAAGACTACAAAGAAGACACAGCGGCCTTCAAGGTGGCTGACGCAAACAAAGCTTCACCTGCGGGAATATCCCTAAGGTAGCAAGAAATGAAGGAATTGGGCGAACGCCAATAAGCAGCCTTCAAAATATCAACAAGCGCCACACCTTGAAACAGAGCCCAAGAAGTGCTGACACTACGAGTATCATGAGCACGAGGCTTACTGTCGGATAAAAGAGCCTCTGTGCCAGCGGCCCTAATAGCTTCAACGATCCATCTAGAAATGGAATCAAGAGAGGCAGGAGAAAAAGGCTCTCTAGTGATCAGGAACAACTGATCATCCTTACGATAAGACTTAGTCTTATCAATATACCATTTGAGAGCCCTAACAGGACACCAAACTTTGTCCTCACGCACCGAAGAAAAGTCAGAAAGCGGACAAAGAAAAATCTCAACAGGACCGGAGGTAGCTGTCTGATTCTTGGCAACGAAAGAAGCCCTAGGAATCAACCTAACACCTTTTCTCTCCCAGCGAACATGACCAGGAGTAAGACAGAGAGCATGAAGAGTACTGCGCCTCTGCCCAGAGGCAATAGCTACCAAAAAGAGCGTCTTAACCGTAAGATGATGAAGCGAAGCTTCACCTAACGGTTCAAAAGGAGGTTTCGCCAAGGCCTCCAGGACCTTAGGCAGACTCCAAGACGGCACTAACTTAGAAAACGAAGGTCGTTTCAGAAAGAACGAACGAATCAAACCACTTAGCAGCGGGGAATTGGAAATCCCCGAACCATCCGAAAAACCCGAATGAATGGCCCCGATCGCCGAACGGTAGCCTCGGATAGTAGAAATAGATCTCCCTTTGTCAAATAACGAGATTAAGAAATCCGCAATTGAACCAATAGGAGCCTTAGAAGGGGTTTGATTCCTCTCTTTGCACCAAAGGAAAAAGACAGAGAGACGGGAATTGTAAATTTCCCTAGTAGAAACCCTACGACTGGACATTAAAAAGTCCGCGGCTCTATCAGAGAGACCCGACTGTCTTGCAGATTCCCTGACAGAGGCCAAGCAGTCAAATGAAGAGACTCCGGATTGTGGTGAAGAATCCCCGATAGGGGCTGTAACACCAGATCCGCTCTTAACGGGAGAACTAACGGCTGAGCCCTTAGAAGGCTCATAAGTTCCGGAAACCAATTCCTCCTGGGCCAAAAGGGAGCTATTACAAGCACCCTCGCCCGATCTTCCCTGATTTTCCGCAAGACACGCGGAATCAGTTGGAAGGGAGGAAAGGCGAATCCCTGAAGGTTCTCCCAGCTGAGGGAGAAAGCATCGAGAGCCCATGCTCCCTGATCGCGAACACGGGAGCAATACTTCGGCAGCTGGTGATTTAGCACCGACGCAAATAGATCCACTTCCAGTGGACCTAGGCAACTGCGAATGCGGCAAAATACCTCCGGATGGAGCATCCATTCCGATGGAAGATACCTGCCCCGGGACAGAAAATCCGCAATGAGGTTTTCCCGACCGGGGATGAAAGAGGCCACGGGTGTGATTGCCATGCGACGACACCACCTCCACAGCTGAGCTGCTAGGGCATTCAAGGCAACCGAACGAGTGCCTCCCTGCCGATTGATATATGCCGCCACAGTAACGTTGTCCGTGAGAATCAGAACCGAACGACTGAGAAGTTGACTTCTGAAATGGAGCAGGGTCAACAGAACTGCCATAAACTCCAGGACATTGATATGAGGAAGAGTCCCAAGATGAGACCAATCCCCCGCAACCGTGCTGCCGTTGCAGTGTCCTCCCCACCCCAACCGAGAGACGTCCGTCGAAACCGATATCGACGGAAGAGGGACAGAGAAGGACCTGCCTCGCGCGAGAAACACCTCGCTCGTCCAACAAGCGAGAAGAGACTTGATCTTTACTGGTACTGGAATCCAGACCAAAAGAGAGTCTTTTCCCGGCTTGAAGAACCTGAGGAGATGTCTCTGAAAGGGTCTGAGGAGCCGGCAGTCCTCTAAAACATCGACTAGACTGGCTAGATAACCTAGAAACTGAAGCCACTGTCTGGCCGAGACTCTTCTGGCCAGCAAGAGCTTGCGAGCCGCAGAGACAATGGTGAGAATCCTGTCTCGACTGGGCCGAGCTAACTGATTCCTTATGTCTAACACCGCCCCCAGAAAAACTGGGCTGCGAGTGGGGACTAACTCTGACTTTTCCCAATTTATTAGGAAACCCAAGTCTTGAGTAAGAGAGACGAGCAAACGAGTCTCGTCCAACAAACGATCGCGCGACTCCGCAAGGAGAAGCCAATCGTCCAGATAACAAAACAACCGCAGGCCGCCACGCCTCAGAAAGGCCGCTAGCACCGCTACAACTTGAGTAAAAACCCAAGGGGCCGGGCGCAGCCCGAAGGGAAGAGCCCGAAAACGATAAGTCTCCGAGAGGAAGGAGAACCCCAGAAGATCGCGAGATGCGCGATGAATGGGAATGTGAAAGTACGCGTCCTTGAGATCTATCGAGACCGCGTAGTCTTCCCTTTTGATCAACGGAAGAATGGAGGCAAGAGTCTCCATCCGAAAATGAACCGGAGGAATAAATTTGTTTATCCTCTTTAGGTTCAGTATCAAACGAAGTTTTCCCGAGCGCTTGGGAATAACAAATATTGGAGAAAGGGAAAGAGACGGCCTGTCTCTTACCCTTTCTATAGCCCTCTTTTCCAAAAGAGACTCGATCTCCTTCGAAGCATGAGACCGAGACAGGGCAGACATGGGAGGTGACCGAATTCTTATAGCCCCTCCGGGGAGCGAGGCGCAAAGATCTATGAAGAATCCGTCTCGCACGACGGAGAGAACAAACACGTCCCTGGAGATGGCCTCCCAAGCGGGGAGAAACGCATGAAGTCGGCCACCTACCACATTCGGTCGAACAAGCGCTCGGGGAAAAACATCAAAATCCAGGCTTGGCCTTCTGCGAAGCCATCGCCTTACCACGAGAACCTCTCGAAAAACCCCTGCCACGACTCCCTCTCCCACGAGACGGAGCTGGCTGAGGCTCAGGAGACGGGACCCTAGACACGCGACTGCGTTGACCCGAAACGGGACCAGCAGGTCTACGCCGAACAGGGGCCCGCGTTGGCTTAGAGCTAGTGTGAAACTGCTTAGTCATATCCAAGATCTGCTTTCGCGCATCGATCTCTCTTTGAAACACCGTAGCGAATTTACCACCAAAAAGCGAAGGACCCCGAGACGGAACATCTCGGAGAAGTTGAGCAATGCCCGACTCTCTAACACCCAGTGCTGAGAGAGCCGAGGTCCTGCGACGGAACGATTGAGACTCCGCCTGCCCAAGCGATTCGGGAACCGAAGCTTGAGAGGACGCATCCAAATCTGGTTCCACCCGAGTGGAATGAGACAAAGGAACGCTAACAAAGGCCTCCGCAGGCGGGTCCCCGCATGGTTCACCAAAAGTCTCCTCGCCCGGCGGAGCCCCGAGGGCCGCGGGAATAGGAGGCACATGCGAATCAGTCTCAGACAAAGAGGAATCAATCACAAAAGGCTGATTAGACTCAAAGCGAGATCCCTGAATAGGGACAGAAGTCAGGGTTGAAGAAGCCGGTACAAAGGACCAACCCTGATTCTGAGCAAAAGCCCGCATCATACTGAACATGTCAGCTTGAGAGGAGCTAGCCGGGTCAGCCAGGCCAGACGGGCAAGAGGCCGGCAAAGCCTTGCCGCTTTTCGCCTTTTTCTTGGCCTTTTTCTTGGCTGGCTCGACAAGAGTCGTAGCCGAAACCCTTTTCTTAGAACGCTTAATCGGATTCGTTCGGATCCCCGAAGCCTCTTCAGAAACACGAACCGATCCCTCCGCGGAGGGACGTTCACTTCCCATAAAGGGATTGGAGCGCTCATGGCGTAAGCCTAGAGAATCGCCCAAATCACCCATATTGGCTAGGCAAGAAGATGCCATAGCCATGGGTTGGGAGCTAAAAGCTCCCAGTGCGTGGGCAGACCGACATGACTCGGTATGTGCCCGATGACTACTAAAGGCATGTGAACCCACTATTGGACCGCTCGAAAGCAGCAATAGGGGAGCACTAGTAGTCACGCACTCAGGTGAAAACACCTGTTGCTCCGAAGAGCGTCCATAATTGTTAGCTCGAGCATTCCCATCAGCTGGCAACTGAGACAGCCCAGAAAGTACTCGTTCCCCCATATGGCGTTTGCCGGGGGCTAGGGTTTGAGAACCCAGACCAACATGGACTAAGCCCGTGGGTTGCCCTGCAGTAGTGGGGCGCGTCTCCCTAACGGATCAGAGCGAGTGAACGCTACCGTACGGGAAACAACAGCCCCCCCCTCTGGTCTCAGCGACCGGGGGATTGGATTCGAGATATCCAAACCACTAGAATCTGACGCCACCCACCCCGAAACCACAGGCTTCGGAGTTGACAATCCCGATTCAGTTAACGCCACCCGTCCCGAAGCCGCAAGCTCCGAAACTGGCAAACTCTGCAAGGGAACACCACTAGGCAACTTACCTTTAGCCCTCCTCCCTCCCCCGCGTACCGCTGTACTCGGGGGAGTTCTGGAAGGCCGAGTCGTCTTGCTAGACAACTCTTCGGAAGAAGCAGGTCTCCTTGACCCAGCTGCTTCTTCTTCCGAATTCATACCACTGCAATAAAACAGACAATAAAGTATACTTTTCAAATTAAGAAATACTTCAACTGAATGCAGTAAATAAAACTAAAGTTTATTTGGGAGATACGCACTAAAGAAATTTTCACAGCCTAAAAACCGTAAGAACAAACACCGAACCCGAAGGCTCGGTGACAAACGGAAACACCCGCAAACACGGAAATATCTACGTGGGGCTGACCGTGAAAGAGAAAAATAAATGCCAAGAAAGGGAATAAAAAAATCCCTTGCAATCGGCAAGAGTGACTAATAAAACACAAAGTACTATAATCTAAACGAATATAGGTACCTAAAAGTGCTTTAACTATGTGAAAAAGCGCACCAAAAAGATACTATACGACCTGATTTCAGGAGCGCTGTGACTATACGTCCTAACTCGTCGGGGGCGAGCAAGAAAGAGGAAGATGGCCGTAGCGTATTGACGCGCGTGAGTGGCGAAGGGGACAATAGGATTACAGGGGGTGCGCACAATATTGTGACACATGTGTGATAATTCTCGAAGGGGTCCCGTAGTCAAGACTACAGGCATAATAGGTAGGTATATATGATTTATTGCAGTAAATCCTTATATTAGAAAAAAAAATAAAATAAAATGATACTTCTATGAGGTTGTATTTTCTGCATGCAAATTACTTCAAGCCAAGGTGCATAAACCCTGCACAAATTTCCTGAACACCACAAGACTTCCCTTCAAACATTCTTTTTGGTGGCATATTTCCTCTCCGTTAACAACCCCTTATTACGAACCTTCACAAACTCCCTTCTTGACCACGGTCACTTTGCGTTTGTCCATACACCCGTAAGAAAGCATCTGGCATTCGCTGGCATACGTCTCACCGTCAGACGCGCAGACAGGGTCTATCTTCAACTGGTTGCAATCTGTCTTACAGATGCAGTGAGGTTTACCGTGAGGTTCATCAGATTCCTGGCAAACGGAGCCATACTTGCAGACCAGATGAACGTCCATGCATGTCAGCCCTGGGAGGCGTACACGAAAAGTGCAACTAGAATCTGAACCCTAAACTTTTAGAATCCATCTACATATTGGATTGTACATTCACAAGACACAGGTTGCTTCATAGAAAAGTTCTGTGATGTTATAATCTTATAAAAGCTTCATATTTTATAATATTGTTACTTCTCAAATATCTATAGAAATCCTCTATTTGGAAAAAATATTGAGGCTTTTCCTACAATCTTTGATTTTACTCATCTGAAATATGTATCTTTATATTTTAGTATCAACATCAAGTTATTTGGAGAGTTTTAAATCTAATTTTTAGTTCGGATAAAGAAAGTGAATTTATGAACAACCTGGCACAAATTTATTCTGCATTGTCTATTTCATAGTACATGAGTTGGTTAAAACAGCAAAATATGAAACACACTAATGAAAACTTGCTCACTGCAAAGCACAAACCTCATTTTTGCACAAACAAAAATTGCAAGCACATGGTGAGGATTACTAGTTGAATTTCCTTGTCTTTCTTTGCTAATCATTTAACCATTGTGCAATTATACCAAAATCATATGGCAGTCATTTGACAATCATATGGCACAAATCATTTATTTGTTGGCCTGAACATTCAAAATAAGTATATTATTTGATACTATGAGAATACAGTTTCCATTATTATCAAAACTAAAGATAACCTTTTAGTTTTTAGTAAAATGTTAGTTTACATCAGTTCACAATCCAAACTAACCATGATAAAATTATGAACAAAATTAAGAAAACAGGGAATGTATGGGAGGCACTTAACTTGGTGAGGTTAAGGGGTATACACAAACACATCATTTAGTTGGGTTTTTCTTAAATCCCTTTTAAAAGCGGCTGTTTGCATCTCTGTAATTTGGTGCAATACACGGTTTAGGTATCATTGGCCCATATTCTCGAAAGTGACAGAAGTTAAGCCTGGCTTAACTTAGGCCACTAATTTATGGAAGGCCAAAATTAACCCCTAAGTCCTGTATAAATTATATTATTTATATAACAAAATAAAAAACAAATATATTTTCTGGCATGAAATGAACATCAGAAATCAATTACATTATGAGGTTTTTTTATTTGCATTTAGTTCAAGAACTAGAGGGAGTCTATGATGAATTTTGTAGGATTAAATGTGGGTGACATATGGCTCTCCATAATTCAGTTGCCTAAATCTACACACTTAGGCGGGGGCTTAAACTTTGGCAGCTTTCAAGCATACAGGCAAATGATATCAGACATGTGTAATACTTGTAATTAGCTAGCTAGCTTTCTGATCAACTAAGGAACAGCTTTTGCATTTTCTCTATGAACCACTTCCGCTTTAATGCATGTGAACGTGCAAAAAGCACCACTCTGAAGAATTTGGAAGAGTATGCATAAAAAATATGAAAGTACTTTGAGGATAGAAGGGTATAATACGAAACATTTCCCAACAGAAAAATGCTGATGTAAGTCCCATTCCGTGAGAAAACAACAATAGAGGCAGAACATCTCAGAGTTCAAAAAAAGATAAAGAATGAAAATGGGGTTCAAGAATTTTTCAAGCAAATTTTAATTGTTTGAGAATCACAATGATTCCACCGACTGAATAATCACAATATACATTTAAGGTAAATAAGGTCACAAGGGGAAACCTATGTAAAGGTTGTTGGAGGAGGTCACTGCCAGTATCCAGCCATAGCCTGATGATAGATTAGCTGCCCCTTTGGCAGTACATGAAAAAGTCCAACTCCACTGGCTCAAATTCATTTGACTCTAGTGCACAGGTAGATAAAACTGGGAGAATAGTACTTAAAGTACCTCACATGCAAAAGAGGTTGGTTTTATTTCAGGAATTATATATTTGTGATATGTCATTTCTAGGACTTACTTTTTGGTGCTGGAGTGGGTGAGTTCTCAGATTGACTGGGAGTGGCTAGAGGAGTCTGGTTTGCTGGGTGTACTGGAACTGTGATAACAGTTCCTCCTCCTTCTCCTTGACCTCCTCCTCCTCCTCCTCCTCCTCCATCACCACCACCACCACCACCATCCGTTGGTATCATAGGGGGCTCAGAAGGGGGCCAAAGAGTGGTTTCAGGCCGATGGGTGGGCAAGACTGGATTGGGTGTCAGAATTCCCGGGATTACCGGCACATCGGGGACCGGTACAACGGGCTGGACGGGGTGTGAATCGCCCTGCTCAAAGCCTGAGCAGTCCGTACAGCGGATGTCCTTGCCGCTGAAGTTGTAGGCAAGGTCCAAGAGACGTTGGAGATTGGTGTCTGGTTGGTAGAGGGCTGGAGGCCGACTTGCGGGCTCGAGACGAGAAACAAGCACGATGGTCACACAGAATATGATGCAAAATATCCCTGTGGAAATCAACAAGATATGGCCAATGAAAGGTCACAAGACACCCTGTCAGGATGTGCAAAATTAAAATGCGGACAAATTGATCCAATACATTAAATTGACAAGATTTACCACATCCTCGTTGTAAAACTCGGACTACTAATAACCGCACGCCAGAAAAGAACCAAGACAAATATACTCAAATGTAATATTGGTACGGAAGTCTTTTCAATCACAAAACCCTTAACATAGTTTTTGTTGTTGCTTATTTCTCACCTATGAAAAAATCTCTACAAAACATTTGAAATTTACAGCAACAAGGGAAAAGTGACTCACCAATAACAACCCATCTGGCCTTCATAACAGGCTTGGCTATAAACCTATGAAGCATCTTCTGCAGAGCAGTGGTCAAACTAGCAGCTTCTTTGGTATCTCTAGACGGCGCTGGAGCAGGCACGGACGTTATCTCCAGCAGAGGAACGTCATCCTCGTCATCAGTTAACAGGCCTAATCCAAGAAGTATTAAAATCTTAACATCTACAGTAATACATATCGAACAATAATACATGCGTCTATGCCCAGTGAGGCCCTGCATTGTAAACATCCCGATTCAGATCCAGAAACTCTCTGAATGACACGCTCATAAGTAATACTGACAGTATTCTGTGTGTCCTAACAAGGGGATTGATTTCCTTGGCATCAAGGACATCGGAACCTATGGATTTTAGTCCTATCCAAGGGGAAAGCTTTTACAAATAATGTAATGACAGTATATACATGTAGTTCTAGCAATAAACCTTTGATCAGGGTCAAGTCATGATGAGTTCTAAATTTTCGACCATCTATTTATGAATCATCTTCAGGAACCGAATGAGCGATTTACAAGAAATGTTTAATATATAGTCAGGAAGGTTGACATCAAGTAAACTCAATCAATCAAATTACAAACAAAAAGGAATGAGTGTTTATTACAAAGGAGAGTAATTGGGAAGTATAACCAAGCAAATGGAATGTTCAACGGGGGATAAACAATTTGTTTACAGCAGGAATGTTGATTATTTGGGAAAAACATATTATTGAACAAGACACTGACCGTGTTCTTCAGGATCATCTTCAAGATCTAACAAAGGTATGTCACTGTCATCCAAGACATGGTTCTCGGGGACCTCAGTAACTTCTGGATGACAAGGTTCCAGGGCCACTGGCCTAGGCTCACTCTGGTTCTCATACTGGGCCAGGACTCGGTAGAGACTGGTATCCTGGCGACAACGTGGGCTGCCGGATTTCCTGTTCTTGAATTTCTGCATTCTGTACAAAACAGAGACATTTTCAATGCCTGTTATTATAGATCTACCAAAAGAGCAAGATATATTCTTAATACCACTGATAGACAATTTACTTGTTCTAGATTACTCAGTATGTCAAACACAAGAAGAAATAATTTTAATCAATTATTCAATTTAATTTAATTTAATTTAAAGTACAGTATGTTGTCCTGTATTGTTCTTTCTACCACTAGGAGAGGTGCACATAAATAAAAGTGTTTAAAAATGGCTCCAACTACATATGTGGACAGGTATCAAGCTTGAAGTGTTTCCTAGTTACACAAATTTAACTGTTCAGACTGCAGGACCACGGGCCCTGTAATACAAAGGTTTTAGATCAAATTTGAACGATATATGCATGAAACAATGATCTTGATTGGCCATTGTCAATTTACAACTGATCGCAAACCTTTGTATCACGGGGCACCGATATTAAAGCTGAAGGCTTATCACCATAACTGGGCGTTGTGGCGTGCGCCTATAATCCAGCTACCAGTGGAAGTTATAAACTGATTCAGCGGACCCAGGTTCGAGACTGAGTCACGTCTTTCGGATGGTGACGTTAAAGGTCGGTCCCAGACGTAAATAATCATATCTGATTGATACACGTCTGTAAAAACCCAATTACACACACACCATCCACAATTCTAATGTAGGCCATACACGGAATAGGAATGTGTTGGATTGTATAAACTCTTTCAACATTCAGCTAAGTGAATGCCAGAAGAACTAAGTGGGACTATTTGAATAATAATAATGTTCAGATACCCAATGCTTTACCTCACTTCCCAGGCATTTCAGATATCAGTACTCACAAAGAAAGTTCACAGTTGAGAGCACGACACCAGACATTAAGAGCCGAAGGCATGATAGCAACCACCATCAACCAACAAAAGAGCACCAGTAGCATCATGAACAAACCAAAGTCATAAATAGCAGGGATCTGTAAAGAATAGAACAAAGACAAATTGGCAATACATGTAAGTGTGAGAGTTATGTATAGGTTATAAAGGTCAGTTCATATGCATTTTTTAAAATTTGTTTTTTTAATATATTTTCATTTTAATATCATATTAAAAAGGAGTTATGTTGAGCAAAATGATAAAAACAATCAAATACTTGAATTATTGTAGGTGGTAAAAGCTGAGTTTGGAAATGAGCTATCCTAAGCCTGGGGTTCAGTCAGTGCCTTAAAGTACCCTTGAGTAGGGCATTCACCCATAATTAGCTAACAGGTTTTTCAGGTAGCACATAAAAAAGCATGGTCACGGAGCTCACTTGCAGGCATATACTTGTTCTTCAGCACTCCTGTAACATAAACAATCAAACTTCAGATTGCAATTAAAATGATAATATAAGATGCATGACAAGGTAACATATTTCATACCAGTATGTTACCACTTCACACAGGAAAGATGCGTAATAAGGTAACATATTACATACCAGTACATTACCACTTCACATTGGAAAGGGTCATGGCACTACAACCTGTTCAGTGCATTTCAGTTTATTCTACTTTAAGTGAAAATACATTTACTTTAGAATTTCAAAGGCACATTGGCAAGGTTTTATTTGTAAGGGAAAAAAATAGTTTAAAGAATACATAATGTAATGTACAACAACCTAAATGGTCTCCAAGTGGAGGGACCTAAAAAGAAGAGCTACATTTGTAAAACATAAGGCCTGCTGGTAAAAGTACTTTATATATTTTTTTTAAATCATGGGAGGAACAAAAGAAACAAAAAAAGGAGAAAGAAGAAAAAGAAGACGACAACAAAAAAAAATAATAAAAAGGAGAGAGAGAAAGAAAAGAATAGGGAATTCAAGGCAATATATAAGTATATAAATAGACAAAAATCACAAAAATTTGTAAGTATATAAATAGACAAAAATCACAAAAATGGACAAAAATCACTTCACCAGCAAGCATACCTGTGAGGCCATATTGGCTCCAAATGCCCCTGCTGTAGTGATGGAGGTAAAGAAGGTGGCACCCCCCGCCGTGGTAATGGTATGAGCCATCCTGAGAGCAGGATCTTTGATGGAGTCGGCTTGACGGAATGTGTTGACAAACACAAACACATCATCCACACCTGGATATGAATGGAAAAAAGGCATGACACAAAAACATACAATAATCATATGATTCAATTTAATTTGATAAGGAGTTGAGACTAATTTCAACAGGACAGCCCCACTAGTAAATAAAATACTATTCTTTCTGGGGGCCCTGTAGAAAAAAAGTAACACCAAGCTTGGGTCCACCTTACTTCATATTCCTTAACCTCATAGATTTATTATAATTTGTTTTAACTTTTGAAAAGTAATTAGCTCATTATTTTCCAATTCTCTAGTGTACCAATCACCTGAAAAAACTTGTTGTGTATCCCTGGAAAGTATAAAATCAACCTAAAAGATCTTCATCTGGCATTCTATAGGTCAATAGTACGAAGAGTACGAAGGAAATAAAGGATAACATGAAGGTGCATGCACGGAACCGAACTCCCCAGTTGGGTTGCGCGCAAGCCATTATCTTGGCGAGCATGTACGGGTGCGTTGAGTAGTCTACTCATGAGTAACCTTTACGCTTATAGAGAGTATAATCAAATTTGCAATATCTCTTTATAGAAGTAATATTTGAAGCCCATATTTTGAATATAGTATAACGTCATGGAACCTGTAAAATACAGAGCAAACTTTTTTTTTGTGATTGGTACCCTTTAAATAACTAATTACTATAGTAATAGTATGATACTAGTATGTTACCATTTATTAGGGCATATTACATGTACATGGCACAATCTTTTCTAGAATTTGACTTTTACATTTAAATTACAGTTTACATTACATATTGCACACACCCTTTGTAGCTAAAAACCTGTACAAAGACAAAGACCATCATCTGACCACAGCAGAAAAAAAAAATGTCTCAGTATAAACATTGGTAGTGTCATTGCCCACTTGATGAAAATATGAACATTTCAATTCAATTCAATTGAATTCATTAATGGTTTTTATTAACATGAATACGAGCAGTAACCCTTTTCTTGCGTTATACTGAACAGTCAAGCAGCTGATTTTCATTTTCATTTCATAGTGGTAGCTAATCATTATTTAAAAAAAGGTAATGCTCACAATGAGCACTTGAAATACTGTGCCGGTATCAGATGATATATATATATATATGTACTCTGTATATCAACTGAGGAAATGTGAGCTTACAATCAAGCTACATGTAACCATCAAGATAAACTTTAAGGGAGGTCAAATATTGGCTGGACATCAATTGTATACCATGACATACAGTACATGTACCAGCATGTACATGTATTCAATAAATATAGGATGAGGGTGAAGTCTAGGGCATAATCTTAGGATGGACAGATGGACAGATGGACAGAGGGAAGGAGTTTTTTTACTCCCTACATTTAATGCAGTAGGATTCTATTGTATGGCACATTCTGCATGGTCAATATCCTACACTAACTGAACGGTTGTGTCCACATTACACGTAAAACCAGTTTAACGACGAAAGCGGTCTTGAAAACCACATCGCGAGGTGGTTTTCAAAACTGGTTTCCAAGACCACTTAAGATCGCTTCCAAGACCACTTTGAGCATTCTCATTACACCCCAAACTGGTTTCCACTGAACTGGTTTCCACTAAACTAGTTTAAGGATGTAGATGAGAACGGGGTCATAGACATAGAAGAATCAAAAGTAACATTTATATTTTGTATCTAAATACCGTATATTATTTGCAAATACATGACTTTTTAGAACAAAATTGTAGAAAGATGAGAAAAACACCAGTGTTAATTGCTAAATTGAAAAAGAAGAAAAAAAAGAAAGGATCAATTCAGCCCCAAGAAACCCTTATCCTGTATGAGTTAGTACCAGCTCATTGTGCTTTTCAGCCTACCTATTCCAATGATGACAAAGACAGAGACGACGTTAAGAAGGCCGAGTGCCTCGATGCCAAAGAAGACATGGTAGCAGAAGTAGGCCAGACAGAAGCTGTAGATGATACTTAGGAGACCACAGATGGTCAGCCAGAGAGAGAAGGACGTGAAGACGAAGAGGAGAACAAAGATAGCAACAAAGGTCGGGATGGAGAGAAGGACATCATGGTAAATGGTCATCGACACCTCCTGGTCAAAGAGCTCTGTACCGCCATACAGGACATCAACTTTGCTGTAAAAAAAAGGGGGGAAAATGCCCATTAACAAATATTTAGTGCTGGTATGCATATGAGATCTATATTCATCATTGACACACTTAACATTACAGGGCAATCCAACCTTGATAATAAGATGATTTGTGTGAAAGCAGAAAAATAAGAAACACAGGATGGTGAAAGTCTGAAAGAAATCAGACAAGGAATAAGAAAGTTATGGATGTTTGCAATATGAGATCACTACATCTATGCGAATTTCAAACTGGCAATTTGGTGAGTCCATTGTGACATACTTTTGGACAACTCTCCCGTTTGTCGTACACATAAATATAATTAATTTGCGGTTTTCTCTTAAGCGCCTTACCCTCGGGGCAGTACTCAAAATATATTGGAGATAGTATATTGTCATAGGTCCTCATGAAAGAAAAAGGTCCTACTGAGTAATAAATTTTGAAAAACATGACATGTTAGTCATTTTGTGTGTTGGAGCGAATGGGGGAGTTGTCCGCAACTACATCACAGGTACATTACCTATTCAGCCACTTTGAAATTCCCATATGTATAGTGATTACAACTTTCAAAAATTCATAACTTCCTTATTGCTTGTCCGATTTTGTTCGAACGTTTACCAATCTGCTTCTCTGATTTTTCCTCTTTCTTTCAGAGCAGCTTGCCATTAAGTTTGGATTTCCCTTTAATATTCTGTTTTTATGAAGAACGTAATGTATTTGCCTCTAGACTATTTTTGTGTACAAATTGGTAATTTTTTGTTGAATTTTGTAAGCTTCTTTCACACTGGTTGATTTATTCTACATTTTATTAAAACTATGTAGAAGTGAAACATTAGAATAATTGGTGCCAATTTTGAGGAGGAAAAGCCGATTTATCTAGACCTCAACAAAGCTCTGAACCGCTATGGGTTAAAGGTCCAAATTAAATGGGCCTCTGAGAATTATACTCACAGAAACCCTATATGAATAAGGAAAAGAAACACCCTTACTCTGTAGATTTCTTGTCCAGGAGTTTTATGTAAGTAAAGATAAACTTCTTGTAGGCTTCATACGCTTGGGATCTTGTCATATTCTCACTTGGCCGTCCAAACCAGACCTAAAAAATAATTACAAAAATTATTTGTGATACAAGAAATCTTGACAAAGATGAAATATATTTGATATTCTCAATTTAAAGGTAATGTAAAGTTTTAAAGCCTTAAAATTCAATTTTATCATGTATTTACATTTATAAAAAAAAAAAAAAAAAACCAACCACAAATAACTTCAACAAATTTTTGGAAATGTCATTATTTGTAAAAAAACCCCAAAGTACATGATTATTGTTTAAAATCAAAAGACTAATAATGTGATACACCAGGATAAATAAACATCCTAGCATCAAAAATATGTTGTCATTTCAATGTACATGTAGAGGTATCATGGTTTAGTGGATACGTCACGCGACTGTGGATCACATGGTTCGCGGTTCAAGTCCCGCTGCGGCACTAATGTCCTTTGGCAAGATATTAATCTACATTTGCCACGCTACTGTGGATCACATGGTTCGCGGTTCAAGTCCCGCCGCGGCACTAATGTCCTTTGGCAAGATATTAATCTACATTTGCCACTCTCCACCCAGGTGTAGTAAGTGGGTACCTGGTAGGAATTTATTCCTTGAATGCTTTTAGCGCCTTAGGGCAGCTCGGCTAAAGCCAGGGTAATAGTAGTACTTTCGCGCCTCGGAATAGGCTACCTAGATAGATGGCGCGTTATAAATGTCTATTATTATTATTACATGTATACCATTATGATTGAATTTGTGATTAATTTGGATCTTCCTGCATAAGTCTATGAATAATTTCTAACTTTGAGATGGAGAAATGTCACAATTTCAAATGGATGGAAATGACATCTATAACACACTAGGAGGAAAATAAACAACACAAAATATGAACAGCAGATTATAAACTTTTTTTTTTCAATCCAGAAAATATGAATATTAGCTTAATAGTTTTTGGAGCATGAATGAAATTAAATAATGTTGATACATGTACATATATGCTCCTAATATCAGACAGCAATGAATATTAACACAGGAATTTTAATTCCACTTCTTATCTGTAATGAGTATATACATGGACAGCAAACAGTGAAGAACCAGTTTGACTAATGGGTCTTTTATATCTGTATTTGCATTATTTCATTGGTGAAATAACAGAAACAAATATTTTAATGAAAGACGGGCAAACAAAACAAAAAAATAAAACAGACCAGGGAAAACAAACAAATCAGTGAAAGATAGAGAGGAAGAGAAAGAGAAAACAGAGTTACACGTATCATTAACTTTGAGCCCAAATCAAGAGTACCAGTATGCCAAATTTAATGAGACAAACGATAAAAAAATTATATTTTCATAAAAGAAAGTTAAAAATGATAACCGTTTGTTGACTCACTAGTACATGAGTGGTTACAAGAAAGAAAAAAACAAGAATTGAAATAAATGTTCATTTTCAAACTTCCTACCTCAGTTCGGATGAACTTTGATCGGCGAGCCGTGCTGTTCATGTGCGTGTCAACAAACCAATAGAATGTCTGATGATTCATAGCCATCTTCAGTGTACCGTTGATGTCTGCTAGCTCAGTACCCATACCATCATATCGAACCTGAACATAGATAAAAATGATGACTCAAAGTGATGTCCGCTAGAAAAGTCTGTGCCTACAAGTCCCAAGTAGTTTCTAAAAGCTATAAAAGACTGTCCGCTATCTTTGTTCATACACATGATAAATAACATGACATCTGTCCATGGTTGGTTTTAAAAGAAGCAGAAAGATTAAAGAAACATATCAATGAAAGTTTGAAAAGAAATAAGAAAATTATGAATTTTTTGGATGTTGTAATCAATCAAACACAAATCGGCAACTCCGTGACATTTCTTAAGAGCTCTTTTCCCATTTGCTCTGTACATAAAAATTTATAAATGTTCATTTTCTTTGTTTTTGATGAGGGAATAGATTTGAACCATACAGGTTTTGTTTAAAAGCATAAGTTAAATGATTATATCTAGGGTGCATGTATGATAAAATATTTTTTTTTTTAAAGAGCTCCTTTCCCATTTGCTCTGTACATAAAAATTTATAAATGTTCATTTTCTTTGTTTTTGATGAGGGAATAGATTTGAACCATACAGGTTTTGTTTAAAAGCATAAGTTAAATGATTATATCTAGGGTGCATGTATGATAAAATATTTTCTTTAGAGAAAATGGAAAGGTATGATTTTTTCACTACAGGGCAAATGGGAGAGGAGTTGCAAGATATGTCACGGAGTTGCCAAGTTGTGCTTGATTGATTACAAGTTCATAACCTTATTATTTCTTACCTGATTTTGCTCAAAATTTCATTGATCTGTTTTTTTTTTCTGCTTGTTTTAAAACCAAGTGGATATTAGAGTGGACTTCCCCTTTAAGTTTGTACTCAGCTTATCAAAGCTCGTCTTTCTTCCAAACTCTGAACTCTTCAACTGTATTGTACTTGGTATCTGTATTCAACTGTATTGTACTTGGTACAAAATTTCAATATGGCACGAAAAAGAGACATGATAACAAAGCTTTTCGACCTGCACTCATCAGGTTATCACGCAGGTATGTAACAAATTACTCGAAATCAAATATATTATACTCGAACAAAAGGAGTTCGTCCAAGCTTTGCAATTGTTCTGAAATTACGGCGTCCGGGTTCATCAAGTATAATATAGTTGATTTCGAGTAATTTGTTACATACCTGCGTGATAACCTGATGAGCGCAGGTCGAAAAGCTTCATTATCATGTCTCTTTTTCGTGCCATATATATTGTATTGTACAGTGTACTTGTTTCTTAATGTACCTTTCCTTAAATTGCAGCTGGAAAACTTAACTGTTAACAGCAAGTTCAGATCTATATTTACATGTTCATGTATGTTGGTACTTTCCCTTTCCACATTCTTAAAGGGAAATCCAACCTTAATAGCAAGTTGCTCTGAAAGAAAGAGGAAAAATCAGAGAAGCAGATTTGTGAAAGTCTGAAAATCGGACAAGCAATAAGAAAGTTCTGATTTTTTCAAAGTTGTAATCACTATCCATATGGGAATTTCAATTTGGCGGAATAGGTAATGTCCCTGTGATGTAGTTGTGGACAACTCTCCCATTTGCTCCAACACACAAAATGACTAAAATGTGATTTTTTTCAAAATGTATTACTCAGTAGGCTCTCTTTCTTTCATGAGGACCTATAAGAATATGCTACATGTATCTCCATTATATTTTGAGTGCTGCCCCGAGGGTAAAGGCGCTTCGGAGAAAAAGGCAAATTAATGATAAATTTGTGCACAACAAATGGGAGAGTTGTCCACAATTATGTCACAATCGACTCATCGAATTGCTAATTTGAGATTCGCATAGATGTAGTGATCTCATTTTTCAAACATCCATAACTTTCTTATTCCTTGTCCGATTTCTTTCAAACTTTCACCATCCTCTTCTTCTCTCATATGTCATCCATATCAGTCAAAATTGGCAGTTACTGAAGTAGGTGACCAGGTCTGGGTTGTCTACCTCTGTGAGTGGGCATGGGGGTCTCATCACAGGACACTCATTGATAACATGTATGGGTTTGTCCTGTTTTTCTTATTTTTCTGCCTTCACAAAAATCAACTTATTACCAAGGTTGGATAGCCCCTTAAAATTTGAGCCAATAATCAGTTTGACCACATATGTGTACTCCATTTCCACTCAGCTTGTCTTTGCCAGCAACATGTATGAACTGTACATGTATTATATACCTGCAATATACTAAAAGCATAAATTGTTTTACAGTCTGAATAACTTTTCAATGGCATTAGATCCTCTAACATTAAAGGAAAAATTGTATACAATGTTATTGAAAATTATCACATGTACATGTAGGCTCTCACTCAACTACATGTAAATGTTTAACTTTTCCATTTTACCCCTGCAAAGTTAAGTTCTCTGCCATCTTCAAGTTTTTCAGATTTTCTTTCCATCAAATTTCAAAAAATAAATACTACATCTCATTAAACAGTCTAATAACAATATGTTACACATGCAGTTCATACCCTCAACACAAGCTTTACATTTTTATCAGCATTATCTCAATTAGAACATGACTATTATATAGGTAGATTATTCCTTTAACCCTTTGGAGACAATTAATTGACCGCATTTTGTGGTTTGGCTCAATAATTTTTGATTCAGAGCTCTAAAAAGTACCAGATGCATGAGTAGAAAGAGCAAAAATGTCTGCACAAACTATGTCCATTTTTGTTGCATGACCATATTGCATTTGATGCCAGGAATTGTAAAAACAAGAATAAGCATTAAAATCTTTAAATTGGCAACACATTGAGAGGTTCAAAATTATTATATTTCATCAAAATGACCATTTTCCCCCAACTTTTCGACAAAATTTGTAACCATGTATATTGTTTTCAAAGACATTACTATTAGAACCATGTATAGTACTGTACATGTTATTATTGTTGCCAATTTGAAGGACAAAATGTGATCAATTTAGCCCTTAAATAATTCCTGTCCTGAAAGGGATAAAAGAGAAAAATCAAAAAGCCATATCACTGTTTGGTATTGAGGAAATTAGATCTTTTCCTTTCCTGTTTAACAAAACATATCTTGGCAGCGCACCTTTAGGACAATTAATGGAATGGGGAGGGAATGGGGAGGGGTTGGGGTTGATTTCCAACCACTCTGCGCTTGTTGTGAAAGGTACACTTTGTGTAAGTGTCAATCAGAATGTTTGCAAGAGTGAAGGAGTCACAAAAAGATTTGACTAGTTTAAAAGTATTATGATAAAAGTACATGTATGAGGTATTTCTGATCAAATAAAATATACTTATGTAAAATCAATACCAGAAACATTGCCTCCCATTTAACAAAATGCATGTTAAGGAAAAGTGAATCAGCAAATGAAGTCTGCTTTCTTGAACACATTTAAGTTCCTTCTTTCCAAACTTTGTTTACATGTACCCTCCCTGCCTCCCCCGTCTCCCCTTCTTTCTTTCCGTCCCTCCCTCCCTCCCTTCCTGATGACTCTGTCTGTCCCTCCCTCCTTCTCCCTCCCTTCCTCCTCCTCCACCTTCCCTGCCCCCCTTGTCTCCCCTTCTTCCCTCCCTCCCTCCCTGATGCCTATCTGTCTGTCCCCCTCCCTCCCTCCCTCCCCCTCTCTACCTCCCTCTCTACCTCCCTCCCTTACATGTACATGTAATCCCTCCTTTTCCTTCCCTCCCTCCCTCCCTCCCTGCCCCCCCCCTCTGTCTTCCATTCTTCTCCCCCTCTTCCTTTCCTCATGTCTCTGTCTGTCCCTCCGTATTTAATTGTATTGTATGAGAATGATTCTCATATGATGTATATGATGATAAGTATGAATGGCAGCATGATGCAGCAAAAATGCATTACAAAGGACAGTAGCATACATTTTATGAGGTTTCGTTCACAATGTCTGCTTTTCAATATAAAGAAACCAATTCCTGGGCTTGGGATTTTTGAACCGGAGGTACCTAATTCTTTCAAGTCATCATACATGCTCACTTGTTGCAACACTGTAACCATTGGAAAATGATCAAAGGGGATTTCCCATTGATTTAATTTATGAATACCCCATTTGTAATTTGACAAGGAATAGTTCACAAACACACTAGTTTATTTTATTTTGTTGCAACACTCACTATTGGACAATGGCAAAAGGGGGCCTCCAGTGACTGTATTGATATTGTTCGTAATAACTTCATTGATTCAATGAACAAAAACATGTTTTTTCCAGGGATTTGAAGTGAATGGTATACATAGCGATTGTAATACATGTGCATCAGGGCAGCGTTTCATCAAGTGTCTTGTCAGTGATTTTTACTGACAAATTTGCTCTCAGCCAATCAGATGCGAGGATTTCAGTAGCTTATAACAGCTGTCGGTAAAAATCACTGACAAAATGCTTGATGAAACGCTCCCCTGAATGTTGAAGTCCAGACTAAGGAAATGTATCATTCTAAATACAAATGTATTTATGCTTATTAAAGCCTACTGTACATTCGAAGTATTCCATGAGGTTGGGGCAAAAATTATTATGATGTCGATGTAATGCTGGTATGAGATCTTCTAAATACATACGGAAGATGGAACAATCTGGTGAAGATTTCTACACAATGAATAGAAGTGCCCAGCCAGAATCATTCCTGTTTCAGTAGGTAATCTTTCAAAGCTTTCATTGCTTAAAATGCATTTCTTTTGTTTTTCACCACCACCATACATGCAATGGACATCCATGTACATGTACATGTAATATTACATACAATATTGTTCTGCCATACTGATTCGCCATGAGCTAGAGTACTTCTCAATTTTAGCAAATATTGTTATGGTTGATAGGAGACATAGTTCCTTACTTCTGGTATGTGAAAAAAAAATTGCTCCAACCCCATAGAATGAACCATTCATGAAGATTGGCTACACAATGTACTAACCAGAGTATATGAATTTGATCATCAAGAGTCATTTTCCTAAGGGTGGATAATATTCTTACACACAACCCATTTAGACCCCCCCAAAAAAAATACAACACTATAGAACATGCTGAATAAGGACACCAGGGTGAACAGCAACAAAGACATTTCCCAGGAATGATCCAGATTCCTTAAATTTCTTTCATTCATTGAATATACACCTATATAATTACGTATCTTTAAAAATTTTTTTTTTTTTTAATTTCCATTTTTTCACTTTTCGCATTGGTGTCCCTATACATGTACATCTTCTTTCACAGTAGAAGTACATGTACAATGTATGTAACTATCAATGGCCACAATCTTATAGAATGGAATCAACAGAATTAGCTTTGCAGAAGTGTTGAAAACTTGGAAAAAAATCTTTGGATTGAAAACCATGGAGACTCACATATCATATGCTTAATGATGCTTCTGAGATATGCTCTAGCAACAATTGTTCTTTAACCCCTACCATGCCGTGGGCGGCAAATCCCGCCTAAAAATTTGAGTGTTGAACATTCTGTTTAGGCTCAGAATGGCTTGAAAATTCTTCCCCATACAGAAACTTGTGCCGACAATATAATGTTTATTCCTATGTAATATATCTTTTCCCAGTTTGCTCAAGGGAACACATAATGAAAGTTAATATTTAACTCTTAAAATTTCATTTTTGACAATTGCTCAAAAATCTGGTGGCATAGAAGGGGTTAAATCAAAGATGAAGGGTTAGGGTTAGGGTTGCAATTAGGTTTGAGGTTAGGTTCAGTTCAGGACTGCGGTTAGGTATAGTGATTGGTCCAGGGTAAGGGTTAGGGCTGCAATTAGATTTTATTTTAGGTTCAGTTCAGGACTGCTGTTAGGTATAGTGATTGGTCCAGGGTTAGGGTTAGGGTTAGGGTTGCAATTAGGTTTGAGGTTAGGTTCAGTTCAGGACTGCGGTTAGGTATAGTGCTTGGTCCAGGGTTAGGGTATAACTTAGCAGTCAGACCCAACTCCGAAAAACCGAACCGAATGTGAATACGCCGAAAATGGCGTTTAACGCATGATGAATATAGAGCCCTCGTAGTTCAATGCGACTCAGTGCGTACGAAAGGCATGGGGAAAATCTTGCAAAGCCAACATGCTGTCGATATACATTTCTGAAAAATAATTCTGCGGATAGATTTATTTCAGGTATATCATAATGACAAATTATTCAAGGACTTTGGAGACAAATGACCCGCACCATTTTTTTTTCTTCCAAAATATAAATTAAATTACAATTAAAATTCCTCCCATCAAGCTTCTTCATTTACTAACCATTGTCTACGGCGGACCGTTGAATATTAATGAGTCAGAAAGAAGAGGATCTTGGGTATTTGATTCCAGATCATCGTGACTTGGCTGTGAACCAGAATAGCCTGGTGGTTAAGTCGCTGCCCGGCAAGCAGTAGATGACAGGCTCGAATCCCGCTGGTTCCAATTTTTTCTGACTTGTGTTTTTCATTACAGATCGAGCATACGATCTTTAACACTGGGAGTAAAAATGCCTAAAAATTTGTTTACAAATTCCAAAATATAGTTTCTCACTTGGTTGACTTTGCAAGACTTTCCCTATGCCTTTTGTACACACTGACTCGCATTAAACTATGAGGGCTCTATATTCATCATGTGTTATACGTCGTTTTTGGCGTTTTTACCTGTGCTCGGTTTTCGGAGTTGGGTCTGACTGGTTAGGGTTAGGGTTGCAATTAGGTTTTAGTTTAGGTTCAGTTCTGGATTGGGGTTAGGTATAGTGATTGGTCCAGGGTCGAAGTTAAGAATTCGATTAATGTACGATATTGAACATGGAGCAATTGTTGCTAGAGCATATACATGTTGTACAGCCATCATAATGTATGCTCATATATATCTACATCTGTAGAGAAACTAATGTATGTAGCTTTCTGTACTGACCTATGACGTTATGTACTCACCATGTCATCAACTTGTGATGGGAAGAAGTACGTCATGAGAGAGTTTGGAGGGAGACAGTGGCCAACCCTGGCCAATGCTGGATCATTAATAGACTGGGAAGACATGGAACAGAACCGGGTGAAGCCTGGTTGCTTCATGATGTCCATCTCAATCTCATGAATCGTCTGGAGTCGCTCTGTTGTAAAGATGTTTTGGTCTTCTCCCTTCGCCATGTAGACCAGCTGCAGACGCCATGAATGGGCCCGGGGCATCAGTCCTGCAGAGCGCTTCTTGATGCTGTGCCCCCGCAATCGCTTTATGTCTTCTTTAACTGTACTTGAGTTGATAACTGATGAGATGTTTTTAGTTGTACTGTTTGTATTTTGTTTAGCCTTGTTAACTGGAGTGTTTTGATGCTTTTGCACGAGTTGATCAGTATCTCGGTTGAGTTGGTCAGTGTCTTTGTTGAATTGTTGATTGCTATGCGCAAGTTGCTTGTTGATATTCAAGAGATGATCAGAAGGGATGGGGCTGAATACATCGTCTGGAAGGTCTACCCCTGCCTCTTTATGACGGCTCAACTTTGTTTTGATATGCTTCTTATGGACATTGTTCCTATGTTTGGAATCTCGTCCAAAGTCCTGGACAGTATGATCATTCAAGTGCAACCCACCTACTCTAGCTGGAGGCTCAAAAGTGCTTCGCCTGGGTCGCTTTGGAACGTAGTTATCCTTCTGTGCCAATTCAAGCATCTCCCGTTTGAGAGTGGACGGATGGTTAGGAATCTCGAATGCATCCAGTGATTTGTCCCACTGAGGAGAAGGTTTGACGACCATGACAGCCAGTGTCCCCAAGAGCAAAGACACAGCACTCACAGTGATAAGAGTCACCACACTGAAGGGCACGTTGGAGATGATTTTACCTATCCTGAGCCAGAAGGGGTGAACCTTCACATCTTTGCTCTCAGTGAGAGCGCATGGATCCGATCTGGAGCGCATAGCATCCAACACCTCATTGGCGGCATTACTGTTCTGCAAGCCATCTCCACTTCCAGAGAGATCTGAGGAAATTGACTCGGAAGAGGATGAAGAGGGGGAGGAAGAGGATGGGGTTGCTAAGTTATGCAACTCACGAGGTCTTTGGACATTAGCAGCATAGAATGTGACCTCATCATCCCCTTGCCAATGTTCAATGTGTGGCTTGAGTCGTAGCTGACCGACCATCTTGAATTTTTTTTTAGTTACAACCTTGCTCTATTCTCCAAGAATACTGGTGATCTACTGCATTGCCTCAAGGATAAAAGGCACCGTTTCCCTCTAATTATAGTCACCTACAGTTTTAAGCCATCCTCCACTTTAACAGTTTCCCCATGACATCAAATACCTACATGTATGTATTTTGTCAAAAAAAGGTGTGTCAGGGGCACACGACAAGGGAGACCAGATTCTTATTTGGTGGAGCAATACTGAAACTGCACCTTTGGAAGAGAATATCATTCAATATAAACCAAAATTCTGTGAAACTCCAGTCCTGCAGTTAAGGTGCATTCCAATGAAAGAAGACATCTAATGAACCTTTTAACTGTTCATGATTAAAACTTCTATCCTTTGGTGCTGCTAATTGATGCAACTCTTTCTTCTCTTATTTTTGGAATGGAATAGTGTCAGCTACAGGAAGATCAAAATCTTTGGATCTTTTATCATCTAGGACAACGTCTTAGAGTTGACACACACAGTCATCCGTTATCATCAGAGTGATGTTGGCTTCACCCCTGGCACTCATCTCATAATCCCTGCTCTGCTATGTGTCCATGATGCTGATTCTTCACCTTAACAATAAAAGGAAGAGAAAAGAACATTCAAGTACACTTTATGCTGTATAATCATAATTAAAATCTGTTTTCAATCAAATATAATGACAATCATTTCCCTCCGGGCATTAAAATTTTCTACTGAAAAAGAGACCTGAGTAAGAAATTATTACTTGATTATATGAATCTAGGGGTTCACAGTATACCAAAAACATATATGTATATGTACATACAGCTAATATTAAAGTAGAACACTGATGATTTTAAATATTGGCTTAATACTTATTATTGCATAGATGGCATAAATTAAACAAGGTTATCCAAATTTAAAGCTTGGAAACATTTGAATTAATGATTATTATCAATTATAAAACGGTAAAATACAGCCCCCGATATAGCAGCTGAAAAGCTCCTTGAACGCTGCTGAGATGTGTGACGACACAAGAGGGGCGAGTCCTGTCTAAGCAGACGATGTCCCATAACATTATACACATTTTTCAGTGCCTGTTTTGTCATCTCCTCTTCACTTATTTCTCTTACTTGACTAGCGTCAGTCTTAATGTTAGTCTGTTGCCTCACTCTTAACTTCGTGTATGGTATTATTTTGATGAAAAATGCAGCGTTAAAAAAATAAAGGAATCAGTCACTTGTAAACAAAATAAGACGCCATTGTATTTTCAGCTGCTTGCACCGCGGCATGTTCGGCGTTTCAAGAGGGAACGAATACCATCCAGCTATTATTCGCAGGGCTTTTCAATTTGAAAATGGGGTTTATTTCATTGATCATTGACCCTTCTCCTGTGTATTTACAATCAAACGGTTTTAGTTATCAGAATCAGTTCACTTTCCCTTTTCGAATGGTGTGAAATAAGGTCATGTTTAAATGTACCAAACTCTTTATAATTTGATAAATAATTGCATTGCAATTACGTTCATTCATTATAGGATGTCGTCTGCTTAAGCAGGATCGATCCCTCGTATGACGACATCAAAACATCGCTATATTTCTGGCGAATCCTCGGATATTCCACATGCTGAGAAGAGCTTTTATTTATGTTGTTTTTATAATCATCATATACGCAGTTGACATAAAACTTATACGATTGCCATCTGTAAGCTTCCCAATTTCTAGTGATACATTAATTGCCATATTTGTGATTTTCTTGAGTGTTCTACTTTAAGTCACAGTTTGTGGCAACAGATTTCACTTACATGTATGAAGCCAGGCACAAAGTAAAGCAACAATATTTGTTTGCAATCATCTTTTTCAGAGTATCAACCACTTCAACTGAAACTAAGGGACCTAACCTAGTCTGACCATGAAGCATACTGAACTAGATGAATCTTCGACCGCGCGCGGTCGGAATTTATGCCTCCGCCATCACCAGTGTGGAAATGTATGGCATGTACACTCTAAAAAGGATTGGTCCAACAAAATTACAAATCTTTTCACTTAAAAAGCACAGGAGACAGAAAATTTATTTCATTTCATTTTCAAATAAAAAAACTTACCATTGATGACTTACAATCATCAAATACACCAAGGAAATAAGATATTTTATAGGAAATAAGATATTTTATAGCAAATAGACCACTGTCCCCTTGAAATTTCTAAAATAGGTAGGCCTAGACTCCATACATCACAAACCATTTTTATGTATATAATGACCTCTATGATCTTTGACCTTTGACCTTGAGACCGTAAAATCTAATCAGTTCATCGTCTCTCACATATGCATACATGGGCCAAGTTACAAACTGATCCAAAAAAAACCCCCAGTAATTTCATGTAATTTTATGTAAATTGACCTCTGTGACCTCTGACCTTTGACCTATTTACCCCAAAATCTAATCAGTTCATCTTTCTATGGGTATGCATACTGGTACCAAGTTTGAAGTTCTCACCTCAGATAGTTCTTGAGATATTGCGGTAACGGTGATAAAAACCACTAATTCCAATATGTAATTTCATGTAAATTGACCTCTGTGACCTCTGAACTTTGACCTACCTACCCCAAAATCTAATCAGTTCCTCTTTCTATGGGGATACATACAGGTACCAAGTTTGAAGTTCTTACCTCAAATAGTTCTTCAGAAATCGTGGTAACGGTGCTAAAAACCAAGAATTTCATGTAATTTCATGTAAATTGACCTCTGTGACCTCTGACCTTTGACCTACCTACCCCAAAATCTAATCAGTTCCTCTTTCTATGGGGATACATACTGGTACCAAGTTTGAAGTTCTCACCTCAAACAGTTCTTGAGATATCGCGGTAACGGTGCTAAAAACCAAGAATTTCATGTAATTTCATGTAAATTGACCTCTGTGACCTCTGACCTTTGACCTCCTTACCCCAAAATCTAATCAGTTCATCTTTCTATGGGGATACATACTGGTACCAAGTTTGAAGTTCTCACCTCAGATAGTTCTTGAGATATCGCGGTAACGGTGCTAAAAACCAGTAATTCCATGTAATTTCAAGTAAATTGACCTCTGTGACCTCTGAACTTTGACCTACCTACCCCAAAATCTAATCAGTTCATCTTCGTATAGGGAAACATACTAGTACCAAGTTTGAAGTTCTTACCTCAAACCGTTCTTGAGATATCGTGGTAACGGTGCTAAAAACCAAGAATTTGTATGTAATTTCATGTAAATTGACCTCTGTGACCTCTGACCTTTGACCTACTTACCCCAAAATCTAATCAGTTCATCTTCGTATGGGGATACATACTAGTACCAAGTTTGAGGTTCCTACCTCAAATGATTCTTCAGATATCGCGGTAACGAGAAGTGGGACGGACGGACGGACGGACGGACGGACGGACAACCCGAAAACATAATGCCTCCGGCACCCACGCCTCCGGCACCCACCTTCGGTGGGCGGAGGCATAATAAAAATACAAGCACAATGCCCCTTTCGTTTTCAATTTCTTTTCTTTTCTTAAATTAATCAATAATTGCATATTATTTGGTTATAAAGTGTTTACTGTTTAACGTATGGTTTTCTGTTTTCACAGTGAAAAAATAATCTTGCACAATAGTAGCTGTAGCCAAAGAACAAAATAGATACAAGCTGTTTAACAGCGTTCTCCAGATGGCACTGGGAGCAAAGAGTGTGGTTATATTACTGTACACAGAGAATGCAGGCCTACATGCAAACATACTGTAATGCAAGGAGTGATATCGATGTACATGTAGACAATGATCTAATTATCAGGACCTCTTCAATGTGTGAGGAGTCTGCATAATTCAAGTATGATATCCATACATTCTTGAGGCATCCATGGATGCATGTACATGTAGATGTATGTAAGCACTTCTTTTCTGAGATACATTGTGCACATGTAGGCTACAAGAAAGTGATGTTTACTGTAAGTAGAGTCAAGTTTATGTGAGTGCTTAATTCAGGCCGCTAAAAGGATATTATTACAGATATTAATGAAATTCCTTACAATCACTAGATACAAACGTAGCATAGAGTACTGTACATACATGTACATGTCCTACATTAAAATTTGAAAAGGGCAAATTGAAGAAAAAATAATAATTCAGTATCCCTCTTGGTTCCCCATGGTTTTGTACATGCTCCGTTGCACAGCTGTCAAGAACCTTTCTTCAACAAAAGGCTATTCTTAATTTAGCCTAGTCATCATAAAGACCTTGAAATTTATAAAGCCTATAATTGCTAGGTTGACTGGTTTGAGTGATATTTTGCCATTGTATAATAATTTATAATAATTGCACGACAGCCTTGGGCCTTCAGATGTTTCCCTGTAATCCCTGACCTACATGTACATTCAAGCATTACCCACACAACCAATGCACAGTCAAATAAAGTGGGTACATAACATTTGCGTGAGCTTGTGTAAGGCATTTCTGTCTATTCATATTTTTTTCTTAATGAAATGAAGCATATATAAAGAAATCTATACTTCTTATAGCACAAAAGGTTCTGAGTTTTTCTGAGCAAGGCCAATCACCTATATATCTATTATAGCAAATAAAAAATGGTCATAAAAATCACCTGAACATTACAGCTGTGAAAAATAACAGGGGGGGGGGGTAGAAGATGCATGCATGTCTCCCCCCACTCTGGACTAACATTAATTGCTACAGGCCTTGTGCACATGATGTACAATATAAATCCCTTAATGCCACAACTCATGAATTAATATAATCCTAATAAGACAGTGAATATATTTGATAGCGTCAATAATTACTCTGGACTTTTATTTAACATTTTGAAATACATGTAAAAAGAAAAATCATTCCATGATGTATGGAAAGTAAGATAACATGGATTCCTGACAATGGTATGGAATGTCTTTGAAAGCAATCTTCTGTCTAACCTGATATCTCATGATATTCATACAGATTTTTATGATTAATAAAAAAGGAGTTATTTCATGTAGCACAGCCTGATCAGTTAGTCATAGACGGACTTTTTTGAAAGTTTGAAGACCTGTAGAAAATATGTATTTATTTGAAGAGAGTTATTTTATGTTTCATTGTGAAGGGCATGACTGAAGTACATTGTACATGTAGTTAAATTTTGATAAAATGTGGGTGCTACATGTATGGTCACCTACTAAAATTACAGTCCATAAAATATTCAACGTCACAGATGGACAAAATACCTACTCTTATAAAGCAATCAGACTCGGTATCAAACTTCACATGTATAATAAGCCCATTCAAGAAGAACTTTAAAGGCAAGCTTTTCTTCGTCCAAAATTAGGAGAATTAGGGCATTTGTACTGTGTCATATGGGAGTGAAATGATTAACAATTATCAATAATATTTTATGCCTTCCAAATTCTTCCAAGAGGTTGAAACCACTATGATACGTACAAATACTTTATCCTACACTCTAAAAAGTCAAATGTTAAATCTCCATTTAAAAGGTTGGAGGAGTGAAAACATTTTCAAAATGGTAAATGAACACTTTTAACATGCTGCATCCAACCTTTAAACTATTAGATCCAGCATGTTAAAAGTGTTAATTTACCACTTTAAAAATGTTGTCACTCCTCCAACCTTTTAAATGTAGATTCAACATTTGAGTTTTTAGGGTGTATCTGAGCAAGATTCTAATAAAACAACAAGAGAGTCTAAACTCTATGGCCCGTATTCTGAACTCCGGTTTAACTTAAACCATGGTCTAAATGTGTGGTGTAACTATGGGTAGCCAAAAATGTCAAAACTTTGTTTACACTGTGTGTTCCTTATGTTTACTGGATTCTGGTTCTCATGCTTTAATGGTCAAGAAAACTATTGTACTTATCATTCCCAGACAGTTTTAAATAGTCTGAGTACCAAAAAATGCTGATAAATTGAATATCTACTGTTAGAGATCTGTGTCACATTTGGCTGCCCATAGTTAAACCACACATTTAGACCATGGTTTAAGTTAAACCGGAGTTCAGAATACGGGCCTATAACCTCAATTTTTTAACCTTGAACTTCAATCTGGTCTCCATGTTCCCTCAAAACTTTTACTGAATTTGCAAGCCTTTCCATTTACAGTAATGTCACCTAGCTGATTCTTTGTCAATATAGGCCTATCTCTAAAAACAGCAGACCCTGAAATCAGCCTCAAGTCATAGCACAATAATTATGCCAAATATGGCTCCAACTACATAATCACTTAGTAACAATGCATACATATCATCTGTTGAGAGCCAGAAGGGCGTTAACTCTGTGTTAAAGTACATGAGTTAACGCCCTTCTGGCTCCAAACAGACGATATGTAGTTTTGCACGTAAGAAATGAATTGGTGTAATCAACAGTTTTTGATCCTCTGAAAGCCCAGCACGGCTAGTCACATACACGTAATTGTCATGCCCCATACTCCAATTCAGTAAAAGGCAAGAAGTCCTTCATTTGAATAAAAAAAGAAAGAATATCATGAAATTATACACATTATTTGCTAGTGAAAATGATGACCAGGATATCTAAATCAAATGAACATATTTCATTTGTCTACTAATCAACTTTAAAAGACACAGCAGCTTACATGTTGCATTGTTAATAACTTGCTCATCCTCAACTAAAATCAAAGAAATTTTATAATTCTGATTTCTATTTTATTCAATTTACAAAAAAACAAACAATGGGAATATGTTTGGGGCTACATCTAATTTCTTTTTTTTTAAAATGACGTTTAGCATTATCATCACAGCACCAGTGTTCATTCTCCATGCTAATTGGAAACAGAAATATCTCAGACTAAATATATATTTGTATTTTATTTTCATTTTATCTTATTCTCTCAAATATTACAAAACTTTCATTTCTTATAAAATATAAAATATATATATGAAAATGACAGCTTTCTGGATGAGTTAACAAATTACTTTAATAAAGATTCTTATAAAAAGCGATTATTGTCTGATCACTCTAGTGTGAGCATCAAACACAATAGTCATGGCTGAAAGATCAAAATCGGGTAATTATATAAAGATACAGCTTTACACTTATCCAAGCATTCAAGGAACAGTGAAAATATCAATACATGTGTGGAGCTTTTAAAAATCATTTAAAATTACATTTCATCCATGTCGGTCATAGTCCTTGATCATCTGTATTGAAAGTTGTGGCATTTAGTAAACAAGCAATTTACTGTCAATCTGATCACCATTGACCTTGACATATATACAAGAGAAATGTAGAGTCAACAAAAGAAGATTCCATCTGTGTTTCCAAACGAAAGGAGAACCGGATCAACTCACTGCATCACAAACAATTCTCATGAAATACAGACAGCTTTCCAATTGAATGAAGATGTCATGAAAGGTATTAAATGCCTCATGGAACTTTCATATATGGGGCTGTTTGACAGCTGTAAATATTGAGTACACTAGATGTGCACACAAACAAGGGCAATCATTTGGGTAAACTGGTAAAAGTTATGAACATCCTGATTAATAAAAGAAAGACAAGAAGAAAATATGCTATTTGTATTTAAAAAAAAAAAGGATTTCAAGGTGTAAACAAATGTTTGTAATATGTGGGTTGATACTCTATTGTACAAGTGAAAAGATTTCAATAAACCTTGCTAATTCCTTTTGGATTATTGACATTGACACTCCAAAAAGAAAGAGAAAAAAAATCACAGTACATGTAATTCTTTGCCCCCATCCCCCCAAAAAAACGATGCATAAAAAAGAAGGAAATCTTACATGTACATTTGCCAGAAATATTCCATAAAGGAGGGAGAGAAATTTGCACTTCTAGGAAATGCTTCATTTTATGACTTGTATGTACACACAGAGCACAGATACTGTGCATGGAATTTCAACTGCAGTATGAATTCCATGCATTGAAAACTATTGCCTTCATAAAAGATAATACTCCATAATTCTATGGTGAGGGTGATTTATAAGCTGACAGATTAACCCTCTTGATAAAGTACATCTAAAGGTCCACTATTGCCTTCATAAAAGATAATACTCCATAGTTCGGTGGTAAGGGTGATTTATAAGCTGACAGATTAACCCTCTTGATAAAGTACATTTAAAGGTCCACTGCAACCCAAATGCAAGTTGATTTCTGTTGATGTGCAGGGATGCATACAACTTATAATTTGTTATTCAAACATCTAAATATGTTTCATAGATTTTTAAATACTTTTTGAAATCATTTTCTCAAACATGCTAAGCTCCACCCTACATGTATAAAAATGCTCCAGGGGAGCATTTCATCAAGCATATTGTCAGTGATTTTCACCGACAACTGTTATAAGCTACTGAAATCCTTGCATCTGATTGGTTGAGAGCAAATTTGTCGGTGAAAATCACTGACAAAATGCTTGATGAAACGCTCCCCAGATCTCATTCCTGCAGTGACATCATCTGTCAATCATTAGTGCGCTAATGGGAGACAGTGCTGTATGAAGCTTTGCCAGAGATGACCATCTGTTGTAACAGACCATACAATGCCTACATACATGTAGTAATTGCTATGTCAGACATGCTGTAGCATCACCACGAAAAGAATGGTAATGAGGAGGTATTGTTTGAAAGCATGCAATTCTATTGTGAGCATGTGCTGAGCTGGGGGAAGTTACATTCCACTGTCTATTGTAGAATGTTAGTGTAGCTGACTGATGATTGACAGATAATGTCATTGCAGGAAAGAGATTTGGAGCTTTTTTTAGGGTGGAGCTTCTAAGGAGGGTGGAAAAACTATTTCAAAAATCTATAAAACATATCTAGATGTTTGAATAACAGAATATTAGTTGTATGAATCCCTGCCCATCAACAGCAAAAAACTTGCATTTGGGTTTGGTTTGGTTGCAGGGGCCCTTGAAAGGATACTCAACTGCAGATTGTGGACGCTGAAGTTGCTGCAGCTGAAGTGTTCGGGGTAAACATTCATGCCACATCTGTGTGCAGTCCCATATATCTATTTCTGTGTGTGCGTTACGTGTGCTTTTGAGCAAGTCTGAGTTGATTTCTTATGATTTTGATAATTCCAAAACCTTGCAGTATACACCAATCCTTATTTAGACATGGTGAACCTTTCCCAATGTAATCGCATGACCAGAACTCAACTTAATCTTTAAAGAGAGAGTTCTCCCTTATGAACTGATACATGAATGAAAGCACAGCATCAGAGAGTATGTCAGTGAATCTTTGGACAATAAGAAAAGAAAGATTAAACAATATAAAATGTAAATGAATGTATACTGCTGGATTAAAAAAAAATTCACTTCCTTCAAATTCTTTGGATTCTGCCAATAAAGAGGGTTAAGGCTGGTGAGGATTTGACCTCTAAATTACTTGAATTTTTTTTTAGAAGGATATGATATAGGAAATTTCAGGGAAAAAAAATCATTAATACAAAGAAAATTTTCCATGACTTCCCAAAACAAATTTGGGGAAGTACTAAGAGCACAAAGAAAACAAGGCAAATTCAACATTCTCATAAACCACAGCCACATGGAACACAACTGTCCACCTTTCAAATCACTGGCAGAGAAAGAAAACAGGATGTGACGACATGATAACAATGACCGAACAACAATGATGAACCCTACAATCTCACTATAATTTATAACAAAATAATCACAAATCCTTTGTCCATACTGGGGGAAAAAACTATAAAGAACCTTGCACCTCTTGATAAGTGCTTTTTCTTTTGAAGTTAAAGCTTGCATGGCCATGTGGGTACCTTATCTTTCAAGTACAATGAATAAGTTTAATGACAAGAGAACATGTGGTAAAGTTGAGCAGGAAATGGCCTTTTAATTTTCATACAAGACCATGGAGGTAGTTTGGGGGGAGGGGAAATCAATCTGAGATTGGCCGAAACCCCAACAAAGGACAAATAGGGACATTTTGCTTGTGATGTCTGGTCCTATCTCAGTCAGGTCAAATGCAGGAGAAATGAACCAACCTATATCGACACTATGTTGGACAACATAGGAGGCTTGTTGATCAAGGTAGTCATCACTTTAATATCAAATCAGACAACTGATTTATCCACTGCATCCATTGTTCTAGATCAACAGAAAGACTTTAATAATCCTATTTAATCTTAACTCAATTCTAGAGGCTAGTTTAATCAAATACTGTATAAGCTGTTATTTTCGAGAGGGTTTTATTTTCGCGAATTTCGTGAATTTCGTGAATGAAAGATCACCCGCGAATTCAACAACGCGCGAAAATATTCTCATATGAACATGCAACATTATGAGAGGTTGCGCTGCGCATACACGTGTGTTAATATGCATAGACCGGGATTTGAAAGAGTGCGAGCTCGAGCTAGAGGGGCGTGAACGTGATTGTGTTGTTCGGGGTTGGGCTGAGGGCGTGTACTAGTATGGGGGTGTGTGTACACTGCAAGCTCAAAAGATACGATACGGGTCGAAATGAGTTAGTATATGTGACGGGAGTTGTGTGTATAGCGAGAACAAACTCGTGAGCTTAGTGTTTACAAACAGCATGATCGTAAACTGGTTGATGTCAGGGAATTTCCCTAGATCTGTTGTGTGGTGGTGAACGCGAATTTAACAACACGCGAATATGTGGCAGAGGTCGCCATTCGCGAAAATATCTGTAAGTGAAAATATCAGCTTATACAGTATCATGTAAACTTGTTAATAGGAAGAGTGGTTGGAGGCTGAATGGCATTATTGCAATTCGATTCCAGTTTAAGTGATCTAATATTCAAACTCTTAATTATTAATAGAAAAAATATGTTATAACATTTCATTATATTATTCCATCCACAGCTTTTCCTACCTACAATCTTAGGTGTTGCCAATCAATCAAATACAAATGAATGAAAATTCATCAAGTTCTGCAGTCTAAAGTACATGTACAGTTAACAACAAAATTATTCATACCCCTTGGAAAATTCTAGTTTTTTGCATTTTTCCTAAAAATGAATGGTTAAATGAAGTTACTTGCACTTCACTTGAATACATTTAGTTATCATCTGCAAATGAATGCCGTTTCCGGTTTCACCTCATTTGCATAACAATAGAAAAGGTGAGTTATCCAAACTGGGCGATGTTCAAAATTATTCATACCGTTGGTGATTTATTGACTTTGTCAATCAGTATGAATCCGATCCTTGTGATTAATGCTTGTAATTCACTTTATTTTAATACACCGTCACTAGGCTTCCGGGGAGGGGTCTCTGCTGGGATATCAGGCCAGTACCTGTTCTCAAATGGCTCAATCTCCTTGAGGATGTTGTCCACACATGCTTTCACCTGACCTTCAGGGAGTTCATCAGATTTCGTGTCCTACAGGTGATGCAGTTATCGACTTCATGATGACAGGACTATGATATTGAAATTTTTGGTCATTTATTCCATGCATTTTAATGAAAATTCTGTATCTACTTATGAAGCAAAGCACCATTCCTGAAGAGCCCTTCCCTTTTGCACTGCCTGTGGGAGGGTTCACCTTTATTCATTGGCCCCATTCTTAATCAGAGTGCTCAGGAAGGCCATGTTGGTGATATTAAAGTAGATATTCAAAGAAAATCACAAATATGGCAATTAATGTATCACTAGAAACTGGGAAGCTTACAGATGGCAATCGTATAAGTTTTATGTCAACTGCGTATCTGGTGATTATAAAAACAACACAAATAAAAGCTCTTCTCAGCATCTGGAATATCCGAGGATTCGCCAGAAATATAGCGATGTTTTGATGTCGTCACACTCGGGATCGATCCTGCTTAAGCAGACGACGTCCTATAATGAATGAACGTAATTGCAATGCAATTATTTATCAAATTATAAAGAGTTTGGTGTATTTAAACATGACCTTATTTCACACCATTATAAAGGGAAAGTGAAACTGATTCTGATAGCTAAAACCGTTTGATTGTAAATACATAGGAGAAGGGTCAATGATCAATGAAATAAACCCCACTTTCAAATTGAAAAGCCCTCCGAATAATAGCAGGATGGTATTCGTTCCCTCTTGAAACGCCGAACATGCCCCGGTGCAAACAGCTGAAAATACAATGGCGTCTTATTTTGTTTACAAGTGACTGATTCCTTTATTTTTTTAACGCTGCATTTTTCATCAAAATAATACCATACACGAAGTTAAGAGTGAGGCAACAGACTAACATTAAGACTGACGCTAGTGAAGGAAGAGAAATAAGTGAAGAGGAGATGACAAAATAGGCTCTGAAAAATGTGTAAGATGTTATGGGACATCGTCTGCTTAGACAGGACTGGTACAGGGTGTGTCGTCACATATCTCAGCAGCGTTCGAGGAGCTCTTCAGCTGCTATATCGGGGGCTGTATTTTACCATTTTATAATTGATAATAATCATTACTTCAAATGTTTCCAAGCGTTGAATTTGGATAACCTTGTTTAATTTATGACATCTATGCAATAATAAGTATTAAGCCAATATTTAAAATCATTAACGTTCTACTTTAAAGTCATTGCATGACTCTAACGTCAGGTCACCATGAATAACAGTATGTAACCTTTGAGTACCATACACATCCCACATTGACTGTTACTGTATATCATTCTTCATATGGTATATTCTTTGTATCTTTGGTATGAAAGCTACAATCCTTGATATCAAAATGAATGTAAACCAAATTTATACCATATGCCCTCCATGTTACCAGCTGCAGTGCACAAAATGCTACCACTTTGACAGTGCACTGGAACATAAAGATCAGTATTTTAAGCTTCACTAGAGTACCCACTTGCAGGTGTCCATATCAAAAATGTGTCAATCAGTGTAACTGAATAAACTGATAAAATTGGCACCATCCAACCTTTAGACAACTACCATGGCCTCCCTAAACATTCTTAATAATAATGGAACAAAAGTATCAGGAAATACCTTCCCTTGACAGTGCAACAGTGAAGGCCTCTAGGGAAGTCCCTCCAGGAAGAGTGCTTTGTTTCAACTTAGAAATACAGAATTGTCATTAAAATGTAAGGAATATTAACGAAATATCAATATCATAGTTCTATCCTCATGACGTCTAAAACTACACCACCTGCAAACACAAAATCTGCTTTAAATCCACCAAATCCCCTGAAGACCAGGTGATGGCATGTGTGGACAACATCCTCAAGGAGATTGGGCCTTTGGAGACCAGGTATTGGCCTGATATCTCAGTAGAGACCTCCAGAAGCATTGTGACAGTGTGAAGAAAGTGTTACGAGCATTAATCACAAGGACTGGATTCATACTGATTGACAAAGTCAATAGATCACCAAGGGTATGAATAATTTTGAACATCACCCAGTTTGGATAATTCACCTTTTCTATTGTTATGCAAATGAGGTGAAACCAGAAACAGCATTCATTTGCAGATGATAACTAAATGTATTCAAGTGATGTGTAATTAAATTCAGTTAACCATTCATTTTTAGGAAAAATGCAAAAAACTAGAATTTTCCAAGGGGTATGAATAATTTTGTTGTTAACTGTATGTGAGAACTCTGAATACTTGTTAATTAAATTATAACGTGATCAGAAACAGAAATCAACATATTTTTTGCTATTCATTCAAGTTTGTTTTCATGATTTCTGTATGTAGCACCTTCCTAAACCACAAGCTCAAATAATATCACACTTTCCTAAAAGGATCAAAGGCTTGGTTTCCAATAAGATCATTGAACACTTGAACTGCAAGCTATGATCTGTGATTTCCTGCTGAGAATATGTCAAAAGCACAAAGAAAACATTCAGAACAAACATTTAAAAGTGCAAGCCCAAGTTAAAGAAGCAATTAACCTATAAGATCTTAAAAAGAGCTTAATAATACTTCTACATTGTTTTTCACAAAGGAAAAACATAAAGGAAATCAATTTGATCTGTGACAAAGAGAAATTTGTTTCACAACTGGAAGGAATTGTAGCATAAAATTACAGAGTTGGGTTTCTGGAACTAAAGGTTAATGTTCCTTTGATGAAAGGTACAAGTACTGTATATTTAACCATTTTGCCACATCACTCCACATTTTGTGGTTTGGCTCGATAACTTTTTTATTTGGAGCTCTACAAATTATACCAGATGCATGGACAGAAAGAGCAAAAAATGTCTGCACGTACTGTGTCCATGTTTGTTGCATGGCCATATTGCGTTTGATGCCAGGAATATTAAAAAGGACAATGTAAGCTTTAAAATCCTTAAATCTTTGTTTTTTAAAATCAAAATTAGCAATATTTTCCAACTTTTCAACAAAGTTCTTCACTATCGTATCTGCTGGACAACTACCCCTGGACAATTACCCCCCCCCCAGAAGAATTACCCCCAGGAATTTTACCCCCCAACCAGTAATTGTCCTGGCGGGTAATTAAGGGGGTAATTGTCCGGGGGGGGGGGAATTGTCCTAGAATCCCTAACTATGTATATTGTTTTTAAAAAACATTATTATTTTATTAGAACCATGTAGCACTAAAATAAAAGTATTATTGTTGCCAATTTGAAGAACAAAATGTGATCAATATTGCCCTTAAATAATTCCTGTCATGAAAGGGTTAAGGCTGGACATTCTTTTCACAGCAGGTCAAGCAGTGGTATCTGATGTATTCTCTACAGTCAGCTCTGAACCAACAAACGCCGTAAATGATAATTTTCTTAGAGAACAGACAAACAACATTACACAGCCAATCCGCAGGTCCCCTAAAAGTGCGCTATTTTATTTCCAATTCTGCCTGACTATGAATACATAATGAGCAAGAACAGCCAGGAACATCTCATTTGCAAACTATTGAATAGCCTACTTATCATTCACCAATTGTCATGAGTTATACATCAAATAAAAGAAGAGGGATCAGAGATTTGTGACATGCTTTTATTGTGTTCAAAATAAAAGACGAAATTGGTATAAAATGGTGTTCCTTTTTTGACCAAAAATGGAAATTAAATGAAATATAAATCTGGCCAAATCTACCATAGTTTTATTGTGAGCCAGGGCAAATTTGACATGAGCGTAAAGGGCATTTTCTGTACTTTCCAAAGATTGAAATAACATTAATGTGCACTTCATGACAGGGTCAGGATCCAGCAATATGTAACCGATGTACACACTTTGTCTTTAAAAAAGTCAATTCCAGCATTCTGATTGGTTACCACCACGCAAGATGTTTTCTCACAGCCAGGCAACAGCTATGCGCATGTTTGCGCAAGGATGAAGCAACAGGTTGCGCAATGTTTCATTCAACGCGCACTTGGTTACGGATGGCTCGCTTGCCAATCACAGGGCTAAGATTCTATGGTCTTGACCATGGTCTTGACAACGGATGATCTGCGGCTGAATATTGCTGGATCCTGACTCTGTCATAAATTTATGGATGATTTGAATGTAACGATGAAAAAGATGAGATTCCAGCGCTTCCATACATATGTGTCTTGATGGCGGCTCATATACTTTTTATATGTATTTTAACAACTTGAAATATTGTGAAAAAAAGGCTTTTGTATGACTATTTCATCAGTTATTTTAAACATTTTCTTTTTAAAATTCTGACTAAAACAAAATATCCCTGTGTTGGTAAACTATTCATTTATTTTTGCAGAAAGTCTAATGAGCACAGCATTAATATTTATTGAAGAGCATTAATATTTATTGAAGAGCATAACTTTAAAGATGACCATGCGATACAGCCGGCTGGGTGCAGGGAGAAAGTCCATTTCGGGCACTGGAAATAAAATGCGCGTTTTTTGCTCATTTGCATACGACCTGCGGTCTGACTGTTACATGCATAGAATGTATGTGAATTTTAGAGTGCTTATCGCATGTCTCCATTTTGCAGTTGATGAAATACCATGAGGCCGTTACTTGTCTCCAAGACACTCTCTATTAAAAGAAGGAGTGAATTATCAGCCACAGGAATGAGAAAGCTCACAAGTTATTTATCACCTTATCCAGAACTCAACTCTTCAATTTTCATGCTTCTTTTAAAATCAACTTGATATCAGGTTGGACTTGCCCTTTAATATTTCCCAGCTAACGCAGCACATTCTGAATCCAACATTTTAACATGGTCTAGAGTGTCAATACATGTAGCAAATCAATTACATGAGGAAGTAGAACAGCAGTGTGTTTTCATTTGATTGTATGAATTTTCCTAAAAATGTAGATCTACATTTTATCTATCTATAGAAAATAATATTCTGAAGGCCTAAAATAAAGTTAAGCATTGCATTAATATAGAAATAATTCTAACATTTAGGGATAAAATATGCATACATGTAGTAATGCTACACTGTGAATTGCTTCAAAATGCCTTTCACCAACATACTTAAGACACATAAAATTGATCAATAAAATGAAATATAATCCTCAACTTTTGTGTTAGACCAAGGGTCTGTGATAACTCCTTGGTTAGACCTAATCCCATATTTTTCTCACAGGAAATTAATCAAGTTGAAATGTCTTACCATCCATGGGTTAAATCAATACATTACAGAAAATCAATTGGCAGGTCTACTTTTTCTCCTGTGGATTGTATGCAGAGTGAGTGTTCATTATGTATAAGGAATGTCCCCCTTCCCCCTGCTACTACTAGCGCAGCATTAGTCATAGTCACTAGTAGATCATGTATAATTTAGTCTTTGCCCAAGTCTCCCCCGAGAGATATGTTGACTCATAAATGTATGTCTATCATGAGTTCTTGTATAACCCAGAACAACAGCAGACTTTGAGACAGACTATCTTATGATCTGGAAGCTAAAATGGTGCAGTTTCACACTTGTCTGCCTGTATGAAATAGATGGTCCTTTATTACAAAGCAACAAGAGTATATTTTGTCTTTAAAGGGCAATCCAACCTTGGTAATAAGATGATTTGTGTGAAAGCAGAAAAAAAAGAAAAACAGAATGGTGAAAGTTTGAAAGAAATCAGACAAGGAATAAGAAAGTTATGGATGTTTGAAAATTGAGATCACTACATCTATGCGAATAGATCTCAAAAAATTAACAATTTGGTGAGTCGATTGTGACATACTTTCCCGTTTCCCGTTTTCCCGTGGACAACTCTCCCGTTTGTCGTACACAAATTTATCATTAATTTGCAGTTTTCTCCGAAGCGCCTTTACCCTCGGGGCAATACTCAAATTATATTGGAGATAGCATATTATTATAGGTCCTCATGAAAGAAAGAGAGCCTACTGAGTAATACATTTGAAAACTAGATGAATCTTCGCGCGCAGTCGGAATTTATGCCTCCGCCATCACCAGATTGGAAATGTATGGCATACATGTACACTCTAAAAAGGATTGGTCCAACAAAATTACAAATCTTTCATTTTCAAATAAAAAACTTATCATTGATGACTTACAATCATCAAATACACCAAGGAAACAGATATTTTATAGCAAATAGACCACTGTCCCCTTGAAATTTCTAAAATAGGTAGGCCTATACTCCATACATCACGAACCATTTTTATGTATATAATGGCCTCTATGACCTTTGGACTTTGACCTTTAAACTTTGACGTTGAGACCCTAAAATCTAATCAGTTCATCGTCCCTCACATATGCATACATGGGCCAAGTTAGAGGTTGATCTGTCAAAACAGTTCTGAAGTTATTGCGAGAACGAAGCATTTTTATGTACATAATTACCTCTGTGACCTTTGACCTTGACACCCAAAATCTAATCAGTTCATCGTCCCTCCCATATGAATACATGGGCCAAATTAGAAGATGATCCGCCAAACGGTTCCTAAGTTATCACAAGAACGAACCATTTTTATGTATATAATGACCTCTATGACCTTTGACATTTGACCTTGAGACCCCAAAATCTAATCAGTTCATCGTCCCTCCCATATGCATACATGTACATGGGCCAAGTTACAAACTGATCCAAAAAAACGATTTTGAAATTATCGCGAGAAAACGAAAAGGGGACAGACGGACGGATGACCCAAAAACATAATGCCTCCGGCACCACCTACGGTGGGCGGAGGCTTAAAAAATGACAATTTAGTAATTTTGTGTGTTGGGAGTTGTCCACAACTTCATCACAGGGACATTACCTATTTGGCCAATTTGAAATTTCCATAAGTATAGTGATTACAACTTTCAAAAAATCATTACTTTCTCATTGCTTGTCCGATTTTGTTCCAACTCCCATTAAGGTTGGATTTCCCTTTAACTTTTAAAGTTTTAAGAGGTTGATCAAAGTCATCAAACATAAATAGACAAATTTGCTATTTCCATTACAAGCAACTCTCCATTTGTTTTGTACTCAAAATTTCACTTTTTTTCTCAAAAGAAAGTATCTTTCCCATTCTGATCCTTCATTACAAAGCAACAAGAGGTATAACTTGTCTTTAACCCTTTTGAGACAATTGACCACATTTGTGGTGTGGCTCAATAACTTTTGATTCAGAGCTCTAAAAAATATACCAGATGCATGAGTAGAAAGCGCCAAAACTTCTGCACACATTATGTCCATTTTGATGTATGATCATATTGCGTTTGATGCCATGAATTTTAAAAACTATGCTTTAAAATATGCTTTAAAATCCTTAAATTGGCAACACATTGAGAGGTTCAAAATCATTGGTTTTTTTAATCAAAATTGGCAAATTTTTCAACTTTTTGACAGAATTCCTAACCATATTTTATTCTGACATTACACCTTTAATATTAGAACCATGTTGCACTAAAATATAGTTGCCAATTTGAAGAACAAATTGTGATCAATTTAGCCCTTAATATAATAATTTCTGTCCTGAAAGGGTTAATTACCAGTACAAAGCAAATAGAGCTGCAATTTGTGTTTGATTGATGACAACTTTAAACATATCAATTTCTTTCCTAGCATCTGTAGACATGTAACTTTCAATACATGTGTAATCTGTTTCTCTCATTTTCTGCTTTCATTGAAATCAACTTTTTTTTTCAGAAATTTCCGGGAGGACTTCCGCTCTAATCAATCTGCAATCACTTTATGCACTAAAACACAAAAATATACAAAATATATCAACAATGTTGTCAATGATGGAGATGAAATGCTTAAAATGCTATTCAAAGAAGAAAAAAAAAATTCAAGAAAAATAAATCAATTGTATACAGTGCATTAAATTGATAGTGAATTCATAACAAAGGAATTCAAGTGATTTTTAAAGTTTAATTTTGTAATTCCTTTGAATATGCAATGTTCAATCTGAAGTATTAATGAATTTCTTTGTTTTTCCTTCTTTCATCTTCTCCCCTTCTATATTTATGTATTTCTTTGTTTCCTCTTATAATTCCTATAATAAATTTCTTTGTTTTTTCTTCTTGCATCATCTCGCTTCTATTTGTTCTTAAGTATTTCTTTGTTTAATCGTAATAATGAATTTCATTGTTTTTCATTCTCTTTTCTTCCTTTCTTTTTGTTTTCCCTTTCATAAATTACCATGTTTGACACGGCTTTCTGTTTATACATCAAAAAAATTGCCGGGCCTGACACAACTTTCGGATCAAAATCTACTATTCTGGCGGAGCTAAAAAAGGCGTGTTCCACTCGAGTCTCGGATCAATCTGATCGAGTTTATACATCATAAAATTGCTGTGTTCAACACGACTCTTGTGTCGAACCCGCCAGTCGGATCAATGTGTAAATGTGGTAAAAGGTTTAAGTCAGGTAATTACAAAGGAACTTATCTCTGGAAGACGACTGAGAGATTTACAGGACTACCTCACTCCCATATACCAGGGCAGCGTTTCATGAAATTGAAATGGAAATGGTCATAAGTACAAGTTCGCCGACATCCCAACGCATGTATTAATTTTAAAATTAACATGCGTTTCAATGGGATGTCGGCGAACTTGTACTTAATATGACGGTTTGATGAAACGAAGCCGAGATGATGATGATCTGATGATGATAATGGATGATGCTTATAAATTCTGAAATGAATGAATAAATGAATGAATGAATTTATTTCATAATACTGCAGAAATCTGCAAAGTGCAATGAACATTACAATTGAATTGAAGAGTATAGATCTATATTGTTCAAAATTTCGAATACAGATATCATAATCAATAACATTAACAATTCCAATGTATGATGTAAGTTAGGCCTTGGCGCCGCCTAGTCAAGACAAAAGTGAAAAAATTACATGTCATTAGTCAATAGAAAAAAACAGTATCATGACATGAGACTGAGAGAACCTAAGGAAAAGCACAAATAAGTACTCCAATTCACACTTACTTTAATTCAACCCTTGGTTCAACAGCAGTATGGAAACACGTCACTCTTGGCTTCTGATCACATAATTAATATTAACAAAGCCTATTTTACCGGCTCAGCTCAGGAACGGACCGTTCCACTGACTGCAGACGCCGAAGGGACTTGGCCCGATCTAGTCTTGAGATCGAGAGAGCACAATGCAATTTCACGGGGTCAATTTCACAATGCGCATGCTTCCAATGTTTACAAAATTACAAAGAAATCAATCAGCTGTCCACGAATTCGCGCGTGCTCCTCTCACCCACTAAAAATATCATGCTATTCCGCGTGTGCCTCTACGTACGGTCCCGTACGCGTAACTGAAGCAAGTAGACATTTTCTTTGTACGGTACCCTCGAAAAATACCGTATAAGAATCAGCCTTTTCTGCACAAAAGAGATTTGCAGTGTACCTTCCTCACTATGAACACGGTGACAAAGAGAGCGGACAATTTATGCAGCTCCTCATTGTACCCTCTACAATAGCTCTAGTATTAAAACAAAAGGACATCCCTTCACTGCTATTATGTGACAACTGTTCTACATATTTTTACAGGATAGCAATGAATGGATGTTCTTTTGTTAACCAGTGCAATTGTGAAGGGTAAAATGAGGAGCAGCATAAATTGTCCGCTTCTTTGTTCGTCATGTTCATAGTGCCTGTTCCTCCGTGTTTTAACATGTGTAAAATCAACCGAAAGCACCATAAAGAGAGAAATTTTTCTATTAAATATTAGGATGGTGGTAACAGGAACAACATAAATGATACAATAATAGCAAACTTCTAATATTTTCTTAAAATTGTAGGGTTGAGAGGGTAGTACGGTAAAAAGACAAAGGTTTTCTGTCTGGTGAACAGGGGGGGGGGGGGGGGATGTCTCATTGAGGCCTATACATCATCCGCATACACAAAAACGGATAAAAAGGGTACTTTTTCAGCATTAGGCACGTAACCCTGATTACGCTTTTAAGGTTTAAAAAACAGCAAAAATCAAGAAAAAGAGTATCAAATTCAAAGGTGATAAGAAGAAGAAGACCCGCGGAAAGGGGGGGGGGGGGTGGAATATAGTTCGCTAATGTGTTCCAAATAAGGTTAAATTTCTTTTACGGTTCCTTTTTGGCTAAAAAAAGGTATTTGACGATGATGATGTAATCCTCAAATAGGATGTAAAATACCACGCAAGATATAAAATCGCCATTAAGGGTATAAAAGTCAGATATGTTACACGGGTTTCCCGTTTAGGGTGCTCTTCAGAAAGTGATTTACGCGGATGATTTACAGATCTCAATGAGACATGCCCCCGGCCCAAATCCCTGTGAATTCGTTTCCTATAATTATGGAAAGGCTTCCATGTGTTTATAAATGGTATTTTTAAAAACCCTGCAATGATGTATTAATCATAATGCAAGATCTTTAATTCTAAAATGAATTAAGTACACCATTCCCGGATCTATCAAATAAATCAAATAAATCATAAATCAAATAAATACAAAAATGAAATATACACTACTGGCCAGAATTAATTAGCCACCTCCTGTAAAAAGACGTGTTTGACATTTTTCTCTAGAAATACAACCAAAAACTTTTGTATAATGACAATGAGATCATCATTTCCAAACCAAAATATTTGAAATGACTTATTTATCTTAAAATCAATAAACAAAATGCATTTTAGTTATAATAATAATAAATCTTTTTACAGTCAATATTTGGTGGGTCGACCTCTTGCCTTGATTAAGACATTTATACGCGTCATTTTGGCATACTGTCAACAAATATTCAGCTGGGATGACTTTCCCCTTCTGTTCAAGTCTTTCCTGTAGGTCTGCAGCATTCCTGAATCTAATTTGTTTTATCTTCCTCCGATGCAGTCCCACACGTGCTCGATTGGGTTCATGTCAGGACTGTTACCGGGCCGCGTCTTTTTTGATGTCAGGACTTGCGCCACCAACAAGAGAGGGCAGTATTAGAGCGTCAAGAGCAGTGCCGTATCTATATACGGCACTGGTCAAGAGACTTGTATTTTCTCAAAGTTTCACCTTACTTTTATTTCAGCAAAAGAAAATGATAAATTCCTGAACCCTAACGAGACTCGAACTCGGGATAATTATATTATATTATATTATATCTTCATGCAAAGCACAACGTTGATCCGAATGCGTCACACAAAGAACTGCGAGGTTTGTTCGCTCATTTTATTATATCCCTACAATTTGTTTTGCCTGAATATTCATACCGACTTAATTGACGGAATAAACCGTATTGTCACCCCTCTTGATGCTCAAATACAGTCCTCTCTCTCCCTCTCTCGTCGATGGCGCAAGTCCTGACAGAAAAAAAATATCCGCTGCCAGGCCATGGGCATAATGGGAGAATCTCAAGATGGTTTTCTGCTGCCCACTTCTTCACAGCTTTGGCCGTGTGACAGGAAGCATTGTCTTGTTGGAATACTGCATCTCCGAATAAATGTTTCAGAGAAGGTAGAGCACAGTATTTCAAGATATTGATGTAATGTTCCCCATCGATAGTGCCATTTACCTTGTGCAGCCGTCCCACACCACTTCTGGCAAAGCACCCCCAGACCATGACCAGATCCCACCTCCGTGCTTCATAGTGGGGTTGAAGCATTCCATAATTTTCCTGTTTCCAACTGTTCGGTAGAATGACGAAGATGGTGAAGACTTTTGCGGACAATAATGCATCCAGATGTTTTTTGTGGGTCGGTAACGATAGCCATTAGTAGAAAGCCTTAAGAGTGCATATACAAACAGATTTCCATATTTCTGCATATGAAGAGATGTCACTTGTTTTTCGCTCTGGTGGCTAATTAATTTTGGCCAGTAGTGTATATGCACAAAAAACATAGTGGAAGGAGGCGATGATCCCAGGAAGCACATGGCTTGTCGCTCTGGTGGCTAATCAATTTTGGCCAGTAGTGTATATGCACAAAAACATAGTGGAAGGAGGCGATGGTCCCAGGAAGCACATGGCTTGTGTTGGGGTCGACTTGACAATACATCTGAACATATAATTATACAACTACATGTACAATGATAAAATACATAAAAATCTAAAAGGTGAAAAAAAGGAAAGGAAAAAAACAGAAATCTGCAATATGTGCTACTGACTATACTGTACAAATATATAGGCCTATATATTTTTCTTACATTACGAGTAAGTTACGGGCATGTTTTCCAGAGATTGGGACCAGTAAAACGAATATTTTGGTGAAACGCAGCTGTTCTATGCCTAGGAATACGGATGACTCTCACAGATCTTGTTGGATAATGATTATGAATTACTTAAATTCACACAGATTACAAAATTGTTCTGGGAGATATTTTTAAATGTACTTTTACATAAAAACGTACTGTTGGTAACTGAAAATATCTTCAAATTTTAAGAGTCTCAAGTCGTGAAATAAGGGGTTGGTATGAGTTCCAGATGGTACATTGCAGACAGTTCATTATCTTCTTTTGTAATAGTTATAGCTTACTTATAATCAGACGCATAATAATGTATTGCCCCACGCAAGAGTGCAATGTACGATAAATATGGGAGAACTATAACCGGGAGCAATACAAAATTCTGAGGAAACAGAAAATGTTTCCTAATAAAGTTTCATGACATTATTGCGTCTTTCCAATTATATAGGGTGAAGGTCGTACAGAGAATATTCAGGGTATGGTCTGGAAATGCTTTCTAATTGTAGAGGTAAACAGAAAGCCGAGTGGGGAACAGGTCTCAGTATCTGTATGAGTAAAAGCACAGAGGTCTTTATTAGTTGTAATCAGTAACTGACACATTATATATCACATAATAATGCTGATTATCATGGAGATCATGCATTCCCCAAAACATGTCATTTTTATCAAATGTGAAACAAGTGATTTTACCCTTTAAAAACCAATCGCCATAGTAGCTGAACACAGGTAAATAACTGACCCAAATTCAACAGTCAATATAAAACTCTTCTTACGTTTTTAACCAACATATTATGTGGCCTCTATACCACAATTGAATAAATGATATAGCCTTGTTAATGATCTTATCCTCAATTCTTGTTCAATAAAATATACCCTTGACTTGGACATTGTAATATTAAGACCATGTAAATATCACAACAACACAAACCTAAATAGGGCTATCCTGGTTCCCCCTTTTCAAAGAAAGCACATATTTTATAGTGAATAATGAAACTAACAATATTATAACAATGGAACAAAGACAAAATATTCTTGCTTTTAAATATCAGAATATCCCAATCCCAGAGACATTGATAAATCCTGGAAACTAAATATATTCATATCTGCATCAAATCTAACATCCACAAACTCACCAATCAAAATGTTTATCTTCCATACATTTCTAATTTTCAAACAAACTCCAATAATCTCCTGGTCTAACCCTAAACACTGCTCTTTCTCCTACAATTCCTATACATTTAACATGTAACAATATTCTTTTCATAGCAATCTGTAAAATGAAAAATAAGGTTTAAGATGATAGAGGGCGCTAGAAAACCCTCTAATGGCTAAATATTCAGACAAAGTTTGTTCATCACTGTTTGATGTGTCATAATTAATATCCCCTTAGCAACAAAAATATAAACAACAGGCAATGCTTTTAAACACTCAATTTCTATCATGAGCACTTCGTTACTATGCTCCCTATATCTTTCACTGACCTTACTCCTGAACCAAGACCTATACACATCACCTGAATTAGAGCGTAGCCCTGGCCTTGAGACCAGGTACAACATTGACGCGCATGCACTTGGTACCGCATTAAACTCTACGTACATGACCATGTATTACAGCGTAAATGCATAGAACAAATTATAACGCTAATCATCACACATTTTAATATTAAATCCTCGCTTTCGAAAATAATCATATCAACCCTCATGATACATCAAAATGATCACTAAAATCGCTCTGTCACAATGCACATATGTACATAACAAATATTTTGCATAACATTATTATTATCCAGTATAATAAAAGTTGTTCAAGTTTGATCAACTCACCTGTATGAGTAAAAGCACAGAGGTGCCCGCTCCAAAATTAAGGAGGCCCTCTACCGTCTATTCAAATAAATTCCAGGGACTCTACAACCTTCCCCACTTAATTTTTGTCATCGTCCCGTGATGACAAACCAAACTGATTTAGTAACAAACAACAAATCGTTAAAACTATCCCAGATAAAAGTCCTGATATTTTTGGGGTGGGACCCCCCGATTCACCCTCTTCGGATATCGGTCACTAGAGCTATCTGAAGATGACTGAGTCGGATCCCTTGATTCGGAAGAAGGGAGGTCGTTGTCCACTTCGTCAGGGCTAAACCCAGCACCACCAATTTCAACTTGGGGGATTCCACCTGTATTCCCTGGTTGACGCAAGACATAACCTCCAGCGGCTATTGAGGTTGAATTCCCACTTCCTGATTCATCGGAAATGACCTCCTGAACAGAGTCTGTAGCCCCACTTGGTAGCCAAGGACAGAGCTTGAGTTGAGTTCGGTGCAAAACCTTCTCCCCTGACTTATTCTTCACAACGTATACTGGTCTGTCTGGAAATGGTTGTTTGACCACCATAAAGGGTTCTTCCTCCCAGGCATCCTGGATTTTGTGTCGACCCTTGAAGGCCTGCTTCCTAACTAGAACATATTGACCCAGTGCAGGCGGTGTCTCAAAAACCTTCTTTGCCTGCTTGACCTGTCTGGCAGCAATGGCAGCCTTGGCTTGCTTAGCGGCCAGGGCTCTCGCAGTCTTCAATCGATGCTGATGTTGCCTGATATAGCCGCCCGTTGTTCTGTATCTCTGAGCTTCCTTACCTAGGTTAAGATCACAGGGGGCACGTGCGTTTCTCCCGAACATCAGGAAAAATGGGTCAACACCAGTTGATGAATGTGGTGCGTTGTTATATGCAAACATCAGCTCAGGCAAGTATACTGTCCACTTTCTCTTCTGTGCTTCAGGTAGGGTAACCAACATGTTATGTAATGTCCGGTTAAAACGTTCGCATTGTCCGTTTCCGGCAGGATGGTACGGGACAGTGTGACTCTTCTGGATACCGTACAACGCACATAGTTCCCTCACTATATAAGCCTCAAAGCATCTTCCTTGGTCTGAGTGTAGTTGCAGCGGACAGCCATACGGGATGAAGACATGTTTCACCAAAATCCTGGCGACAGTAGCAGCGCACTGATCCTTAGTTGGCATTGCCCAAGTGTACTTGGTGAACACATCCGTGATCACAAGTACATTTTCATAGCCGTCCTGAGATGGTTCAAGAACTGTAAAATCAATGGCTAAAACTTCCATGGGTGCATTGGCAGAGAGACTAGAAAAGGGTGCCTTTGTCCTCCTCACCGGGGGTTTACTCAACGTACATCTCTTACACCTGCGACACCACTCCTTCACATCATTCGCCATCTTGTGCCAGAAAACTTTGGTAGCTAGCATGCGATACGTCTTCTTGTGGCCAAAATGTCCTCCAGAATCGTGGTATCGACTGAGAGCCACATCTCTTAGGCTGCTAGGAAGTACGATCTGCCTAAAGGGTTGCCCATCCTTTGGAGACTCCACTCTCCTTACCAAGACACCATCTTCAAAAGAGAGTCTTTTCCACTCCTTCAGCAGGTCCAATACATCACGCGACAGTTGCTCCCGCTCCTGTCTGACGGGAGCTGTACCTCGGCGGACAAACCCTCGAACTTCCTGTAAAACGTCATCAGTCTGCTGCTGTACCTCTATCTCTTGCATTGACAGTCCGGGTAAGCATGGCGTTCCTCCCTGTCGATTCACCTCGGTATGGTTACACACTGCCTGGGGAACCTGCGTGCCTGGAGAATGTACCTCGAACGTGGCCCTCATGGTGCAACTGGTCACGGAGACAGCTGGCTTGTCAAGAATGTGGGTATTTCTACGGGACAGGACATCCGGGGCCTGATTTGCTTTGCCAGGACGGTACACAATCTCAAAGTTGAACACGCTCATTTGTTGGACCCATTTCATCTCTACACAGCCCAGGTTAGCCTTATTAAGGAACAACAATGGATGATGGTCAGTCACCACTGTGCATCTGTTACCCAAGAGGTAATCTTTGAAAACTTCAGTCATCGCCCACTTTATGGCAAGAAGCTCCAGTTTGAATGCGCTGTATCGTCCACTCCGCTCTGCAGACTTCAATGTCCGGGAGGCATAAGCTATGACATGGTCCACCCCCATACCATCTTCCTGGTATAGAATAGCCCCAAGACCAGTACCGCTTGCGTCGGTCTCAACTCTGAAGGGCTTTTGAAAATCAGCATAGGCTAGTATTGGGGCAGTGGTTAGACACTGGATTAAAGCCTCCTTTGCCTTCTGTGCTTCTTCATCTAGCTCAACTTTGCTTGATCCTGAGACAACTGCCTTCTTCTTCCCCTTCTTCTTAGAGGATGTCCCCCGAAGGTATCGGAACAAAGGTGCAGCAATCATGGCGTATGCAGCCACAAATCGTCGAAAGAAACCTGTAAATCCAAGAAAGGCTCTAACGTCTTTCACTGTTCTCAAATCTGGCCATTCCTGGACAATGGATATCTTTGATGGATCTACAGAGACTCCTGCGGCTGAAACACGATGCCCAAGGTACTGCACTTCGTCCTTCAGTAGATGGCACTTAGCTGGCTTCAGCTTCAATCCATAGGTTGTCAGCCTAGTCAAAACCTCATCCAGATGCTGGAGATGGGAGTCGAAGTCTGGAGAATACACAATTATATCGTCCAGGTAAATCAGCACACTGGAGTAGCACCTGTCTCCCAAGCAGCGTTGCATTAACCTTTGGAAAGTGGCTGGTGCATTAGTCAATCCAAACGGGAGCCTTGTAAACTCGAACAGGCCAAAGGGAACCACAAATGCAGTCTTGGCAACATCATCGGAGTGCATGGCCACCTGGTAGTATCCACTCGTTAAGTCTAGCACACTGAAATATTTGGCACCCCCTAATGCCTGAAAGGATTCTTCTATCCGTGGGAGTGGAAATGAGTCACGCCGTGTAATACAATTCAACTTACGGTAATCAACGCAAAGTCGAATGCTGCCATCCTTCTTTGCTACAACCACCACAGGGGAAGCCCAAGGGCTCTGACTTTCACGGATAATGCCACGCTCCAACAAATCTTGAATGTGCTCTCGGACAAGCTGGTATTGAGAAGGAGGGAGTGGCCTGTGGCGCTGTCGGATAGGTGCTTCTAATCCAGTGTCAATCCTATGATTGATTGCGTCAGTATATCCCACATCATAATCGAAGGTAGAAAAGGCCTTCTGATGCTTACAAAGGAGCTCCTGCAAACTGGTCACTTCTCTCTTGTCTAGCGCTGTGTAATTGACATCTACTGGTATGTCTAGATCTGGTTCTGGTTCTAGTTCCTTCTCTTCAGTTGAAATCTTGCAAACCCTCCCACACTCTGATGCATGACGATCCTGACTACATTTTTTACCTACATAGAGACGACCAAGTGGTGCAGCATCGGGTAAAACAATGTCACAATCACTACCGTTGTGTAGGACCAGTGGAAATTTTCCTTCTCGAACATTGACGAAGGACGGAGGCAAAGTCACTCCACTTGGAATAGCCCCATCTTGATCTGGCTCCAGAACAGCGTCAAAGGTAACTCCAATCTCAGTGCTGCTCTGTCCCTCGATAATGACAGACTGCCTTGCAGACACTATGATGTCACCCCCTCTCAGGTACGCTCTACCAACTCCACCACTCTCATCACCTAGTCTGGCCCGGTCACTGATGATTTTCATCGCCCTTTGCACAGCTTGAATGGACGTAGGCTGGTTGAGTCTTGTTAGATACCCTTGTCCTGAAGTTTCCATTCGCTCCCAAAATTCCTGAAGAACGTTCATGCCAAGGATACCTTGGACTGAATCCTTCCCTCTCTTTACATTGGCCTCTGCCAGTACAAGGACAACTCTCCCTTGCACTAGCTCTCCAAGGACCTTGATGTCAGTCTCAAAGCACCCTACATAGGGAATATCCCTCTCATTTGCGGAGACAAGTAAGAATGGGGCAGGGACCTTTCCCAGCACAAATCCTTGAGGTTCGAGATGTTCTCTGAAAAAACTCTCCCCAACTGTGGTGACTTGTGAGCCTGGGTCCCATAAACAAGACACATGGGCATCATTGAACTCGACATCTACCGCATAGCAGTCACCAACCGCCTTCATCATGAAATCTTTACTTGTGGACTCAGAACTAGCATTAACACATGAGGTTCCAGCCCTCATCTGTTGCTGACTCTCAGGACGATCTGGTTGGGGTCTCTGTTGGTCCTGTTGGAACCGCTGCCTTTCCTGCTGGAACCTCTGTTGCTCCTGTTGGAATCTCTGTGGTTCCTGTTGGCTCCAATACTGATCTGGTTGAGACCACTGCTGCCACTGACACTCTCTTGCAAAATGTCCATAAGCACCACAAGAATAACATGGACCTCTCGGACGCTTCACCCCATATAGAGCACGAGGACCATTTGTAGCTTGGGTGACTGAAGTTGCGGGTAGTACCTCTCTGGCAGGTAGTACCTCTCTGACGGCCTTAACAACCATCTCTCCCATTTCTTTTATTGCGAGGAGCACATCTGATGAAGGAGTCTGTTGCCCCATCTGCTTGGTCTGGAGGGCTGCCTGTCGGGCACCATCGTGGCAATGGACCCGAGACTCTTCTTGTCCTGACCTCCGAATGGCAAATTCCCGTAACTCACGGAAGTCCAGATCCTTATTGAACTCATATCTATCCCTGCTGGCATTCCTCAGTACCTGATCCTCAAGACCTTCGATGAACTGCTCAATGAGAATTGCGTTAGGATCCAAGTAAAGCTTGGGCTCTCTCCTGCAGAGGCTGTTGAATCTCCTCTCAAGGTCCACGGCAAACTCTCGCAAAGGCTCCCCCCTCTTCTGTCTCCTTTCAAGGAAGAGTCTTTGTAGTTCTCCAAGGTTACGCAATCTGGCATATGAATCCCGAAGAAATGTCAAAATCTCCTCTGCGGTCTTTCCTTCCTTCTGGAGGGATTGAACCTCTACCCTTGGGACTCCTCTGACAAAATCCAGGAGATAGGCGACCTTTTCCTCCTCTGCAATCCCATATCTGGAAAAGGACCCATTCACGCTGATTACAAAATCGTCAACCTCAGCTGCTTTCCCATCAAAGATGGGGATTTTCCTTTCAGGTGCCATCACCAGCTTGGTGGGCTGCCTCTCAGATAGCTCTTGAAGCTGTCTCTTTAGCTCAGTCAACTCAAAGTTCTCACCATCGCTACTCCCTACAGGACTGAAAGGACTATATATCACCTGTTCCTTCCATCCACCAGGTGGCTCACGGATTTGTCCTTGACTAGCAATTGCTCTCTTCTTCCCACCATCATCCCCTGTATAAATCAGGCCATTTGCACGAGGATGCACCCCTTGTAAAACTTCTAACAACAGGTGTCCTTCCCTCTCTAAGGGATACTCAGAGATGTCCCCTGGGGAATCCTCTATCTTAATGAAAGACATCTTCAAAATACTGTGTAATAGAAAATAGGAACTCTAAATCAGGGAATCTCAAAGAAAGGACAAAATACTGAATCAACCTGAAATAACTTTCTACTGACTCAAACCAGCTTACTCTACCTCCATCAGTGCAATACCATATCACTATCCATTAAACCCAACATATGAATCAATGCTGTTGAAATCTAATTATGAAACACATACATAAATAACAAACATCATTAATAATCTTACCTATTACCACTTCATAGCTGATGGTATTGCATGTGCAGCGAGCGCACACGACATTCAAAAAATTTGTTTACAAGGTCTATATTAAATCACTTTAGCGTTCTCCCTTATAACAAAACCTTGAAGGTGATTTATGCAAATGTATTTAAAAGTTCCATATAAAGTCACTTGAGCGTCCTTCCCTCTGATACAACCTCGAAGATATGTGCATCATAAGTCCTGTATAGAGTCACTTGAACATTCTCTGTGCGAATTGCTGATGTCCTGACAAATCTTGTACTGAAACAATGGAAATCCAATGTCTGTCTCTGTAAAACTTGTCCATTGGGTGAACTTGCACTTAGAAGACATCAACATCTAGACATCGTCACCAACTAACTGTCACATCCCAGCATTATCTGCTGGCCAAACACCCTTCAGTCATCCACCTCGAACAAGCTGGTCACACCACTCTGCTGAAAAGGCATAGGAGTGCTACTCAGAGACCCATTCCATCCCATCCTCGTCGCCAAAAAGATGTAGAGGTAAACAGAAAGCCGAGTGGGGAACAGGTCTCAGTATCTGTATGAGTAAAAGCACAGAGGTCTTTATTAGTTGTAATCAGTAACTGACACATTATATATCACATAATAATGCTGATTATCATGGAGATCATGCATTCCCCAAAACATGTCATTTTTATCAAATGTGAAACAAGTGATTTTACCCTTTAAAAACCAATCGCCATAGTAGCTGAACACAGGTAAATAACTGACCCAAATTCAACAGTCAATATAAAACTCTTCTTACGTTTTTAACCAACATATTATGTGGCCTCTATACCACAATTGAATAAATGATATAGCCTTGTTAATGATCTTATCCTCAATTCTTGTTCAATAAAATATACCCTTGACTTGGACATTGTAATATTAAGACCATGTAAATATCACAACAACACAAACCTAAATAGGGCTATCCTGGTTCCCCCTTTTCAAAGAAAGCACATATTTTATAGTGAATAATGAAACTAACAATATTATAACAATGGAACAAAGACAAAATATTCTTGCTTTTAAATATCAGAATATCCCAATCCCAGAGACATTGATAAATCCTGGAAACTAAATATATTCATATCTGCATCAAATCTAACATCCACAAACTCACCAATCAAAATGTTTATCTTCCATACATTTCTAATTTTCAAACAAACTCCAATAATCTCCTGGTCTAACCCTAAACACTGCTCTTTCTCCTACAATTCCTATACATTTAACATGTAACAATATTCTTTTCATAGCAATCTGTAAAATGAAAAATAAGGTTTAAGATGATAGAGGGCGCTAGAAAACCCTCTAATGGCTAAATATTCAGACAAAGTTTGTTCATCACTGTTTGATGTGTCATAATTAATATCCCCTTAGCAACAAAAATATAAACAACAGGCAATGCTTTTAAACACTCAATTTCTATCATGAGCACTTCGTTACTATGCTCCCTATATCTTTCACTGACCTTACTCCTGAACCAAGACCTATACACATCACCTGAATTAGAGCGTAGCCCTGGCCTTGAGACCAGGTACAACATTGACGCGCATGCACTTGGTACCGCATTAAACTCTACGTACATGACCATGTATTACAGCGTAAATGCATAGAACAAATTATAACGCTAATCATCACACATTTTAATATTAAATCCTCGCTTTCGAAAATAATCATATCAACCCTCATGATACATCAAAATGATCACTAAAATCGCTCTGTCACAATGCACATATGTACATAACAAATATTTTGCATAACATTATTATTATCCAGTATAATAAAAGTTGTTCAAGTTTGATCAACTCACCTGTATGAGTAAAAGCACAGAGGTGCCCGCTCCAAAATTAAGGAGGCCCTCTACCGTCTATTCAAATAAATTCCAGGGACTCTACAACATCATAGAAGAGAACTTTTTGAATTTTTGTTCAGGTCGTTACGTTACGGACGTCATGTACTGTCTGGATGCACCCATCCTATGAACTGGAGGAGGCAAGAGCAATTTCTTATAAAGTGTTCCTATTGATTCGAATTGATCGCAAGTCTTGAAATCAATCGCAAATTTTCAATTCATTTAAATCATTCAAATTCAGTTGTTAGAAACTTATAAAATACTATCCCTTTAGTGCAGTGTTGGGAAATTGATATTAACTTGCGGTCGATTTGAATAAATCGCAACTCACCGGGCCCTGGATATCAAAATAAACTTCAGTATGATTTTCTCATGAATTGAATTGAATTGAATTTTATTAAACATCATTGATTTACATCCCCCTCCCACACCAGAGTTTTTTTTCGAACATCTGTCTATAAAACTTGCATTTTAGAGCATCTCAAAATGCTTTTCTGTGTGATTAAATGTTGTCTAAAGTCACGGAAAATACAACAAAATATTAATAATCATAAAACAAGATATTCAAATATGTGTGTTATCAATTATTTGTAATGATTCAGGAAAAAGAAGGCAGATAGGCAGTTTGTTGTTCAATGCTCGAAGAAGAAGTTTTATTATACAAGGAACAAAAGTGACAAATCCAGAGTTGAGGTTTCAAAACGTAATATCTTCGGCTTATGGCTTATAGGTGACCAAATGTTATTATGACCCATATTGACCCCAATCGCATGAGCACGATATATGTTACTATCCCAACATTTTATTATCAAAAAGATTGATCAAAAACCGATGGAACATTAGCATTAGAGAGAGAGAGAGAGAGCAGCGGTTTTGAAAACTTTAACCAAACATTTAAAACGATGTGATCTAACACGCCATACACAATCCTTTACCCAAAGGTAATAAGTTCAGAGTTGAAGTTTCAAAACCTTATAAGGTTTTGAAACTTCACCTCTGAACTTATTACCTCTGGGTAAAGGGCATTTCTTATTTCCTTACTTCTTATCATTAAATAATGTGATGGTATTTCAAGAGCGAACATAATGAATTTGGATAATTATTAGTTTTCAGTAGCGCCATCTATATTTCAAAATTAGTTATTTGCGTGGTCTCGAAAATTTCAATATTTTTTAACAGTGCAGATTTCAAATGGTATATATACGGAAGCTTAAAAGTGCTACCGAGATGACGAGATAATTCCTCGTCTTCTCGACCTTATTTGGTCCGAGAAGGCGAGAAGGCGATATCCGTCACCTCGTATTCTCGACCTTTTTTGGTCCGAGAAGGCGAAAAGGCGAGATCTTCCTGGACTCAAGAAGTCGAGGTGACGAGATCCGGCATCTCGTCTTCTCGCCATCTTGGGTCCAAGAAGGCGAGAAGGCGAGATCTGGCATCTCGTCTTCTCGAATTTTTTTGATCAGAGAAAGCGAGAAGTACGGAAGCTTATAAGTGCCAACCAGATGACGAGATAAGAAGACGAGAAAATAGGTTAAATGACGAGAAGACGAGATAAGAAGACGAGAAGACAAGATAAATGACGATAAGACGAGTTGTTGGAACTCGGCAAGTCGACTTATTCTGGACAAGAAATCGAGAAGACAAGTTGTTGGAACGTCATCTCGTCTTCTTGTCCCAAACAAGTCGACTTGCCAAGTTGCATTAACTCATCATCTCGTCTTCTTATCCTAAACAAGTCGACATGCCGAGTTCCAACAGCTCGTCTTCTTGTCTTCTTGTCCATAATAAGTCGACTTGCCGAGTTCCAATAACTCGTCTACTCATCATTGTAACTTGTCTTCTCGTCTTCTTATCTCGTCATCTGGTGGGCACTTATAAGCTTCCGTATATAAGCTCCCGTAGTATTGCGTCCAAATTATTGAAAAGCTGTCAGGGCGTCGAACTAACTTTCGGCGCCTAAAAATTTGCTAAAACGTCAAAGGTTTCGCGCTTAGCGCGTGAAGAGGGAAACTCGATCAGGCGTGTAGCCAGGGGGTGGGGTTGCCCCCCAAAACGCCAACTAAAAAAAAGCGAGAGCGAAAAAGCGGGGCGAGAGAAAAAAAAGCCTAAAAAGGTGCTACGAGCCGTTAACTTTCAAATTTTGCTAAAACTTCAAAGTTTTCGCGCTTCGCGCAGGAAGAGGAAACTCCCCCTACCTGCAACCACCCCTTCGCGTGTTCATTAGCAATTTCGCACGCTTTCCGTGCTCACAAAAATTAAATCCTAGCTACGTGGTTGCAGTCGCACTCATTCAAAAGCAGATAGTGTACAAATTCCTTCTAAGCTGGAGATAAAGGTTTTAGTATAAAAGGCGATCATTTTCTTGTCCTTTTAGTGATAATACAAAAATAAAGGATATAATATACTGGAACCATACAGTCATGACAGTGGACATTAATGTATACATCTCTCCAATTATTCGAGGAACACATTACGTATTTCTGAGATGACAGCTTTCATAATACGTATAAAAAAGAAAAAATGGAAACGTGCCCTATAGGGTAAACTCGATTTCCCACCTTATGATTTATATAACGAATGAAATAGTAACTTTTCAAACGGGAGTTTGTTTGATATTTCTAAAGGTGGCAACTTTCACAGCTAATTAGACAAGGTATCAGAAACAATGTAGATTCGCGTGGAAAACAGAATAGGCTATCATTATCATCACCATCATCATCATAATTATTATTTGGGCCTGCTCTATAGCTTTTGAAAAGTGACCGTGACGCCACAGCTTTCGATCACGGGATCATCTTCAGCCCACCCTTCAGGGCCCTGGTAGTAACCACAACGAACATCGGGTAGCCGCTGCCACTGGCCACTGGATACCCACTTCTCGAAAAAAGACTTCACGTTATAATGCTCGAGCTCCATTTCAAGTCGACTCTTGCGCACGAAAGCGATGAGATAGCCACCTGATGAATAATGAGAGAGAGAGGGGGGGGGGTGGGAATAGAGAGATAGATAGAGTGAGAGAGAAAGGGAGAGAGATAGAGAGAGAAAGAGAGAGAGAGATAGGGGTGGGAAAAGAGAGTGATAGAGAGAGAGAGAGAGAGAGAGACAGATGGGAAGGGAGGGAGAGAGAGAGAGAGGAAGAGAGAAACGTAAATCTCGATTGAAATAAACTTGAAGAGCAAATTTCCCCAGGTAATATTTGTTGTAATTGCTAAGTCTCATTAAAACAAAGTATTCACATAATGAAATCCTGGAGAGTTTTCATAAAAAGGAGAATTTAATTTAAAAAAGGTAATAATCTGAATTAGATATGAGTATAAAAAGAAAAAAAAAGAAAAGCTTCCAGGTAGCTCTTTACCCTCGATACAACTAAGAACCAACTACAAAGGCCAGAGAGAAAACGGGTCCCATGGATCTAAAAGGCAATCCAGCATTTGTGACAAAGTGAATTGTGTGAAAGCAGGAAAAAACCAGAGAAATATTTTGGTGAAAGTCGCCAATTACGAAATTATATACTGGTTCCCCTTTATAATCACCTAAATTTTTTTAAATTTCATAATTGTCTATATTGTCATAATATTGTTTATCCGATTTCGTTTAGACGTTCATGAATCTGTTTCTCCCATTTTCTGCCTTTTCCTGGAAAGCAACTTTTTATTATGGTTTTATTTCTCTAACTTGTTCCTCACAGGCACTAGTGAGGCCCCCCCCCCCCCCAAAAAAAAAAAAAAATAGAAAAAACAATGAAAAGAGGAATGTTGCGTGATTCATGACGGTATTTACCAGGCTTAATCAATCGGCTAACTTCGGGAAGAACCGTTTGATCAACTGCATGAGGTGCGATCACAGCGACGCAGATCACAGTATCAAAATATCCTAACAGACAATAGACGGATAAATGAAAAAGAACGATATAGGAAAAGAGAGAGACCATATTTGTAATTTTGAAATACGGGACTTTTCAGAGCCTTGACTTCGGAGAACTGTGCGATATATACACTGTTGGTCATAATGGTAGCATAATTTTTTTTTCTACCTTTCGTACACTATTGACAACAATGCGAGTCATTTTTTTGCAAAATAAAGCTTGTATCTTCACCGATTTTTATTGATAAATCTCTTCTCAACATATGAAATAAAAATATAAGACAAAAATTAATTCATACAAACTTTATACACTGGTTTAAACCACTTTTGACAAACACAATCATTCAGACCTTGGATTCCTTGATAAAATGTATCGTTTTTGGTAAATGTTTAACGATGATAAGTTTATCGTGAAAAATAAAATCTTGGGATCTTTTGATGATTGAAGGGAAGTGTTCCTGTTTTTAATCTTGGTGGGTCACTTAGTACCTGGTATGGCCACCTCTGGCACGCACCAGTGCCTCCACACGCCGTGGCATACTGTCCACAAGGTTGTTGATGGTGTTCAAGGGCAGTGCATCCCACTCTTCGGTCAGTGCCTGGGCTAACTCCTGCACATTTTGAGGATGATTGTTTCTCTCATTGATGGCACGACCCAATGCATCCCAGGCGTGCTCAATGGGGGTTCATGTCGGGGGAACTGGCAGGCCAAGGCATCTGCTGCACGTCCTCTGCGTCAAAGAATTCCCTCACCAGACGTGCCGTATGTGATCAAGCGTTGTCGTCTTGGAGCTGAAAGTTATTGCCATATACTCTTCTCGCGTATGGAAGACAATGGCGTTCCAGGATATCGCGGTACACGACGGCGTTGACGTTTCCTTCAGGTGCAGCCAACGGCGTTTTTCCGCCATAATGTATTCCGGCCCATACCATCACTGAGCCTCCACCTGCTTGATTGGTTTCCTGGACACAGTCATTACGGAGGTTCTCACCCCGCAATCGTCGAACCCTCTGCTTCCCATCGGTGCGGTCAAGGATGTACCGGCTTTCATCAGTGAAGATTACATGGCGCCAGTGACCAAGCTGCCATCTCCTGTGCCTCCTAGCCCACAGGAGTCGAGCAACCCGGTGGTGAACAGTGAGACGTGGAACCTTGGTCATTCGCCGAGCTCTGTAGCCATGTTGGACAAGTCTCCTGTTTACGGTTTCCCGTGAAACGTTCACTCCGAAGTGCCTCCTCCATAAGTGGCAAAGACGACTCGCTGGCATTCTCCGGTTCCTACGGCACATGTTCAGCAGTTGACGGTCATCCCGTGCGGATGTTCTTCGTGGTCGACCTGTAGATCTCTCTGGACTCAAAGTACCCGCCTCTCGATGTCTTCTGAGGATGCGGCACACACAACTCTGCTATAGTCAAAGAATATCTGCAATCTGGGCCTGTGTCCGTCCATTCCGTCGGAGTGCAAGGACCCTCTGACGAATTGCACGTGCCGTTGGGCGAGGCATAGTATAAGGAATCAGTGTACCAAATTTGGTAGGAATTGATCAAGCTAACTCTGAAAACGGGCTGTTAACACACGTAGGCTTTCTGCACGAAATGGACAGCAAAACAACAGCAGAAAGGAGGCTCTGCCTTTCATAGCACCAAACAATAAGATAGACCACGTTATGGAATGTTTCACTTGACCGACTTTTACCTCGACAATACAAAATCATTATGTAATCAATGAACCTGGTCAATATTATCTATTTAGGCTTTTAAATATGATTAAATCAACGGGTGACTATGAAAATACGAATTATGCTAACATTATGACCAACAGTGTACAAGGTTATAGCAATCCCGCAAGTGAGCGAAGCGAGCCAGCAAAATTTGGGGGAATCGTGAGGTGGCGTTCGCCTGCTTCGCCATACACAATGCTTGATGCGGCCGAGTTAATCGTGCATTTACAACCATGGATAAAATAAATTCAAGGATTCATATTGTACAAAATTTCAGATTTATTCTGTTATCTCGTATTTAAGCCAGTAAGTTCCGATTTGGAAACGTCTAGTCACACAGGCGTAGCCAGGATTTTTCAATAGGGGGGGGGGGGGGCACCGGGGTGTCGATCCGTGTTCAGGATTCTAGGGATTATGGAACCGGGTCAAAAAATGAAGTCCCCCCCCCCCCCCTCCCCCCGAGTGCCCAAAACTTATCTTCGTCAGCGAAGGAGCAAAGCAACTGAGCGGCAAAATTTTCAATTTTAACCCTAAAAAGCGCAATTTCTTGTGCATTTTACCCAGGAAATTTTGCAATTGACCACCGCAATTGAGCGGTAGAGAAGCTCGAATTTTATACATTATTAAGCGGTTTTCTATTTACTCACTTCTACAATCGGGAGAAAAACTAACGAAAACCCTGAAAGGCTTGAGAAGGAGTCGAGAAATTCAGCAAGGCTATACCTGAAGTTGAGATTTCTTTCAAAAGTTGAACCTTTGCAAATGCTGTTTTATACACTTTATCCTACATCGGGTGCGCAATATTTAGCAGGAGTCATATGACACATACATGATATAGTGAGCAAAGCAATTAAATCTTTATTTTTTCATATTTTGAACCCTTTAAGCTATTAAGAAATTACGAGATCCTGAAAGATAATAATTATGCGAGGGAGCAAAGCGACCGAGCTTTCGAAAATTTTCGCTTTTCAAACCTCCAAAAGCTATATTGCTAGTGCAATAACCTGCATGCGGATTTTGGGGTGCGTAATCCGTATAAAGATTATGATTTTTCTTCCCCCGCCCTCCCCTAGATACGCCACTGAGCAAAGCGACCGAGCGGGGGAGGGTGTGTGATGGGGTATCCCTCCTCCCACACCAGGGACTTTTTCGAAAATCTGTCTATAAAACTTGTCTAAAATCTGTCTAAAAGCAACTTTGAGAGAAAGATAACGGCTTGTATATAGCAAACAAACTTTTAGGCGGACAGTTATAGTTCGACGTCCCGACTGCTTTTCAATTACTTGGACGCAATATTGCACTGTATGTAACAGGGGTGGATGCAGGGAGGGGGAGTTTCCCCCTTCCTGCGCGAAGCGCGAAAGTTCTGACGTTTTAGCAAATTTGAGAGAAAGATAAACGGTTCGTAGCAAACAATTTTTTTAGGCGGAAAGTTATAGTTCGACGCCCTGACTGCTTTTCAGTTATTTGGACGCAATATTGCACTGTATGTAACAGGTGTGGGTGCAGGGGGAGGGAGTTTCCCCCCTTCCCCCCTTCCGCGCGAAGCGCGAAAGCTCTTACATTTTACAGCCAATTTGAGAGAAAGATAACGACTCGTAACACTTTTTTTAGGCGGAAAGTTATTTTGATGCCCTGGCTGCTTTTCAGTTATTTTCGACGTAATACTGCACTGTAATAGGGATGGGTGCATGAAGGGGGATTTCCCCCTTCCCTCGCGAAGCGCGAAAGCTCTGACGTTTTAACAAATCTGAGAGAAAGAAACCGGCTAGTAGCTAACAATTTTTTTAGGCGGACAGTTATAGTTCAACGCCTGGACTGCTTTTCAATTATGTGGACTCAACATTTCACTGTATGTAACAGTTGGTGCAGGGAGAGGAGAGTTATTTCCCCCTTCCCGCGCGAAGCGCGAAAACTCTGACGTTTTAGCAAATTTTGAGAGAAAGATAACGGCTTGTAACGCCTTTGTAGGTCTTTTTCTCTCACTTCCCCCGCTTTTTCGCTCTCGCTCTCGCTCTTTTTTTTTTTTTTTTTTTTTTAGCGGCTGAATAGGGGGGCTGTCTACACCAGTGTCTAGTCACCATTTTGGGGATCGACCTACGCACATGGTACTATCCTACTGCGACTGGATTTTGAAAGAAGGTCCAAGCAATACGATCAGATTTGAAAATTACGTACGATATGTAAATTCCTCCAGGTTGAGATGCAGAATGTTCATGAAATAAGTTTAAATTGGGTGCAATATTGAGTCGGAGATAAGGCCCAATCGGCTACTGCCCCATTTCTATGACAAATTTGCTCTCAGTCAATCAGATTCAAGGATTTCAGTAGCTTATAACAATTATTATAACTTGTTATTATTAATAACAAGTTGAGATGTGTAAAATCTTAATTCCTAATTGAGATCCCGTTCGGGCCCTGGACGGCGATAATGCTATGCACAATAACATTTGGGATCTCAATTAGGAATTAAGATTTTACACATCTCACCGAGCATGCCGAGTATAAATCTAATCCCACTGCAATTTCTTTCAAAATCTAGTCGTTGTCAGGTTTGTATAAAGTATGTGGTAGTCTTTAGGGAACAGAATAACAATAATCATTAATAACTAATAATTAAGCCGGTCAGTACGTGACCCCTTTATTTTAAAAACCGAAGTTCTATCATTGTACCCCCTTTTTCATTTTCGACCCTAAAGACCCCTGAAAATATGTCTGCTTGTAAGAGATTTCTGGAGTAAATTAGGACCTAAGATGTGATACATTCTACATTGCTTGTCAATGATTTATAAAGCAGATTATTAAACCCCTGAAACATTTGATAATCTTTTTTCTTTTAGCTTGTTAGACAATTTTAAACTGTGCCCCAGCCTTTTACACAATCCTCGATCCGTCCCTACTGTATACTTACCGTCCTTGTACGGTGTTCGATTCTCGGAAGAGACATTCATAGTTTCAAGTTTCAGATAAACATTTTTCTCACGACATTTTTCGACGAAAGCGCTGTTAGCATCTACACCATAGATATTGAGGTATCCCAATGAATTTAGCTGCCCATATAAAATGTTTAAAGAAATAAGAGACAGTAAAAAAAAATAGTAATGAAAGCAATAATAATGCTAATACTACTATTACTACTACTACTAATAATAATGATAATGATAATAATAATGATAATAATATGAGTGATTTTTATAGCGCATAATACTCGTAGAAGTCCCTATGCACTTTACAGTAGCCTAATGTTAATAGTACAAGATATGTACAATCAACAATGGCATGTATAGAAAAGACATTTCTAACTCTATCAGTGATAAAACGTGCATAGTTAATTAGCATCGAAGAGACTAAAGCCCATGGTACAGGGGTCGCTATTTCACTACGTCGTGACTTGTTCAATTAAATAATTCATGCCGCTTTAAGCAGTGAACAAAATGCCCCCCCCCCTACAGATGGAAAAAAAACTCTGTTCAAAACAGAGTTTCAGCGGACCACTATAGCGTATGCAATCTACACAAACCAATGAATCTGACAATGGATCTGAGGTATGCGAGCACAGCAAAGCGCATCCGTCTCTATCTAGGGACCTATTGTTCACTGCTTACTTCGCCTATAGAAGAGTTGTTGTCCTTATAGTAGATATCATTGTCCTTGGGTAGCTGTCACTGGCCATAGTTGTCCTAGAGTTAATGTCTGGCGTAGGCCTATTTTATAGCATTATGTTTCATACATTTGAAACGGATGCTTCTTGATTTTCTTTTAGGAAAACTAGAAACAACTCAACTTTCTTGGATTTGAATGGCCAAAATGAAATTATAACTATTCGGGGATGTCTACTATTTAGCAAATAATTACACATACAAAATACTACTTTTTTATCGTGATACACATGAAAAAATATAAAAAGATTTCGGTCGCTACCAATATTTTAAAGAAAAACCATACCGTTTCAAACCATTTATTTATTATTAATTTCTTTTCATTATTTAGTGTATTCTACCATATCCCGAGTTAATTGATGAATTCAGATTTTTGAAATGCTAATAAATAACGTCCCTTGTTTGATAGCATCGAATTGCTTTTCTCTCTATCAATTCATTTATGTATGCAAAGAAATTAAAAACAAACTAATTTACCATCTCTCCAAATTTCCCAGATCCACATCCGAGGTCCAACATTTTGGCAGACTTGTCTGTGATAAGTTCAACTACTTTCTTCGAACATTCGATGTAGCCTTTAAAACCCAGAGCAATCATGTCCTGAAAATCAAAGCATTGAATATAATTATGAAGATTCGAAACAGGAGTGCATGGAGACTAAAACTCGACAGCGGAATTTCGGCGCAGGGAATTGTAATGTTTAGACCTCGTATTTCCCAGTTTTCGTCATGTTTTATACCTATATGATTATGCTAAGTCTAGGCAGGAACGCAAATTCACTTTGAAAGGTGGGAGTGGGCTGATGAGTCGTGTCAAATTCGTTAACAGTTTATGCTCATTATTATTGTGAATAGTGATGCTATTAGGAAGAAGAGCAACCGAGTAGGTTGTATCTCAGGGATGTTCCCCTTTGATGGCAGCAAATTTGTGTTTTCTAAAAGGTTAATCTTCATGCACTTCGATTGTAAATATAGAATAAATCTTCGAGTCACGAGCGCTTTTGCATGCCTTTTAAAGACTACTTTGTACTATTATTTCGAAACTTCTTTAGCCATCATGCAAATATACACTCATATCCTACACGACACTCAGCAGATTTCCATTTAAACAATCCCAAAACCATTATACACAAAAATCAATTAGGCATCACGGCCCCGACATATGGAACTCCTTACCTGATTCGCTTAAGTTACGGACTTCACTCTTTTCTTTTAAAGCCATTACAAAAACACCTTCTTAATCAATACAGTAATTAACGTTACTATTTAATATTGATAGAGAAAAATTAACCATTTATTGAGACATCAATTAAATTTAAAATTAAGCAGAGGTTTTGTACAATCACTCATTTCACATATTGCACGGCGCACCTGCACATTACCCTTCAATTCATATTCATCCTTCTTTCTCTTCTCTTTATTTTATTTTGTCTTCTTTCATTTCCTATCCCGAGACCGTCATCATCTCAAGCTTATGCTTACGATGTCGGTCTCCTGCATCATTTCACTCTCCTTAGCATAGAATCGCCCCACTATTTTTATTATTATATTTATATCTTATTTTATTAAACGATCGAGTAGATTTTTGTCTGTTTCTCAAAAGTAATTATATGTTTACTACGTAGATTATGAATATTATGCTATTATGATTCTGAATATACTTTACTTGGTACTTATGAAAAATGCAGAAATAAAACAGTGCGAAGAAAAATTTTACGATATACTCCGGGAAAATATTTCAAAAAATACAATTTTTTTTAAAGGCCCAGTTTTATGGAATAACATCCCAACTAATTTTAAAAACGTTAATTCAATGAGTACTTTTAAACGATTATACAAATTTCATCTCTTATCATTGTATTCTGTTTCGAAATGAATGTATGCTCCACTAATTGCACTTTGTACTTCATTCCCATTCCCCCTTTCAAATTTTGCTTTTTGTACTGGTTTCAGGTTTTCCGTGCCTTTCTTCCTTCCAACATTACAGTGTAGATTTTATTAAGGGGTTGACGTTCCATAAGGCTAATTGCTCTTTCTGTTGACCCTCATTCCCGTAAATTATTGTTTTGTTCCTCCTATCTTTTCTTTGTAGCTCAATTGTAATAATGCTCTTCTGTGTATAATATCTCGTTGTATGTTATTGCTTTTTTATGGTGAATGAAATAAATGAAATGAAATGAAATGAAAATGTAGGAATAATGGACTGTCAAGGCAGGACTGTGTCAAGGTATTTTCACACGCCCCACCCCCCAAAAATTAACAATCGCAGATCCGCTTCTCTACCTGGTCGAAGCAATGAGTCCAGTGGCTGTAGAGCTCGTTCTCCTCATCTCGACTCTTTGCATCAATCATCGCGGCTATTCTCTTCTTGGCTCCATTTGGCCCATCTGAATCTGAATTAAATGGGAAGTCATGCACCCTCATATTAAGTTGGTTTTAGCTGAAACAGAAAAATTGGAGACACAGATCTGCGTGGGGGGGGGGGGGGGGGGGGGGGGGGTACTCAGATTTGGTTTGGACGCGGTTGTGCGGCTGAAGCCTCCAAACTCATACCCACTTTTAAGGGTCATTTTTGCAGCAAATTAGGGTACCCATTATTAGGGGATTTGGATGAAGGGATAACAAAATGAAATGATTTAAATTATTTTTGCATCTGGGATTTGCGCTTTGGCGAGAGTATGGGTTGAGGTATCATTCTGAAGAAAAGAGTAACCCATGTTAAAGGCCAAGATCTAAAAGTGGGGGAATTTTTAGGCTGGGGGTTTCCAACGCAAAATCATACCCTATGTTTAGGGATTGTTTGCAGAAAAATGACCCATCAGAGCGGCCCATCCCCGTATACCGTTTAGGCCAGTACCCCCCCCCCGGCATAGATCAGTGAAATTTGAGCAAAAGAAAAAAAAGGAAACTTATGAATTGTTTGAAGTTATAATTGATCAAACACAAATTGGAAACTGACTGACGTATCTTGCGAGGTCCTATATCACATTTGCTTTGCACTGAAAAAATATTAAATTTCTCATTTTACACGAAACCTGTATGAAACGAATCTATTCCTTCATAAACAACTAAGAAAACGGAAATTTATGACATTTTCTGTACAGAGCATATGGGTATGGACTCTCGAAAAATATGTAACGGAGTTGCCAATTTGTGTTTGATTCATTACAACTTTTAAATTAATAACTTTCTTATTTTTTATCGGATCTGCCCAAACTGTCACTAACCTGTTTCTTTCATTTTTCTGCTTCCATTAAACATCAACTATAAATAGCAGGGTGGAGTTCCCCTTTAAAAGAAGGTCAAGTTCTGCAGGGGAGCGTTTCATCAAGCGTTTTGTCAGTGATTTTTACAAACAAATTTGCTCTCAGCCAATCAGATGCAAGGATTTCAGTAGCTTATAACAGTTGTCGGTAAAAATCACTGACAAAACGCTTGATGAAATGCTCCCCTGGCGAGACTTTATTAAAGAGAAAGTGGAGTTCTGGTAAAGGAAACACTAATATGTGAGCTCTCTCAAATTTTTTTTTTATTTCCAGTGTGCAAAACTATCGAAGTAGATATGAAAAGGATTGCTTTTGAAATGCCCTCATTTACATATATGACTAGAAGTAGTTAGAGAAAATGGCTGATTATGTATGTAGGCCTATAAGCATGATAAAGTAAATAAGAATAAGTGTGTAGGCATATTATGAAGTTTTGGAATCATCAAAATGATAGCAAATTGACTCAAACTTGCTGAAAATCACAATTACATAATGGGGAGTAAATAGAACTAGACCTACACATGTACGTTGCATCAAATGTGGTCCAATGTCATGAAGTTTTACACAGAATGCAATTGCACCAGAAGTATTCAACATTACCTTTGAAGAGGCTCAAATTCTCGTTGACATCAACCATCTTGGTGTCTTGTTTTTCTTCTTCTTGATTTAAAAATCAATTGATACCTGCCATGACATGGAATAAAAGACAAGGAAAAAAAAACAGGGGGGCGGTTACAAGATTTTATGGTGTCCAATTCTCTGACAAGCAAAAAAAAAAGAGTTCTAAAAGAAAGGGGGAATCCATACTTCTTTTCTTTTGTTTTGGGTAAAAAGTTGTCGGGGGGGGGGGGGGGGGGGGGGGAGTCGGCCCCCTTGGGTACGCTAGTGCTTCATGCCAATTGCTTACATTTAAAATGAATGAGTGGAGAGTGGCAGCTAAATGGAGATTAATGTGTTTCGTCTAGCCAAAGGACATTGAGTGCCATGACAGGGATTAGAATGTATTCAATTACATTCCTTTCAAAGCCTTAACAAGATGGAGTACTACATACCCTCATGGTGGAGTCTGATATCCGCCCCTTTTTTTTGCTTGTCAGATAATTTTCTCAGATTTGTTCCCCCACCCTGTTACAAAATCCTGGAACCGCCCCTGGTTGTGTTAACATTGAAAAGTAAAACATGATGTGAATGTGATATATCGCCTACATGGAAATACATTATCCAACAGTCATAGAGACATGAATAACGAACAAAATATACTAGACGGGAAAAGAAAACAATTCAAGTGAAATGTTATAACTTGTATCAGACTGAGGTTTTGACTTTGAATAAAAGCTGAAAATTCAAAGGATTATTAAAAAAAATAATTAAAGAATTGTCACAAAACTTACTCCAAATAAATTTGATATTCTTTAACTTTACAATGTAAAAAGCTCAGTATAATTCGAGTTATAAGAGTCAAATGGCGTTGTTGTTGTTGTGTTGTTTTCTTTAACCACCTAGTGGACGGAAACTTGGTCCCAAAAAGCACAGGTTGACGTGGGTGTGCATGAACAGTACCTTCAAATAAACAATAAAACTAAAGAATACAAATTGACAAGAAATGCAAAACTAACATAAGTGGCACGATGGCTCAGTCACCAGTAAATATTTACCAATGCTCCCGTGTAAAAGTTTGAGTAGATGATCTTTTTCCAGAGAGAAATAATGAAACGGTTTCCCGCTTATGTCTTCTGCCCACACAAACCTATACTGAGATGTGGTAGCGACCAGAGAGTTTAAATACGGAGAGTACAAGCACTTTCTTAGCTCAACAAACACACACACATTGTATGCATAACATTTCATAATAGGCCATACCAAGGATAAATGCCTCCTTGTAAATACTTAGTGCATAAATAATGACTGCATGGAGTCCGATATCAAGGGGGCGGGGGCTGTACATATACGAGTTGCAGGTCGCTCTTAAGAGAATGTTGTTGAGATGTTGAGTAGCCTACCAACCAATGACAAGCTAGACTGGGTTTCACCCCAGCTGGAGGATAGCCCACCTCCGTTGGCCCCGGTTCCCCGCTCAGCAGTGGCGTATCTACGGGGGGGGGGGGGGGGGGTGCCCCTGGTGACGGTGACACTTCATGGGTGCGGAAAAACGCAAAAAGAGAAAGAAAATGTGAGAAAATTAAGAAAATGCGTACATTATAATCCTTAAGGATTATGCGCCTAAATATGCAGGGTAAATGCATTAGATCTCTTTCACTCTCTCTCTCTCTCCCCTCTCTCACTCCATTTGCAAAACTTTTCACCTGTGCTTATGAAAACTTTCTCAATGATTGTGTAATTTGGACTGTATCATGCAACGGTTAATTTATTAATTAATTTGACTCATTTTTTATACAAGTATAATGAAGCGGACACCGTCATTCTCCTCTAGAATATCTCAAGCTCTACCTGTACCATTCATTTTTCGTCCCTCCCTCTTTCTCCGTATCTCCCTTTCTCTATATCTCTCTCCCTCTCCCTCCTGCATTCATATAATAATTGTACGACTATAATGCATACATAAATATGTATGGTAGCATATCTTGTTATGCTTTTACTTCGTAAATCCCCTGAATTCAGCCCTTTTGGGCTGCCATGTGGATTTCTATAATAAATACCATTTCAATTTAAATTTCAAAGTGTTTCTTGTTTATACTGCAAATTCAACCACCCAAATGGTGTCTGTATTGTTCAGTGTCGTTCAACATCATCAAATACAACACAAACGAAAAAGTGATTCTTTATAATAGGTATCAAATAATCTGGGCCCTGTCTTATGAAAAAGTTGCGATTGATTACAAATAAGTTGCAATTGATATCAATCGCAAGTCTGTACTTAAGAGATAAGATATTGGATATTTGCGATTGACTGGAGGACTTGCGATTGATTTGGATCAATCGCAACTCTTAATAAGACGGGGCCCAGATATTGATAAAGATGTAATTTCAGTGGTCCAAAGGAGTTTTTTATAATGAGGTTCCAATGTATTTAATTTCCCATGATCATTTAAGTAAAAATGCAAAAATAATCATGTGAGCTTTCCTATTCTTGTCCGTCATGCTGGAATTGCCCTTAATTATGTTATATGTATTTTCATTTTCATGGATATAATTACAAAGCATCGATTGTTCGCAAGCTATACACATGGGTTTGCAAACTTAAATTAAAATGAGATTCAGATTCAGATTCATTTATTATTGCTCCATGTGTATGATTATAAAGATAAAGGAACATCCCGTAGTGGTATACATAAATTTTATTTATCAAGGCTGACGTAAAGATCGCTAACAAGAGTCAGAAATGAATGAATCTACTGTTAAAGTACTATTTAACATTTTTTGGCTATTACACAAATTCAACACATAAGATCTTCAACAGCTAGTTACCACGAAAAACTAACACTGAGAAAATTTTCCCTTTACATGAAATTTGAAGGAAAGATATGCTATTTTTTATTGGTGCATTTCATAACTGCACTCAAATACAATGAATACAAAAGAGGCATTTTGTGTCTTAGCATACTCCGCAATACAGTTTTCCTTGAAAGCTTATCTTTTTCAAACTGTTGCAGATATATTTTCATGCATTACTTATAAATGTCAATAGTACCTTTAAGACCTACAGCAGAGATAGAGAAAGGAGACAATACAATGTACAGTATATTTGTTATTATTCAAATTGAAAATACCCAAGAAAAAGTGAGAATAATTGTCGAAACAAGCCGAATACACTGACTGTATAGAAAGGGGTTGAATTTTGAATCCATATATAGCTGTGACACTTCCATTGTGAGATATTTTCAAATACTTGATCATGATAAAACAATTGCTAACTATTGGGATCTTCATAAAAAAGAATCATTTGAAGCATTCTCTTCCTGCAATATCATCATAAAATAAGAATGAAATCTCATTTTAATGATAAGTTCTTGTCTATCATTTACAGTGACATAATTCAAGCTTGTAATAGGAAACTTGAAAAGAAATGGAAAATGAAGATTTACATGAAGGCTTTGCATGTATTGTATTGTAAAGAAGAAATTAAACTTTCTTTCTCATGCCTTTGCCCAAGTTGTAATAATGTTAATGAGTTTTGCAGGTATGCAACCTCATAAAATATGTATTTTCTTTCATACACACAGAAATAGGTATTTTAATAAATATGTTTTGTATGCAAATTTTATTTAGAAAGAATTCTTCATATATCTAAAGCAAAATGAGTGAATATTGTTGCATACAAAAACATAAAACCAAATATCAGACTTATGATACATCTTGGGCAAAGGCATAAACTATCCATCTCTGGTACATGTATTAGTTATATAATTTTCACCCCAAACTTGTTATCTGTTTTTATAATTTTTCTGTGTTCAAAGAAAAAATGCGACTTGAGCTTGAGGTTTTCATTTGGTTTTGAAAATTACCAAATTTAAAGACCTAAAATAAAAGTTGCCGAATAAAAACAAAGGTACACAGAGACAAGTACCATTTAAAAACTCTCCTCAGAAAATTGACAGCTGACTTTTCACAGAACTTATACGGACCAATAAATTCATAATTATAAATGTATATACTTCATTATTATTGAATTATGAGAGGATAATTCACGATTCATTACATATTATTCATTAAAAATGAGGTTAGGTTTTAATTTTCTCATAAAACAGTTAGAAAACCTGTAACTCCTAACATCTCAAACATGTGATCGTGAGGGCATGTTGCTGATCCCATGCTATATCTCATATTTTGAAAGGTTTATAAAAATGCACACAAACTAAAATGATACTTGCCATGAAATGGAATAAAAGACAATGAATAAACCATTTAGATAACAGTTTACATTTTCAGCTAAAATATCATCACTAATAATAGCGGTTGTAGTTTAAAATGCGTCTATAACCTGGGCTGGGATCCAAAGTGATGAATAACATACGGGGCGTCGTTCGGTGACTCATGTCGGCGTAAGTTACCATGGTTACTGGTGCGGTCTTTTTTGAGATCGAGAGTGATTCACAAACTGTGATGGTTCAGTTATGGCGTATGGGCTGATTGTCTTTACAGGCTCGATTAGTTCCGTTTAGTTCAGTTTATTAGATTCCATCTCAATAAAAACATTTTTACATTAGTAAAAACATGCAATTCCACATTAAAAATGTACATAATTGGAATAATACATGTATAGACATATTACTTACAAAAAAACGGAATAAGGCACAGCTGTTAAAAAACAGAAAATGTTTTGTCAATACAGCTTCTAAATATTTTGAATTTAATGAATATATATATTAGAAACAAGAACCAAGTCTTGGGTAATATCATAATATACGAAATTGCTCAGAATACCGGCACAAACCCTGTACACACAAGGATACAAAAAATAGGGATAGCAAAGGAGAAATTAGGAATGAGAAGAAGAATAGAGGGGAGAGAAAGAGAGAGAGAGAGAGAAAGAGAGAGAGGGGGGGGGGGGGGGTTTGACACATACATTCAATGAGTGTCACGTGTGATCAAAAAAGAAATTTGAGCTTGTGTTTAAAACAGTTGTAAAATAAAATTTGAGTTAGATCAGAGGGAAGCGAGTTCCAAATCACAGGAGCATGATGTCTGCAGGAATATGATGCAATTTCTGAAGTTATATTCCACTGATGATATTTTTTCCTATTTCTAGTATTATAATTGTGTATTGCACTGTTAATTATAGACATATTGCATATGGTATTAGGAAGCCTGACTTTTTTCATTCTTAAATATAAGTATTGCACACATTTATTCATTTAACTCGTAAACATTTAAAATATCCAGTTTCTTGAACAATAATTTGTCTAGCATGGGTTAGCGCAGGTAATAATGCAATCGAAATGGTGCCTCAGGTGCATGCAAATTCTATGCATACCTTTCAAACAAAGGTTGTTGACAACCTGAAAGCTTGCCGGACATAGCAACAAATAATGTATGCAAACTGGATTCCAAGCATTGATGCTCATTTATAAAAAGCAGGTTCATGGAATAGCTCGTCACTAGGTGCTCAGAGAATATGTGCATAAATTTATATACATTACAGAAGCGGTCTATTGCTTACTTTTAAAATGAATGAGTGGAGAGTGGCAGCTAAATGGAGATTAATGTGTTTCGTCTAGCCAAAGGACATTGAGTGCCATGACAGGGATTGGAATGTATTCAAGTACATTCCTCTCAAAGACCTAACAATCCACTAACAGTTACCGGTATAAAAAAAGTGGAATCAGTTACCAGGCAACTACATGTACTCTAAAACAATGCACGACATTATCCTCGTTTAAGAAATTTTGCAGAAATTATTTAATTGATAAATTACAGAAATTGATAGAAGTCAGGGTTCCTGTGTGTGTGGGCGTGTGTGTGTGTGTGTGTGTGTGTGTGATTGTGTGTATGTGGGAATGCAGTACTTTTGTGTTTGCTTGACTGTGTATGTAGTGAATGTGTCGTTTCATTTATTGGATTTTAAGAAATTGTGAAATTTATTATTTTGGGCTCCATGCTTTATAAGCATCTTGCTTTTTGTGGTCCTAACCATAATATTGCTTTAATGTAGATTTTGACTTATTAATTTGTATAGTTCTTTTGTAAATATGGTTACATATATTGAATTGAATATATATTCATGTATAAAGGGAAGTTGGTTTTAAAGAAGCAGAAAGTTTAAAGAAACAGATCAGTGAATGTTTGAACAAAATACGATAAGAAATAAGAAAGTTATGATTTTTAAAAGTTGTAATCAATCAAACACAAATTGGCATCTCCGCTACGTATCTAGCGAGCTCCTCTCCCATTTTGCCCTGTACCCCAAACTCTCCGTGGTACGACAGACATCAGCTGGTAGCCGAGCACAGCCGAAGCGTAACTGCAAAACCGCTGCTAGCGTCGCTAATGTTCAATGCCGCAGTCACAGCGACTCTGCTATTGGTCAGCACTTGCTAAATAGTCCGGCTTGTTCCAAGGCGTATAACCCGGCTCAGTTCACTATTGTTGCCCGAGCACGCAGCTTTCAACATCTTCGCTTCTTAGAAGCGTTGTTCATTCAGTCGAGAGATCCGCTATTGTGCCGACAAAAGGAGTTTGTACAAGCGCTTCGATTATTCTAGCGTGCCCGGATCATACCCGGGTCGCTATACACACCCTTCCTTGACTTTTGTATTTTCTTGTATTCTCTCATTCCTGCGTTGTGACCCGATGAGTGCAGGTCGAAAAGCTTCGTCACTATGAATTTGTTAAATGTAATCTTTACCCCAAAATCATTAATTTCCATTTTCTCTTAAGAAAATGTTCAAACATACATGAACCACATAGATATAATCATTGTTCATACGTTATTACACAAACTAAGAAAATGAAAATTTATGAAATTTTCTGTACTGAGCAAATGGGAGAGGAGCTCGCAAGATACGTCACTGATTGATTACAACTTCAACAATTCACAACTTTCTTATTTCTTATCAGATTTTACTAAACACTTTTACTAGTCTACTCATTTTTCTGCTTCTTTTAAAAGCAATCAGGGTGGACTTTCCGTTTAAGGTAAGCAGAATGGCCGGGGTTTTGCCAGGGGAGGGCCATATGCCCACTGGGCAACGCCCCAAAACTGCCACGGACAAACAAATCTTACCTTGACTGATCAAATGAAATTTGTTTTCATCAGATGAATCACACAATACAGGGAACAAAGAACACACAACACACGCGTATGTCAGTGGTGATCTGTTCTCTCTCACTCACTCAGTAATGCTATGTTCCTTCCCTTTGTTTTTGTTTTGTTTTAATGAATTGCACGTTTCTGGGCTGTAGGCATTATCTAGCTATACTTAGGCTGAAGTACTTATACATGTATATCATAACCACCAGGATTGTGCTCAGCTATACCTGGCAGCCTTTCAACTACGGGCTCGGTAACTGGAGGACCCAGGTTCGAAATCGAGTGGATGTGCTAGTGCCCTTTGGTAAGGCATTAATCCTCATTACCAAGTCCATTACCAAGCTGTCGGTCCCCTGGTTGCTTACTTCCAAGCATAAACATGTTTTCTTAGCAGTCGGGTAAAATAAACCATCAAGCCAACCTTGTCATATTTTCATTTTCATAGGTGTAATTACAAGTATCAATTGTTCACGAACTACACATGGGTTTGCAAACTTAAATTAAAATGAGATTCAGATTCAGATTCAGATTCATTCATTTATTGCTCCATATTTATGAATTAATATATAGACAGAGAAAATAAAAGAACATCCCACAGTGGTGTACATAAACTTTATTTATCAAGGCTGACGTAAAGATCAGTAACAAGAGTCAGAAAATGAATGAATCTTCTGTTCAAGTACTATTTAACATTTTTGGGCTGTTACACAAAATCAACACATAAGATCTTGAACAGCTAGATGCCACAAAAAATAACACTGAGAAAATTTCCCCTTAACATGAAATTTGAAGGAAAGATTTTACAATGAATACAAAAGAGGCATTTTGTCTCTTTAACCTTTTCAAGCTGTTGCAGATAGATTTATACACAAACAATTTTCATGCTTTACTTATAAATAAGAACTACAGAGGAGATAGAGAAAGGATACAATACAATTAAAGTATATTTTTCATTATTCAAATTTAAAATAACCAAGAAAAAGCGAGCATTATTCTTAAAAATAGCCGAATACACAGACTGCATAGCGAGGGGTTGAATTTTGAATCCACTTCCATTGTCACATATTTTCAAATACTTGATCATGATAAAACAGTTGCTAAATATCGGGATCTTCATAAGAAGAATAATTTGAGGCATTCTCTTCCTGCAATATCATCATAAAATATGAATGAAATCTCAATTTAATAAGTTCTTGTCTATCATTTCTGTTTTATTTACAGCAATATAATGCAAGTTTCTTACAGGAAACTTGAAAAAAAAAATGGAAAATGAACTTTGCCTAAGTTGTAATGATGCTGGCAAGGTTTACACTTCTATAACATTTTTTGATTGATGCTTTGTATGCAAATTTTATTTAGAAAGAATTCTTCATGGCTATAAAGGAAAAAAGACTATTTTATATGAATATTATATAAAAAAAAAACAATAACAAACAAGAGCCCCAGGGGGCACGACGCTCACCTGATGTGGATCAATTCACATCTGGTGCATGTTCTCTCTAGCACCACCAGGAGATATGTTAGAAATTGAAACAACTAGGAGGATGTACATGAGATGATGTTAGAAATTAACATAATTCCCCCCCCCCCCACCCCATGGTCTACTTTGGATCCCCTACCCCCAAGGATGATTCCTACCAAGTTTGGTTGAATTCCGATCATGTGTTTTGGAGAGGATCAGAATGTACATTTTGCCTGGCAGCGCCCCCCCCTCCAGTATGTTACCCCCACAGGGCCCCTATAGGGCCACTCAGAGAAATTTCATGAACATTCATTCTTTCTTCATCTATAGAGGTATCTCCATACACAATACCAAGTCTGAGCTATGCCTGGTTCTGGAGAAGAAGATGTTTGAAATTTACATAGCTTTTACAATTGGGGGCCCTCCCCTGGGGGCCACATGTACCATTTTAGCAACTTTGGGTCCCCTACCCCTAAGGATGATTCCTACCAAGTTTGGTTGAATTCCGTTCATGTGTTTTGGAGAAGATCAGAATGTACATTTTGCCTGGCAGCACCCCCCCTCCAGTATGTTACCCCCACAGGGCCCCTATAGGGCCACTCAGAGAAATTTCATGAACAACATTCATTCTTCATCTATAGAGGTATCTCCATACACAATACCAAGTCTGAGCTATGCCTGGTTCTGGAGAAGAAGATGTTTGAAATTTACATAGCTTTTACAATTGGGGGCCCTCCCCCTGGGCCCCCCTGGGGGCCACATGTACCATTTTAGCAACTTTGGGTCCCCTACCCCTAAGGATGATTCCTACCAAGTTTGGTTGAATTCCGATCATGGGTTTTGGAGAAGAAGATGAAAATGTAAAAAGTTAACGGACGACGGACGACGCACGACGCACGACGGACGACGGACGACGGACAAATTTCCATCGCAATAGCTCACTCGAGCCTTAGGCTCAGGTGAGCTAAAAACGCAATATCAGACCTATGATACATATCGGGCAAAAGGCATCAAAAAAATCCATCTCTGGTACTTCTATTCAGTAGTTATATAATTTTCACCCAAAACTTGTGGTCTGTTTTTCTAGCTTTACTGCAGTCACAGAAAAAACTCATCCGCAGCTGTGGGTTCTCATTTTGGTTAGAAGATTACCGAAATTCAAAGACCAAAAATAAAAGTTGAATAAAAACAAAGGTATGCATAAACAAGTACCATTAAAAACTCTCCTCAGAAAATTGACAGTGACTTTTCACAAAACTTATACCGACCAAAAAATTCATATTTCTAAATTTAAATATTTCATTACTATTAAATTATGAGAGGGTAATTCATTATTCAATACATATTATTCATTAAAAAAAATGAGGTTAATTTTTAAATTTCTCATAAAAAAGTTTGAAAACCTGTTACTCTTAACATCTCAAACATGTGACTGTGAGGGCATGTTGCTGATCCCATGCTATATCTCATATTTTAAAAGGCTTACAAAAAATGCACACAACCTAAATATGGAAGAAACTTGATATAATTCTGATAGTTCATAATTATTTAAGACATACATGGCATTCAATACAAAATTCACAGATTCAAATTTATAGGCCAGATTGAATTTGTAATTCTACCACAAAGTCTAAGTTTAACACAACTTAAGACTGGACTATGTTAAGGTTTTGTAATAAAACTGCAACATGATTTAGATAGGAAAAGTCATACTAGTAATTATATCACAAGTGCATGATATTTAACCTGTTGACTACTGAATTCTTTAACTCTCATAGGCTTAATAGAGGAGCCAACCGGTTCCCCGTAGTCTATGGGTTAAGCTTTCCCGTCAGAGAAAATTGGCTACAAGTCTGAGGGCAGTCATGTGACTGCATGGGGTCAAAATAACTCACATTTTCTCCAACTTTAAGGCTCAAAATGCCCAACACCTTGAATATCATTATTGATATGAACATTAAGGACCTCAATTAAGAGGAAATAACATTTCTCATATTCAAACCTAGTCATATTGCAATTTCTTTCTAAATCTAGTTGAAGACTGGTCAGATGGAGTGAGGTGGCCTAAACTACCTCTCAGACTACAGACTACATATGTGTCCCGACGCCTCAAAACCTACAATAAGTCGCCTAAATTATTTTTTTGGTTTTATACATTTTTAAAGTAGAGATTCTCAGCTTTTCAATGGTATATCACTTGCCTAGTTTACTCAATGATAACACCTTTAAATATCACATTTAGAATCAGTATGTAACCAGCAATCAATAACTCCTATTCAGAGAAAATGGCCATTTAAGTTCGGAACAAAAGAGTGCTAAACCTTCGCTCTCTGTGTGCGCCCAAGTAAAACTGGGTATTCAAATGGCCATAGCCAGTAGCCACCAGTATCAAGGGATTATCAGATTAGGCTGAATTTTGGCAAGCTGCTCCAGGAGGACCTATTCATTACTCACTCCAAAAATCAATTTAATACCTTTGGAGGTAAAGTAGTCATTTGCCATTGAATGAAAGTATTACAAAAGCTCTCCAAACATTTATTAGCTCGACAGGTGAAAAAAGGAGTCATTTTAAAATGCCCCAAAAACATATTTCTAAGTCGAATTATGACTCACAAACTTGAGACATGATAAAATGATAATGAAACTACCCATTTCTATCAAAAACAGAAAATTGACTGATCCAAGCAAATTTACTATTTTGGGCTGTTTGCTACGTTGTGGTCCGTGCGACTTATTGTAGGGTTTGAGGCGGCGGGTCACATATACTCTATTGCATTCACTATCCTGAACTCTAAACATGGAGAATGGATCACATCATCATAGGAATGGTTCAATGGAGATCTCAAGTGCTGCACAGGGATTGGGTAACTCAAACTGGCTAACGACATTCGGATGGAGAACACCAAGATATCCAATGGACTGCCCCCGGACGACAACTTCGGCACATCGACCAGTGAAATAGGTTGGGTCTAAGTAAAAGGGAGGAACGGGAGATATGTCAACAACTCCAAGAAGACAAGAAAAACACTCTTTACAGGAATATTGTCTTCATAAACATGTTGATTTAGTACACATTTCAAATAGAATAACTGATCCAGAGAAACAAATAAAGTGTTGTCTATAGACCAGTGGTGTTTCTCACAGGTGGTCACTAAAGCAGGTTTGACTGAAGTAAAGGATACACAATTAATGTAGATCTATATTACCATGAATTCCCAATTAACTTGAATTGCCATGGAAACACTAGATGTACAACCACTGTCCTCTCATCTTCAAACGGGTAAAAAACAGTTTGAAACAGAGTGAGTGCTCAAGAGACCCTTGAACAGGACTTCAAGCTGTAGGTTGACTGGATGCGTACCCACAATCACAAACTTGCTCTCAATGTATTCCAGGCAAAATCAATATCAAACCTAAACACCATAACCCCCAAACTAGGGAAATAGCCATTAAAACTTCTTTGAACTAAAAGACAGGAAGATATACTCCTTGAAATCTTCAGGATATTGAAATCTTTAAGTTCCTATGTGTGAATTAATTTTCAATCCTTTTATTTCTACATAATGCATACCTTCAATAACACTCATTGTCATAACTGCATGTCTGACATTTGTTGCAGACCACCGAGTACAGCTATTTAAGAACCAAGGTCTTGCATGATGGACTCGTCCTTTAGTATTTCGTCTGTTTGAAGCAAGAAGGGCATTAACTTATATACTTTAACACAGAGTTAACGCCCTTCTGGCTCTCAACAGACGATTTAATCCATCATGTATAACAGTACCCCCCATGACTTAACCCAAGCTATGCAACTGCAGTTTAATATATACATTGAGTAAGGGTGGAGATAGCATGTCTAAACTTTTAACGTAAAGCAATGGATTTGAACTTACTCTCAGCTGCCTTTAGATGGTAACCATTTTCTTTTGAGAAGGGAACCTGTAAGAGTTGCATCGTACGATCCAACAAGCCATGAATTACCTGGTAATGGAGAGTAAAAATAACAAACCACTGATTACGTGATGAAGGAGTACATCTTAAAATGCTTTAATTACCTAGAGAGAAAAGGACCATATGACAAAATTAAGAATACGCTGTCTTAAATCACCATATTTTATATAATGGGGAGTAAAAATAACAAACCGTTGAGTACATGATGAAGGGGTAAATATCTTAAAAATTGGTAATTAGCCGGAGAAGAGTACTATAAATTAAGAACACTTGGGTTTGAAATTGCTGTTTTATTTTCTTTCTTTTGTTCAAATTTTTCCTCTGCAAATAAAATTCCCAACATTTTCTCTACTCAAAGTGAGACAACAGATGTAGTGATCAGACTTTGTCACTTCTGGGCACCATTTCATAAAACTTGTTTTCAATAACAACTGCCCCATTTCTATGAAAAATTTGCACTCAGCCAATCAGATTCAAGGATTTCAGTAGCTTATAACAATTATTGTAACTTGTTACTGATAACAAGCTTTATGAAACAGGGCCCACATCTCTTTTTTTGCATTGAGTATAATAAGTCATGGTAATTCAGTCCGAGAAACATGAGATAACAGAGCATGCTCAAACAACCTCAGATTCAAATGTTCACCTAGGACCTGCTTCATAAAACTAGACACTGTTTCATAAAACTTGTCATGAATGAAAAGTTGCAATAACTGCTATAAGCTACTGAAATCCTTGCATCTGATTGGCTGCAAGCAAATTTGGCAGTAAAAATCACCAACAAGACCCTTGATGAAATGCCCCCCTGGTCATCAAGAACAAGTCACTGTAATTGATAAAAGCTACTGAAATCATTGGATTTGATTGGATGTGAATAAAGTTGCCATAGAATTTTGACAGGGGCTAATCATGACAAAACGGTAAGCACTATATAGGCACCAATCCTGCAGCTCTCATGAATATTCATATCAGAAACCCCTTTTTGAAGACTTTGAAAGATACTACAAGTTTCGGACTTGTATTTTCTTACTCAGTCACCTTATTTTTAAATCAGCAAAAGAAAATTTTGTAATATAAACCTCTGCCGAGGTTCGAACTCGTGGTCCTTTCACCAAGAGAGGACTGGATTATCCGACTGCGCCACACAGAACAGCTGCTCGATGCCCTTGCTCGTTTTATTATATCGCTACAATTCGTTTTCATGAATATTCATGCCGACTAGTTTTGACGGAATAAACCGTATTATGAGCAATTTGACGCGATATGAATATTCATGAGCTCAGCTGCAGGATTGGTGCCTATATAGTGCTTACCTGACAAAACAGGACCCAGGTCCTAACCAAGCAAACTAACCTCAAATCCAGGTGATTTGTTGTAGTGGACTGCACAGAAGTGTCTCCTGTTCTCTGCTCCTACGTCTTTCTCAGGGTTCTGAAGGACGACATCCGAGATCTCAAAGACCTTGATGGGAAGAGGCATCTTTCTGTTACAGGAGATAGTCTTTAAGACTCCAGGGAGGAGGGCTGTCCTTGCAACCTATGTTAATTAACAGAAAACTAGATGAATATTCGACCGCGCGCGGTCGGAATTTATGCCTCCGCCATCACCAGATTGGAAATGTATGGCATACATGTACACTCTTAAAAGGATTGGTCCAACAAAATTACAAATCTTTTCACTTAAAATGCACAAAAGACAAAAAAATTATTTCATTTCATTTTTGATAAATATATTTTTTTATAAAAAAATAAGTTGCGATTTTTTTCATATGTGATCATTCTATCAAATATCTTATCCCCTTTTAGGTGATGTCATCAGTATCAAATTTCATTCAGAAAAAGTGAAGTGGAAATGTAAAGAAAGGGCCAGCTGACGAATTGACGGAAGTAGTTGCTTCTGAAATACGTTTTACTACGTGACCTCTGTGAACTAGCACTAGATTTCCTGGATTTTTATCAGATATACAGACTTTCACTACTATGAAAGGTAAGAGAAATAAATACAAACAAAAATTGTTTTCATGTAAAATTTATTATGAAAAGCAAATGGAAATGCAAATTACAGAGCATTTGAAATGCTCTGCAAAGCTCAGCCACACAACACACACAACACGCATGCATGATCACGAGTGGCTGACCGCGAACCCCGCTGCAGCAGCCACCCTACTAATAGACTATAAACGTCTGAGACAATGAATTTCAATTATTACTACTCTTGGTCTGAACACCATGGCCTTTTCATTCTACTGAGACCACAGTGTGTGTGACATAAAAATTAAAGGCATTAGAAAATTAATTTTATGAAACAAACCAGTAATTTCATGTAATTTTATGTAAATTTACCTCTGTGACCTCTGACCTTTGACCTACTTACCCCAAAATCTAATCAGTTCATCTTTCTATGGGTATGCATACTGGTACCAAGTTTGAAGTTCTCACCTCAGATAGTTCGAGATATCGCGGTAACGGTGCTAAAAACCACTAATCCCATGTAATTTCATGTAAATTGACCTCTGTGACCTCTGAACTTTGACCTACCTACCCCAAAATCTAATCAGTTCCTCTTTCTATGGGGATACATACTGGTACCAAGTTTGAAGTTCTCACCTCAGATAGTTCTTGAGATATCGTGGTAACGGTGCTAAAAACCAAGAATTTTTATGTAATTTCATGTAAATTGACCTCTGTGACCTCTGAACTTTGACCTACCTACCCCAAAATCTAATCAGTTCCTCTTTCTATGGGGATACATACTGGTACCAAGTTTGAAGTTCTCACCTCAGATAGTTCTTGAGATATCGTGGTAACGGTGCTAAAAACCAAGAATTTTTATGTAATTTCATGTAAATTGACCTCTGTGACCTCTGAACTTTGACCTACCTACCCCAAAATCTAATCAGTTCCTCTTTCTATGGGGATACATACTGGTACAAAGTTTGAAGTTCTCACCTCAAACAGTTCTTGAGATATCGCGGTAACGGTGCTAAAAACCAAGAATTTCATGTAATTTCATGTAAATTGACCTCTGTGACCTCTGACCTTTGACCTACTTACCCCAAAATCTAATCAGTTCATCTTTCTATGGGGATCCATACTGGTACCAAGTTTGAAGTTCTCACCTCAGACAGTTCTTGAGATATCGCGGTAACGGTACTAAAAACCAAGAATTTCATGTAATTTCATGTAAATTGACCTCTGTGACCTCTGACCTTTGACCTCCTTACCCCAAAATCTAATCAGTTCATCTTCATATAGGGAAACATACTAGTACCAAGTTTGAAGTTCTTACCTCAAACAGTTCTTGAGATATCGTGGTAACGGTGCTAAAAACCAAGAATTTTTATGTAATTTCATGTAAATTGACCTCTGTGACCTCTGACCTACTTACCCCAAAATCTAATCAGTTCATCTTCGTATGGGGATACATACTAGTACCAAGTTTGAGGTTCCTACCTCAAATGATTCTTCAGATATCGCGGTAACGAGAAGTGGGACGGACGCACGGACACACGGACGGACGCACGGACGGACGGACAACCCGAAAACATAATGCCTCCGGCACCCACCTTCGGTGGGCGGAGGCATAAAAAGGCACACAGTGTGGTGTCAGTATTGGAAGAATGATCTGAAATTCAAGATGTTGAATGCTATGGAAATGAAAAGAATGGCAAGTCTTCATTTTAGTCATCGTTTCCACCTGTATCATCATCATCATCATAATCATTATTGTCCTCATCATTGCCACTATTATCACTAACATCATCACTAGCACCGATATCTCCTTTTCCTTCTCCTCCTGCTCTTCATCATCATTATAATGTCATAACATCATTTTGTCATCACCTTTATTATTTATAACCATCATCATCCACAACTATAAGCAGGGCTTTTGCCACAACATACCTGAAACTCTGCAGTCTTGGGATTGGAGATGTGTACAGCCTTGGTCTTAGCAAGATCAACCTGGAGTTTCTCTGCGATATCATCCCTTGAGCACTGCAACAAAAAGAAAAGAAACAAGGGTTAATAGAGTTGCTTGCAATGATACATGGACTCAAATTCTGGGATAGAGAAATCAATACAATGTTTTCGGACAAAAGTTTTAGCAAAATGGAAATTTACAATTTTCTCTTTTTTTTTTAAATTTAATTTTTTTTTTAAATCAAAGGATCTTCCCATTATATTTCCCATCAAAAATATTGTGCGAAATGCATTTCAGAATCTTCTGCCCATTAATGCTCTTCGGTCATGAGTCAACCGAGGAAAAATGCCTTGGCAAAGGATATATAACATTCTTCTTCTTATTCATCTCTTCTTTGACTATTATTCTTGTCTTTCAAGTGATATGTTCTGAGTCATTCTTGATCTTTGAGCCTTTGCCTCTTATCTTCACAATCTTTATATCAGATTCTAAAATATTATGTCCACAAAATATCTGAGCTAGGGACTATTTTTCTTTGATATTTTTCGAGTCATTCTTGATCTTTGAGCTTTTGCCTCTCATCTTCACAATCTTTATATCAGATTCTAAAATATTATGTCCACAAAATATCTGAGCTAGGGACTATTTTTCTTTGATATTTTTCGAGTCATTCTTGATCTTTGAGCTTTTGCCTCTCATCTTCACAATCTTTATATCAGATTCTAAAACATCATGCCCACAAAATATCTTTTCAAACCCAAATTTCAAACTCACCAAAGCAAAGGTGAGGACTTCAGTGAATCCAGCCGCACTGATGTCCAGTCTCAAGAGATCGGTCAGTTTGTTGATGGGGAACTGCTCAGCAATGGTGTTGGTTTGGGGGATCGTCTTGGCGATGTTATTGTAACCATGGGCGATAGCCACATCCTCAATGATGTCACAAGGATGGATGACATGTACAAGGTCATTCAAAAGTCAAGAAATAAACAATAGATACATGAACATAAAATGCAAAACCTAAAGTCGTGTGGACATCTTGATAGATTGAAATTTATTCTGGATTTTTAATTCTGAATTCTAGTTTGGATTTCAATTTAAAATGTTGAACAGGATCTCGGGGCATGCCAGATGATCGTTACATCTGGGGGCCCCATCATATAAAGAGCTGGATTTACATGTTATTGCAAATAATTTGCAATTAATATTAATCGCAACCCTGTACTTAAGAGACTGGAAATTTGCGATTGATTGGAGGACGTGCGATTGATTTGGATCAATGGCAACTCTTTATAAGACAAGTCCCTGGCCTTTTAGTCAGTTCAACTCTGCAAATAATATGAAGTACAACAATGATTAAGACATGAACAAATGCAAAGGATATCAGATCTTGTTGGAGGTATCTCTACTGAGAGTGTCTTCCCTCCGTCTATCACTTTACTGGTTAGGCACATCTTGGTCAGAAGGCTAGCTATCCTATCTGCTGACTCACTATCAAACAAAATAAGAGGAGTGTGATATCAATTAAACAATGAGTATGAATTTAATTAAAGAAATATGACAATGCAGCAGAAAAAGTATTGACATTTGAATTAAAAGTGATGTAAATGGATCAAAAGATTGATTTTCTCCCTTGATTCATCATCTAATCAGGCCTTCAGGAAAGCTGCCCAAATAATTTTGCTTCCCATCTCATTTCAGACTGATATTCAACATGCATTTTCAAAAGCTACAGAGTAAATTTAAGTGACACAACTAACTATCTTGGTGGCAATGTTTTCATGAATCCATGTAAAGTTATCCAATGCCATATTTTGAAGTATCCTTGTTATGGAAGTTTATATGGTGATACAACATCTGCTGGGGTTACATTTGCCTTGCAGGGGCGTCCTGGGGGAGGGGTCTAAGGGGAGGGGGTGCCCCCTCCCCTTTGGAAAATTTTTGCTTCTGAAGAAGAGCTGAGATGCAAAATAATCCTATATGTGACCAATTTTGAAGCACATTTAATGAACAACTTTTTTTTTTGCTATTTTTTTACGACGGCCAATAGGGGGGCGCGTGCCTGTTGCGCCACCCCCTGGATACACCACTGCCTTGAACTATCTTTCATCAAATATATCGTCTGCTTGGAGCCAGAAGGGTGTTAACTCTGTACAAATGATGGGACTTAATGCCCTTCTGGCTCCAAACAGACGATATATGGTTGGGGTTGTGATCAGGTTTGGGTGGAGTTTTAGGGTTAGGGTTGGTTTAGTGTTGGGTCTAAGGATTAAATCAGGAATTTGAAAACTGTAAGAAATTAACCACAGAGCAAATTCATTAGAGAAATGCATCGTACAATTTGTACCCACCCGATTCCTACTCTCTTATTGATGAGTTCTACAGGAACGTTCTCTGTCCTGTATTTCAGCTCTGGATAAAGGTTCTTGCTTCCATCAGGCTTGATTACCTCAACGGATTCCATACTAAACAAAGAGAAATAATAGTTTTTTGTCGCTCAATATGTCTTGATTGCTTTCTGACCTGTATGATCTATGTCATCCCATGACATCCTGCTTCATCACCATCATCATCATCAATATTACACCACAACCATCATATACATTAACATCATTATCAATATGACTATCATCATTGTCAACATCTTAATTCATCATCAATATCATTACCATAATCATCATATAAAATTACATCACTATCACTAATATCTCATCATCATCATCATCACCACCATTACCATAACCATCACATACATCAAAATGATGAAGATGATAAAGATGATCAACATGATCATCATCATCATCATCATCATCAATGCAAACATTTATTAAGCTTACATGAATGGTTCCTTGCAGTACTGGCTGAACATAGCCACGAGGATATCAAGAGTGACCTTGATCTTATTATGGTCAGTGCCAGTGATCTCAATGAAGACATTCTTGGTGTTCAGCGTGATCTTTGTATGGTCACCTAGGGAAAGGAGACAGGTGCACAAATACTACAAGGTAAATTTTTACACCTATTAATGGCAAAAAAAAAAAAAGGTTGGGACCCAACCAAAAGGATTTAGTCCCTTTTGGAACTAAGCTCTTTATTATATTCATCAATCAGGTAGAGGAAAAATATATTTTCTTCCACTTAATCCTTCACAAATAGGAGGTAAATACTCATTAACCATCTAAAAAATCATCAAATGGAAACATATTTATCGGTCAAAGGAAATTTTGGGTCGGAATCCCCACACAAGACCCCCCTCTGCACCCTTTAGAGTCAGTGAATAGTCATCACATTTACTTCTGGAGAAGACATGGGGCAAAATCCTGTGATATAGTATTACGTCCCACACCCCCAACTATGGAAAGACACGTCTGGGATAATCTAAGGGGAAAATACCCTTATGCATCCCCTCCCTCTGTCTCCCAGTCCTTCTATTCATAGCAGATTCGGATGAGGAATACAAACTTGTAAATGCATGTTTGCTATTTACATGACAGATGCTGAGTGATATCCCAGTCGCAATGCCAAAGTAATGCCACACAGGCCGATAAGTGACAAAAATCTTAGCAATTCAGAGTAATTTGATTTTTTGTTTGGTCTATTGTCAGTCTGTTCTTAGTCTTGTCGTTGTGACTGGAGTATGAGGTGAGGCAATTGCAGTGAAAGTTGGGAACTGAAACATTCAATGAATAAGAAATGTTTGTATGTACCGTTGATGATAGGAGGCATTGACAGGACAATGCCATTGCTATCCCTGATGACAGGATAGACAGGTTTGTCTCTGATGATGGGAAGATAGTGACGTAGGTGACTGTCTGTAGAATACATCTCCATCTGCTCAACAGCTGTGTACGACTTGGTCTGATCATGAGATGGTCAAGATTATGGTTAGGAAATGGGGATATTTTTATAGAGCAGGTTGTGTACAAGTAAAGGTGAGAAATATTTAGTCAGCTATCTCATTCCCCCAACCCCCCTGTGAAAAAAAAAATCATTAGGGTAATGTCCAATAATGGATTGATGTTATAGGATGTCATTTTTAAACTAGGACAAGAAAAATTCTCATAAATTTGGACCAGATTTCTGATGCCAGGGTTTCCTTGTATTACCGGTAGTAGTTTTTTCGCTCTTGTTAATCTTTGTAATTGATATATATTGTAGCGTAATTAGCCCAGTATTATAGGAGACCGATAGAGGTCGCAGTAGTTTATGTTGAACTATATATGTGTATCGGACAAACTTGTAAGCGCAGTCGATGTCGAGCTGTCTTGGTGACAGGTTTTCCCAGGCGCAGTGCGTACATAAAGTTTCCTGAGCTGCAGATATTGTGTAAGTGTTGTTTATTTGGTTACTCTTACATTAAGTGGTTGCGGGAGTGAATGAAATTAGAGAATCCACGTTGTGTACGATATATTTTCATAAGAATCCACGAGACTGTTGCTGATAGATTGTTGAGAACGTGGACCGGGTTCAAGAGATTTGACTGCAAGGCAAGAACGCTACCCCGGCAGAGCCCGGTTATGCCACAATATATTGTACACATGTTTATTCAGCTTTTGGCTGCGACACTTGTTTCTTTCAATAAACCAGTTTTAATTGAACTGAATTGAATTGTGTGTGTGTGTGTGTAGTCCCATATACCCAAAGCTGTGTGCAGTCCTTTAAATTGTTTGTGATTTCAAGCACAGATTGTTAGTCAATTTGTTATCATATCCAAAACCTCGCAATACACAACTTTTCTTACTTTTTACATAATCAGTTATTCCCTATTAACTATAGAAATTTTCTTCCACAATGCAATCCCATTACCAGAACTCAACATTAGCTTTAACCCCTTCCATGCCACCAGATTTTTGAGCCATTATCAAAAATGAACTTTCAAGAGTTAAATATTAACTTTCAATGAGATTTTTCTTGAGCAAACTGGGCAAAGATATATTGCATAGGAATAAGCATTAAATTGCAGGCACAGGTTTCTGTATGAGGAAGAAATATCAAGCCATTCTCAGCCTAAACAAAAGTTTTGGGCGGGATTTGGCGCACACGGCATGGTAGGGGTTAATGTTGGTGTTGGTTATGGTCACTGATTTGGATAAAATGGGGTTTTGAATTAACCCGTTGACTACTGAATTATCTTACTCCCATTGGCTTTATACAGGGACCAACTGGTTCCTGTAGACAATGGGTTAAAGGGATACTCAATCGCAGATTGTGGACGTTTTTATGCCGCGAGAGGGCACCGTGTTCGTTACCTGATCATGCCGTTGCCCCGTGGGGTTCAATCTTCGGACAGACTAGTCGCTGTGCAACATTCACGCTCCGCCTGAGCTCGAGTTTTCGTGCGAGATTCGGTCGGCTTCGTGCAGATGAAATGTAATCCCACTTAGTCCAACGGACGCATTCTACGCACAAGCTTTGTGTACGAGTGAATGGGGCTTACGCAATCCTGACTTTCCCCACAGCCGCCTGGTTGCGTATCCCTTTAAGTTACTTGATAATCTTGGCCTGAAAGCCTTCTTCACTAAATAATTCTAATGAATTAACAGTCCACTGGACAGACAAATAAACATATGTCTAGCAGTACCCAAATCCTACAGTACTCTTATACACTAACCTGGTTGAGAGGGACGAACTTGATTTGGTCAGGAGGCTGAGCATACAGCCGGGGGATACAATAAACATATGTCTAGCAGTACCCAAATCCTACAGTACTCTTATACACTAACCTGGTTGAGAGGGACGAACTTGATTTGGTCAGGAGGCTGAGCATACTGCCGGGGGATACAATAAACATATGTCTAGCAGTACCCAAATCCTACAGTACTCTTATACACTAACCTGGTTGAGAGGGACGAACTTGATTTGGTCAGGAGGCTGAGCATACAGCCGGGGGATACAATAAACATATGTCTAGCAGTACCCAAATCCTACAGTACCCTTATACACTAACCTGGTTGAGAGGGACGAACTTGATTTGGTCAGGAGGCTGAGCATACTGCCGGGGGATACAATAAACATATGTCTAGCAGTACTCAAATCCTACAGTACTCTTATACACTAACCTGGTTGAGAGGGACGAACTTGATTTGGTCAGGAGGCTGAGCATCAAAGTAGAATGGCCCCTGGATGGTATCCAAATCATGTGTTCCCATGGAAACTAAGCTTCTCTTCCTGGGAGGACAAACATATAAATAAAAGTAACACATGATGCACTTATATTGCCAAATATATCTAGTTATCTATTCACAGAAGCATGAATTATATTACCCCAACACTAGCCTCACTGCTGTAATAAGGTGCTAAGAGTACTCAAGAAATTTCCTCTCACTGGATACCGATGTAGCAAATGCATTCTCAATGTGTTATAAGTCCATGTCTACTCCTTTCAGACTGATACATGACTGTGTATTAGAAAAATGTATAAATAAAAGACAAATACTAGTGCTGATAAATTGAAGAAGAAAAACTGAATCAATTTGATCAATTTAGCCATTCCCAAACTTCCCAAACTGAATGAGTGGATGAACTCACCTTCCTAAGTTCTGATGAAGCTTATCTTGAAGATCAATGAAACTATCATAGGTATCCTTGTCGAAGGTGAGGTTTCTCATGATGGCTGCTACAGCATAGGGTCTTACTTGAGCCGTCTGTATATTATGAGAGATAGAGAAAGAGAGTAAAAGGAAGAGAGAGAGAGAGGGTAAAAGGAAGAGAGAGAGAGAGGGTAAAAGGAAGGAAGGGAGAGAGAGAGAAATAGAGAAGAAAGCAGAGAACAAAGAGCGTAAAAGAATGAGAGAGATAAAGAGAGGGGGAAGGGACGGGGAGAAAGAGAGTAAAAAAAAAGGAGAAAGGGGCAGGGTAAGAGGGGCAGAAATAGAAAGGGGTCAAGAGATGGAGACAGATTGAGAGAGAGAGAGGGAGACAGAGAGTGCGAGATAAATAAAAACATGAAATGAAGGTACAGATAGAAAAGCATAAATAATATGAAATATAAAATTATTGGATTTATGTATTTTGTTTTCTTTATTTACCATTTGATCAAGTCAGAAAATATCAATGTCAAACTCTACGTCAATTAAATTAGCTGTGGTTTGATCAGCATTATCAGCATCTGTAAAAAGGTGCCTGGCTGGAATGCTCCCCAGGGAGTAGAGAAGGTGCATACATTGTCAGAGCTGCCAACCTCACTTTACCAAAAATCCTATGATTTTTACCATAAAAATCCTATTCTTAACTGTCGTGCACTTTCCTACACAATATCTCAAGGAATGAGAATTTTGATTTTTTTTGTAGTAATTTAAACATGTATACAAGTATGTAATTTATTTAGTGACTTAACTACATGTACAGTGTACATGTTATTGATGATGAATGATCCTATTCTAATAAGGTAACTTCACTTAACAATTACCTCATTTACTTTTGAGACCCTGATGCCGCTGCTGCCGCTGTTGTTGCTGCTCCATTACACTTTGTTAACAGTCTACACTAAATTTCATTTCATAGCCGTACATCAAGCACTAAAATTGTCCTTGCTGGCTACTATGAAAAGCCATCTCGAAGTATACTCCGATAAGATAAAATAAGTTTCCGAACTCCAGATCCCGATTTCGATGTCATGATCAAAATATTTGGATTTCATGCGACGATCTCAGAATTATAGTGGAGCGCGAAGTTCGATTCCACACAAAACTCACCCGGCCGGTCCTAGAGATCGCTTTCGAGAGCTGCTGCTGCTGGCCAGCACCGCCTGACGTCCCCGGGAGTTAGCTCGCTAGCTGCTGGTGAGGCGCGCGCGAGAAACAGCTGCAGTGTTAGTGCTGTGCCGCGCGTGCCCTCACAGCTGCAGCAAATTACGCACGCATACGCAATCATGTGCAATGTCAATGAGAGATACATAAACACAGGTACCATAACACTTCAAGTGTCACCAAGATGATCAACTCCCTTGGCTGGACATCCCTGGAGCAGCGTAGAAAGATCTTGCGTCTATCCATGTTCTACAGGATCAACAATGACCAAGCCCACTGCCCAACAATCAAATCCAAAAGTAGTTGCATTGCCACCTCGCCAAAGACGCTCCCACAGCAGGCAACTCCAACTCATCATCTGCAGGACGCAGTACAGAGCAGCATCATCCTACCACGAACTATAAAAGGCTGGAATGGGCTCCCAGAGAAGGCGGTAGCGGCAATGACTCTTGACACATTTGTGTCGAGAGTCAGCATGTAAAAACCTTCAACAACACCTTTTTATCATGAAGAAAAAAACATATGCTAAAAAAAAAAAAGAAGTCATTACCGGATGGGACAATGCAGGACAGGACAAGTTTGGTCTAGATCTACACCTAAAATGCCATAATAATCAACTCATTGATTGTGGGCATCAACGGAAAGACAAGACACACGGAGACACAGTTATTTTTTTGATAAATCGTATTTTATTGAGAAAAATCCTGGTGTCGTATTGTAACTGAAAAATTGTACGAAATACGATAAAATCATACTATTTGGCAGCTCTGCATTGTGTGAGGGCAAGCAGTGAATCCGATGACTGGGGTAATAATATGTAAAGTGCTTAGAGACATCATATAGATGTATAAGGTGCTATATATATCTAGAATATTATTTGTAGTAGTTGTTTAATTGTTCCACCCAATACTGACTTACTGCTGGTTTGATGAACATTTGTTGAAGGGCTCCCCCTTTAGGTGGCATGGCCTTGTATCGAGGTGCTTCAAGCTTCTGGAGGAAAACCAGTAATCCTCTGGAAAGGCCCTCTAAACATAGCAGGTCATACCTGGGTTGATATATAAATATCTTGGTTAACTGGGCTCTTAAAGATTGCAAAAACAAAAACAAAAACAAACAAACACATACGCACACACACAAACACAAGTGCACACACAAAAAAAAATCCACCTATTAATACAGACACAGATAAAGTGATTATTGCATTTACTGTACATCTACTTTTCAAATGAGTATTAAAGCCTTTACATTACGGAGAAAACAGAGAAAGTCATTCATTGTATTTCAAAAAACCTATACTGCTGATACATATACCATTTATAGATTTTTGGCATCTACAAGTAGCTGCAGCAAATGTACAACGAAAGAAGCAATAAGTCACTCCATTTTTGAGGTATCAATCCAGAGCTATTCATGCCCAAATGTCCTGTTATATCAATGAATGCCAGACTTTAATACATGATATGTGCTACCTTCACATGCATAGAAGATTGTTTTTCTTGTTCAATTGAAAGGCTCAGGGATGTCTTCTGCCCTTTGCATGACAGAGTTTGCATCAAACCTGGGGGGGGGGGGCAGTAATAATAAGAGCCTTTTCTGACCTGTTTGCAGGTACATCAATCTTGTAGATGATAACATCTGAAGCTCCTTCTGCCTTATCTGTACCTTGCTCCTTCTCTATCATTGTCTTCTCTGACGTCTGAAAGAAAACAGAAATATAAATAGCAGCATTTACCAAACATATCTATGCTTCCTAAAGAAACGGTTTCAGATTTCTTGTCTTCTTTTCAAGGGAAGGATATTTTGCTCTCATAAAAAATAAACTAAAGAATCACTCTGATCCATTTTCCTCTGTAGGCTTTTCACCTCTAAAACAGGTTACATGTAGATAATGGTAATTGTATGTAATTGCCCCCTGGGCAAAAGGATTAACATTTGAAGTAAATTATCAAATAGGATGTCATTCATTACTGGTTTAATGATACCATGGTAAAAATATGCATTATTTAAATTACGTAACAGCACATCTAAAGCCCAATTAAACAAGAGCCCCAGGGGGCACGACGCTCACCTGAGGTGCATCAATTCACATTTGGTGCATGTTCTCTCTAGCACCACCAGGAGATATGTTAGAAATTGAAACGACTAGGAGGATGTACATGAGATGATGTTAGAAATTAACATAATTCCCCGCCCCGCCCCCACCCCTCCAGTATGTTACCCCCACAGACCCCCTATAGGGCCACCCAGAAAAAATTCATGAACAACTTTCATTTTTCGTCTATAGAGGTATCTCCATACACAATACCAAGTCTGAGCTATTCCTGGTTCTGGAGAAGAAGATGTTTGAATTTTACATAGCTTTTACACTTGGGGGCCCTCCCCCTGGGCCCCCCTGGGGGCCACATGTACCATTTTAGCAACTTTGGATCCCCTACCCCTAAGGATGATTCCTACCAAGTTTGGTTGAATTCCGATCATGTGTTTTGGAGAAGATCAGAATGTACATTTTGCCTGGCAGCGCCCCCCCTCCAGTATGTTACCCCTACAGGGCCCCTATAGGGCCACTCAGAGAAATTTCATGAACAACATTCATTCTTCATCTATAGAGGTATCTCCATACACAATACCAAGTCTGAGCTATGCCTGGTTCTGGAGAAGAAGATGTTTGAAATTTACATAGCTTTTACAATTGGGGGGCCTCCCCCTGGGGGCCACATGTACCATTTTAGCAACTTTGGGTCCCCTACCCCTAAGGATGATTCCTACCAAGTTTGGTTGAATTCTGATCATGGGTTTTGAAGAACAAGATCAGAATGTACATTTTGCCTGGCAGCGCCCCCCTTCAGTATGTTACCCCCACAGGGCCCCTATAGGGCCACTCAGAGAAATTTCATGAACAACATTCATTCTTCATCTATAGAGGTATCTCCATACACAATACCAAGTCTGAGCTATGCCTGGTTCTGGAGAAGAAGATGTTTGAAATTTACATAGCTTTTACAATTGGGGGCCTTCCCCCTGGGCCCCCCTGGGGGCCACATGTACCATTTTAGCAACTTTGGGTCCCCTACCCCTTAGAATGATTCCTACCAAGTTTGGTTGAATTCTGATCATGTGTTTTGGAGAAGAAGATCAGAATGTACATTTTGCCTGGCAGCGCCCCCCCCCCCTTCCAATATGTTACCCCCACAGGGCCCCTATAGGGCCACTCAGAGAAATTTCATGAACAACATTCATTCTTCATCTATAAAGGTATCTCCATACACAATACCAAGTCTGAGCTATGCCTGGTTCTGGAGAAGAAGATGTTTGAAATTTACATAGCTTTTACAATTGGGGGCCCTCCCCCTGGGCCCCCTGGGGGCCACACGTACCATTTTAGCAACTTTGGGTCCCCTACCCCTAAGGATGATTCCTACCAAGTTTGGTTGAATTCCGATCATGTGTTTTGGAGAAGAAGATCAGAATGTACATTTTGCCTTGCAGCGCCCCCCCCCCCCCCCCCTCCGGTATGTTACCCCACAGGGCCCCTATAGGGCCACTCAGAGATATTTCATGAACAACATTCATTCTTCATCTATAGAGGTATCTCCATACACAATACCAAGTCTGAGCTATGCCTGGTTCTGGAGAAGAAGATGTTTGAAATTTACATAGCTTTTACAATTGGGGGCCCTCCCCCTGGGCCCCCTGGGGGGCACATGTACCATTTTAGCAACTTTGGGTCCCCTACCCCTAAGGATGATTCCTACCAAGTTTGGTTGAATTCCGATCATGGGTTTTGGAGAAGAAGACGAAAATGTAAAAAGTTAACGGACGACGCACGACGGACGACGGACAAATTTCCATCGCAGTAGCTCACTCGAGCCTTAGGCTCAGGTGAGCTAAAAAGCCATCTAAAATCAAAAATGTTTTCTTGAAATCTGGTATGTACTAATATGACAAGGATCAAAATCAGAAGAAAATCAAAATGGTGACAATTGAATGAACTAGTTACTTTTTTTTATAACCACCTGTCATTTCTAAAGTCTTTATCAAAAAATTTCATTCGCTTAAAGTGACAGGTAAATTAATATTCTTCTTCTAATATCAGAGCAGAAGACAAATGATTTTCAGAAAAACTTGCAGACAATATGCCTGGTGAAATAAACAATGGTTTTACATACCACTTCATCTAGCTCCAAGCCATATTCAAAGCACAGCTCATCAAATTCTTCATCAGCTGTAAATTAAATGAAAATGAGGAAGCAATAGATCTCAATCACACTCCATACGAACTGGCTTCCACCAAATTTCTACTTATCAAATTGTTAGAAGTACAGGAGGAATTATACAATTCCATCAAAGGTCACAGAAATTCCTTCTTGATTTTGAGCTAAAAAGAAAAATTGAATTGTATTCCTGCATTACATGTTTTTGTTTTAAGTTTTTGACCTTTAACTGAACAAGTTATACCACATAACCAGGAAATGTATGTTCACGAGTGCAACAAATCCCATCTCCCGGGGCAAAGTCGACAACAACCAATATTGAAAAATTGATTAATCAAGAGAAATCTTTTTTAGTAGTGTTGTGTTTTAAATTTTAATTGTATTGATACCAAACACCACTGACTTCTCAATCATAATTTTCTGCTCAACATCATGGAACTTTTTACATCTGAAAGGAGTTTGGATAAACACTCATGACTTACTTTATGAAAGCCTTTTTAAAGGCCAAGTCCACCCTAACAAAAAGTTGATTTGAATAAATAGAGAAAAATCCAACAAGCATAACATTGAAAATTTCATCAAAATAGGATGTAAAATAAGAGAGTTATGGTATTTTAAAGTTTCGCTTAATTTCGCAAAACAGTTATATGCACATCCTGCTCAGTATGCAAATGAGGGAACCAGTGACATCACCCACTCACTATTTCTTTTGTATTTTATTATGTGAAATATAGAATATTTTAATTTCTGCAGATTTCACAATTAGGAAGCTCTCATTGAATTGTGTATAGGTTGCAACAATAGCAATTACACATGTTCAGCGAGGAATCAAACCTTGCTTCACGTTATAACAAGGAAAAATTAAAATATTTCGTATTTCATGTAATAAAATACAAAAGAAATAGTGAGTGGGTGACGTCACTGGTTAAAAAGTTGAGGTGTATGACTGCCTACATTCTACACACGAAGTATAGGAATGTAGCTATGAGTGCTCATAGCTACATTCCTATACTTCGTGTGTAGAATCTAGGCAGTCATACGGCTCAACTTTTTCAAACACCACTGCACAAAAGTCACCAACATTCACTCAAAATCGGCATTTAATTTACAAAAACCGACCCCAATATATACAAGAAATGCAATAAATTCAACTCACCGATGTTGGAAAAGATGATTCCAAAAATGAAATCGGTAATTTACTGTTGATTCTCGCGAAACGAGCTATTGGAGTCATTGTGTACATTTCCTGGTCGCTGCGGGCGCTGACATCTCCCCAAAAGATTTTTTTCGTTAAAAATTCGGTCCCTATCCCGTACACGGAAAAGTCCTGATTTTCTGTGTGCGCGATCGTAGAGAACGATGTGCGCTTGCGATCCCGAGTTTTTTATTGGCCGATTTCAGTCTAAGACATCGGCGGTATGTAAACAACACGCGATCGCGAAACAAATCGGCGGGGATTTCTTTGCTTTCAAATTCAGCCCTTAAAAATCTCACTCCTACCTCAAATGGCCGTTAGGAAGAACTTTTGATATTTTCAGCAAAATCCAAAGTCAAAATCTTGTCCAAAACCGGAGAAATCCCAGCCGATTTGTTTCGCGATCGCGTGTTGTTTACATACTGCCGATGTCTTAGACTAAAATTTTTGTCCACGAAGAAACTCGGAATCGCAAGCGCACATCGATCTTTACGATCGCGCACACAGAAAATCGGGACTTTTCCGTGTATGCCACAGGGACCGAATTTTTAAGGACAAAACTCTTTTGGGGAGATGTCAGCGCCCGCGGCGACCAGGAAATGTACACAATGACTCCGATAGCTCGTTTCGCGAGAATCAACAGTAAATTACGGATTTGATTTTTGGAAATATCTTTTCCAACATCGGTGAGTTGAATTTATTGTATTTCTTGGATATTTTGTGGTCGGTTTTTGTAAATTAAATGCCGATTTTGAGTGAATGTTTGTGACTTTTGTGCAGTGGTGTTTTAAAAAGTTGAGGTGTATGACTGCCTACATTATACACACGAAGTATAGGAATGTAGCACTCAACGCTAGATTACTGCAAAATAGTTGGTATTTTCTGTCGCATGTACTAAAGGTATGGGGGGAAAAATAAGATAAATATTTTAAATACTTGCTTTCAAATTCAGCCCTTAAAAATCTCACTCCTACCTCAAATGGCCGTTAGGAAGAACTTTTGATATTTACAGCAAAATCCAAAGTCAAAATCTTGTCCAAAACCGGAGAAATCCCCGCCGATTTGATTCGCGATCGCGTGTTGTTTACATACTGCCGATGTCTTAGACTAAAATCGGCCAATAAAATTTTTGTCCACGAAAAACTCGGGATCGCAAGCGCACATCGATCTTTACGATCGCGCACACAGAAAATCGGGACTTTTCCGCGTACGCCATATAGGGACCGAATTTTTAAGGACAAAACTCTTTTGGGGAGATGTCAGCGCCCGCGGCGACAAGGAAATGTACACAATGACTCCGATAGCTCGTTTCGCGAGAATCGACAGTAAATTACGGATTTCATTTTTGGAAATATCTTTTCCAACATCGGTGAGTTGAATTTATTGTATTTCTTGAATATTTTGGGGTCGGTTTTTGTAAATTAAATGCCGATTTTGAGTGAATGTTGGTGACTTTTGTGCAGTGGTGTTTTAAAAAGTTGAGGTGTATGACACTCATAGGTACACGCCATTGCCGACTGTGTAGGAATGCAGCCAACACACATCCCATACCTAAACTGCATCACTGTGCATTTTTGGCTATATTTAAGTGAAACTCATATATTGCAGTTTACTTAAATCCAAATACTTATGTTGAATAATAGATGATTAAAACTTACCAGTTTGTTTTGTGACCTTTGAAGAGGGTTTCCTGAAATTTTGGGTACTTTTTGTCGATAACTCCTATCGAGACTGTCCCGTCAGCATCCAGTTTGTATTTTTCACGATTATGATGAAGGGAGCCCTCAGCGCTCGTAGTGGTACCGGCGCGATCGGTTCGTCGATCTCCTACGAAGACCTGGAAGGGCCAAACTGACGACGTAAAAAAATAAAAAATATTACGTACGTACGTAATATTTTTTATTTTTTTACGTCGTCAGTTTGGCCCTTCCAGGTCTTCGTAGAATAGCTTGTGTGCGTAACATTCTGCGTACGTATCTATGGTGCGTAACCATGTAGAGCGGCCTCACTAGTGCGCAACATATTGAGAGCAGTCGTCATCCGTATGGAGGTGTGGGTAACAAGTACGAAAAACAAGGCTGTAAATGTAAGTTTTTATAACTTTCTACATTTTGTATCTTAACGAACTGATAACTTAAAATCTAAAGAATGATACTTAAGTATCAGTTTGCCCACAAAAACCACACCACGAATAGTGGTCATATTGACCACTACAAATACAAAATGCAAAAATAGTTGATATTTTCTGTCGCGTGTAGTAAAGGTATGGGGGGAAAATAAGATAAATATTTTAAATACTTGCTTTCAAATTCAGCCCTTAAAAATCTCACTCCTACCTCAAATGACCGTTAGAAAGAACTTTTGATATTTTCAGCAAAATCCAAAGTCAAAATCTTGTCCAAAACCGGAGAAATCCCCGCCGATTTGTTTCGCGATCGCGTGTTGTTTACATACTGCCGATGTCTTAGACTAAAATCGGCCAATAAAATTTTTGTCCACGAAGAAACTCGGGATCGCAAGCGCACATCGATCTTTACGATCGCGCACACAGAAAATAGGGACTTTCCGTGTATGCCACATAGGGACCGAATTTTTAAGGACAAAACTCTTTTGGGGAGATGTCAGCGCCCGCGGCGACCAGGAAATGTACACAATGACTCCGATAGCTCGTTTCGCGAGAATCAACAGTAAATTACGGATTTGATTTTTGGAAATATCTTTTCCAACATCGGTGAGTTGAATTTATTGTATTTCTTGGATATTTAGTGGTCGGTTTTTGTAAATTAAATGCCGATTTTGAGTGAATGTTTGTGACTTTTGTGCAGTGGTGTTTTAAAAAGTTGAGGTGTATGACTGCCTACATTATACACACGAAGTATAGGAATGTAGCTATGAGTGACAAAAACCTCCATTTCAAACAAAATTACATCTGTATCCCCAATACCCAGTATACACACATGTATATGATCCTAATGGTCAATATGACCATTGCTTGCTGATGTGAATATGACCATTGCTTGCTGATGTGACAAAAACCTCCATTTGAAACAAAATTACATCTGTATCCCCAATACCCAGTATACACACATGTATATGATCCTAATGGTCAATATGACCATTGCTTGCTGATGTGGTAACATGCACACCACGAATAGTGGTCATATTGACCACTACGAATACAAAATGCAAAAATAGTTGGTATTTTCTGTCGCGTGTAGTAAAGGTATGGGGGAAAAATAAGATAAATATTTTAAATACTTGCTTTCAAATTCAGCCCTTAAAATTCTCACTCCTACCTCAAATGGCCGTTAGAAACACTCATAGGTACACGCCATTGCCGACTGTGTAGTAACGCAGCCAACACACATCCCATACCTAAACTGCATCACTGTGCATTTTTGGCTATATTTAATTGAAACTCATATATTGCAGTTTACTTAAATCCAAATACTTATGTTGAATAATAGATGATTAAAACTTACCAGGTTGTTTTGTGACCTTTGAAGAGGGTTTCCTAAAATTTTGGGTCCTTTTTGTCGATAACTGCTACCGTCAGCATCCAGTTTGTATTTTTCACGATTATGATGAAGGGAGCCCTCAGCGCTCGTAGTAGTACCGGCGCGATCGGTTCGTCGATCTCCTACGAAGACCTGGAAGGGCCAAACTGACGACGTAAAAAAAATAAAAAATATTACGTACGTACGTAATAATTACTACGTACGTACGTAATATTTTTTATTTTTTTACGTCGTCAGTTTGGCCCTTCCAGGTCTTCGTAGAATAGCTTGTGTGCGTAACATTCTGCGTACGTATCTACGGTGCGTAACCATGTAGAGCGGCCTCACTAGTGCGCAACATATTGAGAGCAGTCGTCATCCGTATGGAGGTGTGGGTAACAAGTACCAAAAAGAGGGCTGTAAATGTAAGTTTTTATAACTTTCTACATTTTGTATCTTAACGAACTGATAACTTAAAATCTAAAGAATGATACTTAAGTATCAGTTTGCCCACAAAAACCTCCATTTCAAACAAAATTACATCTGTATCCCCAATACCCAGTATACACACATGTATATGATCCTAATGGTCAATATGACCATTGCTTGCTGATGTGGTTAGAAACACTCATAGCTACATTCCTATACTTCGTGTGTATAATGTAGGCAGTCATACACCTCAACTTTTTAAAACACCACTGCACAAAAGTCACAAACATTCACTCAAAATCGGCATTTAATTTACAAAAACCGACCACTAAATATCCAAGAAATACAATAAATTCAACTCACCGATGTTGGAAAAGATATTTCCAAAAATCAAATCCGTAATTTACTGTTGATTCTCGCGAAACGAGCTATCGGAGTCATTGTGTACATTTCCTGGTCGCCGCGGGCGCTGACATCTCCCCAAAAGAGTTTTGTCCTTAAAAATTCGGTCCCTATGTGGCATACACGGAAAGTCCCGATTTTCTGTGTGCGCGATCGTAAAGATCGATGTGCGCTTGCGATCCCGAGTTTCTTCGTGGACAAAAATTTTATTGGCCGATTTTAGTCTAAGACATCGGCAGTATGTAAACAACACGCGATCGCGAAACAAATCGGCGGGGATTTCTCCGGTTTTGGACAAGATTTTGACTTTGGATTTTGCTGAAAATATCAAAAGTTCTTTCTAACGGCCATTTGAGGTAGGAGTGAGATTTTTAAGGGCTGAATTTGAAAGCAAGTATTTAAAATATTTATCTTATTTTCCCCCCATACCTTTACTACACGCGACAGAAAATATCAACTATTTTTGCATTTTGTATTCGTAGTGGTCAATATGACCACTATTCGTGGTGTGGTTAGAAAGAACTTTTGATATTTTCAGCAAAATCCAAAGTCAAAATCTTGTCCAAAACCGGAGAAATCCCCGCCGATTTGTTTCGCGATCGCGTGTTGTTTACATACTGCCGATGTCTTAGACTAAAATCGGCCAATAAAATTTTTGTCCACAAAGAAACTCGGGATCGCAAGCGCACATCGATCTTTACGATCGCGCACACAGAAAATCGGGACTTTCCGTGTATGCCACATAGGGACCGAATTTTTTAAGGACAAAACTCTTTTGGGGAGATGTCAGCGCCCGCGGCGTCCAGGAAATGTACACAATGACTCCGATAGCTCGTTTCGCGAGAATCAACAGTAAATTACGGATTTGATTTTTGGAAATATCTTTTCCAACATCGGTGAGTTGAATTTATTGTATTTCTTGGATATTTAGTGGTCGGTTTTTGTAAATTAAATGCCGATTTTGAGTGAATGTTTGTGACTTTTGTGCAGTGGTGTTTTAAAAAGTTGAGGTGTATGACTGCCTACATTATACACACGAAGTATAGGAATGTAGCTATGAGTGGTAACATGTATAAGTAGGGACACCAATACGAAAATCTAACTTTTAAATTAAGCTAAATTAAGAGTTAAAACCTATCCCTGATGAAAGGCAATGTCAACACAAAACAAACTCACCAATTTGCTGTCTCAGAAATGGTCTTCAAAGAGAGATATTTTGCTGTAAAGTTGGTAACTCCGGCTACGCCAAATTGAGCCTTTCGCCTTGACAAAAACTGCAACGTCATGCTGATATCGTTACGTTGGCAATTAGAAAGGCCGAAAAGGTCAAAAAGTTACCTAATTACAATAACAATAGCGAACCTGCGCGATATGAAATTCAAATTCCCCGCCCCAGCGAGCTCAATTTCGGTAGCTAGTCTTGGAAAAATGCGTAAACAGTATTTTAAAATTCTGTATTGTGAGACCGAGCACAAAATGGAAGATTTCGAGCTCAAACGATTAAAAAGAAAAAAATTAGACGATCCATTCTAATAATCAGGCCCTAGACCTAAATTTTTAGTAAATATCTGAAATCTTACTGGCCTTATCTGTGGTTTCTCACCATTTTCTTGTCTTGTCGTCATTCGCTCACGCTCAGTCTGACACTGGGCCGTCGTGCATATCTAGCTGCCTTAGCACATGCACAGTACAGAGTTCAATAGGCACTGAACTTAGCGTTTCGCATTCGCTCGATAGAGTCAGCTTGTCTTGCCGATTTTATGTAGGTCGGTAAATTATGATTGTAAGCATTCTTAAAAATATTTTATGACAAAAGAGAAGTATAAAATAATAATATTCACAAGTATAGATATATATTATCGCTTAAATTGTTTTATTATTAACTTATTTTTAAATTAAAAAAAATAATATTACTAGGTAAAAGAATGCAGTCAGCAAAACCGGCAACGCCGAAAACGAAAAGCATGTACCCGTAACAAGGATAAGACATTTTGGCAATGGGTCTTTCTACCCCGTTTTGGACCTAGAGGTCTATTTCATGATTGATTGTCTTGTTGCCGTTTTGGACCCTTTTTCATGATTCATTGTTTAATGTTTAAAAATATAAGATGAAAGTCAAAAGTTTAATATTCATCAAAAAAAAAAGACGACTTGCAACTAAAAAGCTGATGTTTGTTTTCACAAAATTTGTACAAAATTGATCACATCATAATGAAAACAATAAAATCAGAAACAATTAACACCAGTTTTCAAGAGTCTGTTTAAACTCAAGACTACCAGCATCTTTACTCTAAGATTATACAGATTATAAGATTATACGATGTAAACCGAGCGGGAAACCGAGTCATGAAACAGAGAGTTCTTTGTTCTCCCAAATTACATGTTTTGGTCATTCTGGAATGCATGATTGTTGAAATGATGGTTGCTGAAAGGTCTGAGTTTATACATACTGTAGCATATATATTTTTGGACGTGGTGGAACAGCTACAAACGCCCATTTCGGTAAGAATATATAATATCTATCTCTAGCTCTATATAGTTTGGTAGAATATGATAATACTTAATAGGTGTAGACAAAGATAGAGTTGTGCCATCGTCATGATCGTCATGATCGTGCATGCTGCAATGATAGTGCAGGATAGTTGAGTTCTTTGTCCTTCATGAAAGAATTACATTACTATAAATTTTTAATGTTTTAATTCGGCAAGTATTGTTGCAATGATCATTGATGTAAAGAATCATTTGTTGATGGAGTTTCATGTTTGATATATTGAGTAAATTTATGTTTTAGGAAAGAGACAATTTCTCATTGTTATTAACTTATATATTTATTCAAGCTTATCATATGATTGAAATAATTTAGTAGTCTGTTGCGTCTTTTTAATATTTTATATAGACCGAATTTCTTAAACATACTTGAAACAGTTACTATTTATTGAATTGAAAAGTACATAATTAATGTGGTTTATTTTTCTCAGATATGATTAATATTTTCTTATATTATATCGTTATATATATATTTCACATTTTTAGTTATAGGCTTTTACATGCTAACAGGATGAAACATTTATTAGTTGGACAAAAAAAAAAAAAAGATTTCAAAAGGCTGCCACAAAATGTTTTTCTTTTAATTTATGTGTATATTCAATAAAAATATAATCACAATATTTACAAACGTTTAAAAAGATTGGCATGAACAGAACAAGATCAAACATAAATCAAAGAAAAAATATATATAAAGAAAGGAAAAACATATAAAGAAAGGAAGAGCATGACCTGCACAAAGTTATAGTTATTATACAGGTATAATCATGTGAAAGTCCCTTGCATTCTGCAGCTCATTTTCAAAGTGTAAACTGATGCAAAGGAATGTTGCATCCTTGAGTTCGAAACAATGAAAGCTCTATGGACCTTATCTGTCCTAAATTTGTTGACCTCAGCGTGTTTGTAGAGCGAATGCAAAACACATGTCTCTCTTTTCCTCTCTCTCCCAAAATACCCTACGCTCATCCAGATTATATCCGTACGTGCTGCACAATAATTTTGTTCAGAGATCGACGGCGAAGAATGGACAGGCAGCGCATGCATTATGCATCTCTCTCTCTCTCTCTCTGGCCTACGCTTCCATCCACGTGCGCAGTCTGACTGTTGTGAATACAGTATACAGCCAGCCACACACAATCTTCCACTATACAACGGGTTCAAGAATCGGCTATCAAAGGTCAGGACTGGGTAAGAGTAGACTTATTATTCAGTCATATTTACTAAATTATCCTTTTGAACACTTCTAATACTCATAGGGTTAGTATTGCACTCTATGGACGATCTTGATGCCTGTGTGCACTGATATGAGAAATAGGGTCTTCGTGTGAGACTAGGCTACATGATTTCCCTCGCGTGTCACGTAAGAAGCTCATCAATATTCATGTTTCCACACCGATATAAACTAGATATTTCGCAATAACGTTGCAATAATTATCTTTATTCATGAGTTAGAGACCTGGTCGGCGCGAAAATATGACGTCATATTTCACAGTTTTCCCTCTATTTTTGAGATGGCTATAGCTATGGAGCTCAAACCAAAGTACGTTTGACTTAAAAATCATCTTCTATCTATACCTTTTTGTCAATAAAGTAAAAGTGTAAAATAAGGAGCAAATCCTCTATTTTCTTTATATTTTCAAGTCTATAGGGGTACCATACATTGACATCTCGTGAATTATTCCCTATCAAAAGTTCTTTGACTGAAGCTATCACCCTTATTTTTTGTGCCTACTTGTTGCCAGTTAGAAGATTTTTAGTGATCAAACTTGCAGGCGCCCTCATTTCGTTACGCATTGCGATGTGTGTACGTTTTTCGTGAGCTGCTATGGAAATTATTGGATTCAAAACCGCCAAATTCTGCAACATCGTAACTCAAACGAGTAAGTTCTGTTAAAGATCGTAATTACAGGCACTCATAGCTACATTCCTATACTTCGTGTGTATAATGTAGGCAGTCATACACCTCATCTTTTTAAAACACCACTGCACAAAAGTCACCAATATTCACTCAAAATCGGCATTTAATTTTCAAAAACCGACCCCAAAATATCCAAGAAATACAATAAATTCAACTCACCGATGTTGGAAAAGATATTTTCAAAAATCAAATCCGTAATTTACTGTTGATTCTCGCGAAACGAGCTATCGGAGTCATTGTGTACATTTCCTGGTCGCCGCGGGCGCCGACATCTCCCCAAAAGAGTTTTGTCCTCAAAAATTCGGTCCCTATGGCGTACACGGAAAAGTTCCGATTTTCTGTGTGCGCGATCGTAAAGATCGATGTGCCCTTGCGATCCCGAGTTTCTTCGTGGACAAAAATTATATTGGCCGATTTTAGTCTAAGACATCGGCAGTTTGTAAACAACACGCGATCGCGAAACAAATCGGCGGGGATTTCTCCGGTTTTGGACAAGATTTTGACTTTGGATTTTGCTGTAAATATCAAAAGTTCTTCCTAACGGCCATTTGAGGTAGGAGTGAGATTTTTAAGGGCTGAATTTGAAAGCAAGTATTTAAAATATTTATCTTATTTTCCCCCCCATACCTTTAGTACATGCGACAGAAAATACCAACTATTTTACAGAAATGTACCCGGGAGTGATTACAGGGATGTTTTGGTGTGTGTCATTGTCTTTGTTTCAGTGATGAAATCAAAGACGGGTTTTAAAAAATAATTTTGTAGTCATCAATTATCACTGATTATTTTCCAAGGCCTAGGGCGACGACGAGCGCGTATCAGAAGCAAAGCGTAGCCAACGCACCCTCGACGTGTTGGTGTCCCTAGTCACTCCCGGGTACATTTCTGTAAAATAGTTGGTATTTTCTGTCGCATGTACTAAAGGTATGGGGGGAAAATAAGATAAATATTTTAAATACTTGCTTTCAAGTTCAGCCCTTAAAAATCTCACTCCTACCTCAAATGGCCGTTAGGAAGAACTTTTGATATTTACAGCAAAATCCAAAGTCAAAATCTTGTCCAAAACCGGAGAAATCCCCGCCGATTTGTTTCGCGATCGCGTGTTGTTTACAAACTGCCGATGTCTTAGACTAAAATCGGCCAATATAATTTTTGTCCACGAAGAAACTCGGGATCGCAAGGGCACATCGATCTTTACGATCGCGCACACAGAAAATCGGAACTTTTCCGTGTACGCCATAGGGACCGAATTTTTGAGGACAAAACTCTTTTGGGGAGATGTCAGCGCCCGCGGCGACCAGGAAATGTACACAATGACTCCGATAGCTCGTTTCGCGAGAATCAACAGTAAATTGCGGATTTCATTTTTGTAAATATCTTTTCCAACATTGGTGAGTTGAATTTATTGTATTTCTTGGATATTCATGATATTTTGGGGTCGGTTTTTGAAAATTAAATGCCGATTTTGAGTGAATATTGGTGACTTTTGTGCAGTGGTGTTTTAAAAAGATGAGGTGTACGACTGCCTACATTATACACACGAAGTATAGGAATGTACCTATGAGTGTCCCTAGTATAAGTGTACATGATGCAATGCCGATGCAATGCCAATGCCAATACAATCACTTGAACTAACACAAAAGTGGACATATGGGGCACCCTTCAAGCAGCGGTTTCGCTCACAGTGCGACACATGGTAATATTTTCCTCAACTACTCACAATAAGTTTTTCCTAAAACATCAAAGAGTAGGTCCCTTTTCACACCGACAGTAGGCATAGTTTACTCTTAATACTTTATCTCAGTATCACGAAAATGTATTTTGATGCTCTGTCTGTGCTCTCGATCGACTCCAATATCGACGTGTGCATTGTGCATCGCTCCTTGAAACTGGCGACCAATAAGCCAGCGACCAATAAGGGAAGCCAGCGGACCAATAAAAGAGTTTATAGTGTCGTCAAAATCTCAAATCAAAAAGGAAAAAGAAAATTTTGCGGATCTCGGTTGGCGATAACGTCAATGGGAATGAAAGACTAGATTAGAATGCTTTTAAAACTATCGTATGACATTTTAATTAAACAATGACCTATATGAGATGAAAGCTGAATAGTTGCTATTTACTCTCATGTAGGTTACATGCCGAAACTTTTTGTCTGGGTCTTACTGTTTTAAGTTTAATCCAAGGCTGTAACTGGCATACGGGAGGTCTTATCCGCAGAGTACACGCGGAAATGGACGAAATGCGTTTTTATTTTTTAATGCTTTTTAAACTATCGTATGACATTTTAACTAAACAATGACTTATATGAGATGAAAGCTGGATAGTTGCTCTTTACTCTCATATAGGTCACATGCCGAAACTTTTTGTCTGGGTCTTACTGTTTTAAATTGAAATTAGGGCTCGAAGCGTCATACCGGAGGTCTTATCCGCATAATATAGCGGAAATGTACAGAATTCGTTTTTAACTTTCAGGGCTTTTAAAGCTATCGTATGACATTTTAACTAAATAATGACTTATATGATATTAAAGCTGAATAGTTGCTCTTTACTCTCATATAGGTCACATGCCGAAACTTTTTGTCTGGGTCTTACTGTTTTAAATTGAAATCAGGGCTCAAAACGTCATACCGCAGGTCTTATCCGCACAATATAGCGGAAATGTACAAAATCCGTTTTTACCTTTAAAGCCTTTTAAAACTATCGTATGACATTTTAACTAAATAATGACTTATATGAGATGAAAGCTGAATAGTTGCTCTTTACTCTCATATAGGTCACATGCCGAAACTTTTTGTCTGGGTCTTACTGTTTTAAATTGAAATCAGGGCTCAAAACGTCATACCGGAGGTCTTATCCGCATAATATAGCGGAAATGTCCAGAATTCGTTTTTAACTTTAAAGCCTTTTAAAGCTATCGTATGACATTTTAACTAAATAATGACTTATATGATATTAAAGCTGAATAGTTGCTCTTTACTCTCATATAGGTCACATGCCGAAACTTTTTGTCTGGGTCTTACTGTTTTAAGATGAAATTAGGGCTCAAAACGTCATACCGGAGGTCTTATCCGCACAATATAGCGGAAATGGACGAAATTCGTTTTTAATTTTAAAGCCTTTTAAAACTATCGTATGACATTTTAACTAAATAATGACCTATATGAAATCAAAGCTGAAAAGTTGCTCTTTACTCTCATATAGGTCACATGCCGAAACTTTTTGTCTGGGTCTTACTGTTTTAAATTGAAATCAGGGCTCAAAACGTCATACCGGAGGTCTTATCCGCACAATATAGCGGAAATGTACAGAATTCGTTTTTAACTTTAAAGCCTTTTAAAACTATCGTATGACATTTTAACTAAATAATGACTTATATGATATTAAAGCTGAATAGTTGCTCTTTACTCTCATATAGGTCACATGCCGAAACTTTTTGTCTGGGTCTTACTGTTTTAAGATGAAATTAGGGCTGAAAACGTCATACCGGAGGTCTTATCCGCACATTATAGCGGAAATGTACAGAATTCGTTTTTAACTTTAAAGCCTTTTAAAACTATCGTATGACATTTTAACTAAATAATGACCTATATGAAATCAAAGCTGAATAGTTGCTCTTTACTCTCATATAGGTCACATGCCGAAACTTTTTGTCTGGGTCTTACTGTTTTAAATTGAAATTAGGGCTCGAAACGTCATACCGGAGGTCTTATCCGCACAATAAAGCGGAAATGGACGAAATTCGTTTTTAACTTTCAGGGCTTTTAAAGCTATCGTATGACATTTTAACTAAATAATGACTTATATGATATTAAAGCTGAATAGTTGCTCTTTACTCTCATATAGGTCACATGCCGAAACTTTTTGTCTGGGTCTTACTGTTTTAAATTGAAAATATGGCTCAAAACGTCATACCGGAGGTCTTATCCGCACATTATAGCGGAAATGTACAGAATTCGTTTTTAACTTTAAAGGGAAATTAACCTCAGCGTATGAATTAGCTTATTTTGAATGGTGTAGTATATGCCTCTTATTTGATACATGCAATTTCATGTAAAAACACAGGATATAGATATAAATCACTATTTTCCAGCCAAGTTATCGTCTGCTAGCAATAATAAGGGGGCTGCCATTACTTTATGTGTACACGAACATATTTTTCATCCCAAGTAAAATTTCCTTCATCGTTAACTTGTAATTGATTTTTAGAGGACAAATATATATTAGATAAAGTCACATATTCTGAAATGTAAGTTTAGTTTTATATATTTTTTAAAAGGTCTTAATTTGTTCATAAAAAATATACTTCATAAAAAATATACGTCAAGGACGGAGAATTGACGTCAAGGACGGAGACAATCGTAACAATACCAAAACAAAGCGAGGAATCTGCTTTACAGGATGGCTATTAGAACTCATGGGTCGTCAATTATCTAGGCCCATGGCCAATAACAATCGTAATACAATCAGAACAAAGCGACGTATCTGTTGTAAAGGTAGGCTATTATCAATGCATATGGTACCTAATGATCCGTGTCATGCACAAAATGGCAGCCTCCATGGAAAGACGTAGCAGACAATAGGTGCATCTAGAATATCACGTGGGGTTAATTGTCCTTTAAAGCCTTTTAAAACTATCGTATGACATTTTAACTAAATAATGACTTATATGAGATGAAAGCTGAATAGTTGCTCTTTACTCTCATATAGGTCACATGCCGAAACTTTTTGTCTGGGTCTTACTGTTTTAAAGTGAAATTAGGGCTTAAAACGTCATACCGGAGGTCTTATCCGCACAATAGAGCGGAAATGTCCAGAATTCGTTTTTAACTTTAAAGCCTTTTAAAACTATCGTATGACATTTTAACTAAATAATGACTTATATGATATTAAAGCTGAATAGTTGCTCTTTACTCTCATATAGGTCACATGCCGAAACTTTTTGTCTGGGTCTTACTGTTTTAAATTGAAATTAGTGCTCAAAACGTCATACCGCAGGTCTTATCCGCACAATATAGCGGAAATGTACAAAATCCGTTTTTACCTTTAAAGCCTTTTAAAACTATCGTATGACATTTTAACTAAATAATGACTTATATGAGATGAAAGCTGAATAGTTGCTCTTTACTCTCATATAGGTCACATGCCGAAACTTTTTGTCTGGGTCTTACTGTTTTAAATTGAAATCAGGGCTCAAAACGTCATACCGGAGGTCTTATCCGCATAATATAGCGGAAATGTACAGAATTCGTTTTTAACTTTAAAGCCTTTTAAAGCTATCGTATGACATTTTAACTAAATAATGACTTATATGATATTAAAGCTGAATAGTTGCTCTTTACTCTCATGTAGGTCACATGCCGAAACTTTTTGTCTGGGTCTTACTGTTTTAAATTGAAATCAGAGCCCAAAACAGTATACCGGAGGTCTTATCCGCACAATATAGCGGAAATGGACGAAATGCGTTTTTAACTTTCAGGGCTTTTAAAACTATCGTATGACATTTTAACTAAACAATGACTTCCCAGGTAGCAAGCCCATATGGGGATCATGTAGGCCCCATATGGGTTTGCATATGGGTCCCACATGGGAATGCCCATATGGGCCCCATAAGATTTTGCACCCAAGACCCATGTGGGTCCCATATGGACCATCCCAGATCGCCAATATGGGTTCGGCCTGGGGCCCATCTGGGTAAAAATGTGGGCAATATGTGGGTAAAATATGGGCTATCCCTTATGGGTCGCACACGGGAATGCCCATATGGGCCCCATAAGATTTTGCACCCAAGACCCATGTGGGTCCCATATGGGCCATCCCAGATCGCCAATATGGGTTCGGCCTGGGGCCCATCTGGGTATAAATGTGGGCAATATGTGGGTAAAATATGGGCTATCCCTTATGGGTCGCACACGGGAATGCCCATATGGGCCCCATAAGATTTTGCACCCAAGACCCATGTGGGTCCCATATGGGCCATCCCAGATCGCCAATATGGGTTCGGCCTGGGGCCCATCTGGGTATAAATGTGGGCAATATGTGGGTAAAATATGGGCTATCCCATATGGGTATTATATGTGGGTTCCCATATGGGTCCCACATGGGAATGCCCATATGGGCCCCAAAAGAATTTGCACCCAAGGCCCATATTGGGCCCATAAAGGCCGTCCATATGGCTAATATGGGTTCAGCCTGGGGCCAATCTGGGTATAAATGTGGGCAATATGTTGGCAAATACTAGGCTATCCCATATGGGTCCTACCCTGGAATGCCCATATGGGGCCCCATAGTATTTTGCACACAAGGCCCATTGGGGACCCATATGGGCCATACCCGATGGCCCATATGGGTTTAATCTGCGGTCCATCTGGGTAATATATGGGAACAGTATGATTGATCCCATATATTGTGTTCCCCCATGGGCCCCCTCATGGGCCCGAAATAATTTAGCAACTGAGATTTACAATATGCCTATTTTGGTCTATTCATTCGATACAAGGGGACAACTTCTAAATCGGTTTTAAGGAAAGTCATGGGACACAAAGACTACTTCATCATGCAATCATCATCAGCCTCTCACCACAGCTATGCCAATACAAAAAACAACAACATTAAAATGAAAAATGGGGGGTACTTGAAATATAGGTTGCCGGTGACCTGCCATGCAACCTGTGTACATACATGTATGTCACAAATAATGAGTATTGCCTGTGGAATTTTGTTTTGAAAACAGACCTGTTTGCGCGGTCAACAAATTTCTGAGCATGCCTATATATGAAGTACCCCCACCAAACTCATTCACGCTGACATGTATTCACTTATTGCTACATACCCAATAAATTTACTCCAGAGTAGTAATTAGATTATCAAAGTATATAAACATTTTTTATTATAAATATGCATCTATAAATGATATTTTCATCAAACAAGAATTTTACTTTTAAGTTGGGAATAGGCAACGACATACATGTATTTTATATTGATCTGCAAATATATTTTCACTTATTCGTACATGCCCATGAAATTTACTCCATAGCAGTAATTAGATTTCGATGAAGTACCCCATAAATCCCATTCATGCAATCATGTATTCACTTATTTCTACATAGTTTTACCCATTAAATAGTAAGTAATCATATTTCAAAGTAAACCTTTTTAATATTAGAAATTAATGCTGTGTAGTTGGTAGAAATTAATCCAAGTCCCACGAATAGGACTAAAAGATTTCTTTCCCCCGGTTGCTTGCGTACAAACATACGCTAACTTGCTTTCTTAGCTGTCAGGTTAAATAAATTATCAATCAATTAACCACCATAATGTTCATCTTACAAAAAGAACTGGAGATTTTTCATTTTAAGCTTGGGGATATGCAACGTTATACATTATTGAAGTGAAATAAGCTTAGGGGTCTACCATTAAAAATGATAATGGGATTTTGATGGAATCATTTCTCATACAATTCATTTTGTGACACATCACATGGTATTGGAAGTGTGTTTAGATACTGTAAGTACAATTTCTAAAGAACAGCCTTGGCAACACACTTAAAACAAACTTAAAAGAAAAACACATTGTGAAAATAATAAATAATGGAATATTGTATTGGTTAGGTAGTTTATATCATGGCTCCTTCTCACTATTGAAAAAATATGCATCTGTTCGGAAGGGTCGACTCCGGATTATAGCTTGCCACTACATGTGTCATGGTTAAGGCGATACCCCGAAACAATTTCACACTATCCATTTTTCACCATTAGTTCCTTCATAACGTGCAGGCTAGTGGAGTTCAGTGTCAAGCCCCATGAGTTTAGAATGTTCTTTCAGAAATGTCTGTATCTTATCACAAAGAGCTGAGTAAGTAATATTTTAATACCCAAAGGCCCAGTTGGCGAATTCATCAAATAACAGAACGGCGGTCAGAAGTAGAATGAATTGATATACAATAGACTTTCTCCTCCAGTTGTAATCTCTAGGCCTCCTTCACCATGCATACATTAAAGATGATTAATATGCAGTATTTGTTATTACAATCACATCATGCTATCCAAACGATAAGGTTAAACAATAGTTTCCATATGGCACTTCCTCATAATTATCCAAATTACTGATCAACATCTAATGAAGCTGCGGTTTTTGTTCATCAGTTGATTGTGCATTCCCCCATAGTTGAGATGCATACACGACCAGGGCATGTTGAAAGGAGTTTTCCCGGCCTTCATAGTATTCATAGTAAACATTTCTTCAGTTCCGAATACTGCAAACATTTTCCTGCAGGTACTAATTATGGTGCCACCTTAACAGCTACATCCAGTTTGGATATAATCATGATATAATCTTAACACGTGCCAGAAGTCTTCTTCATTTTGTCCATCTAGAATATGCGTTAATTTCTTTTTTTAGTTGTTACGTTACTGCTTATGCTGTTTCCTCGTACCGTTGTTGTTTTTCTCGTCTATTTGCTGGATCTGAAACGACAGAGTGAGATATATGTACATGTAACAAATTTCACAAAAAATATTACACTAGCATATTTAGAATTATATTAAACTTTTGTAGTGAAATTTGCAAATATGCTACAATTTTTGATTACCAATGCAGATATTTTTTAAAAAGCAAATCTAAATGTTAGCTCGTTTTTTCTCTCTCCTGCCCCTCCCCTTCTCTCTCTCACTCTCTCTATATACCACATATACGAGACATCATGCCGTTTCCATAAAATAAAAAAATCAAAGAAAAAGAAAAAGGAAAAAAAGAAAACATATCGAAATACGGATAATACCTATTGACCCATGCAAAGGGAAATGACAAGAAATATAGCAGAAAATAAAATGGTGTATGGAATAAAGGTACAATACTGATACAGAAATAAGGGGAGGGGAGAGAAATCGAGTGCACGAAAAGCAACTTTATAAAGATATCAAGATCATCTGTATATTTTGAGAATGGTAGTAATGACACATCAATTATTCATTTATGGCAGATGCTCCTCACATGAAGTATGGGAGTATTAAGCTAAGGTAAACTGCACTATGAACATGGCGAACAAAGAAGCGGACAAAATATACAGCTCCTCATTGTACCTTCCACAATTGCCCTGGGATAAAAGAACATCCCTTCATTGCTATTATGTAAAAATATGTAGAACAGGTGTCACATGCATATTCACCTGTTCTGCTTATTTTACATAATAGTAATGAAGGGATGTTCTTTTGTCTACCAAAGCAATTGTTCATCGTGTTCGTAGTGCTGGTATCTCAACTGAATTAACATTTCTCTATCAATTCACTCATAATAATCCCACAAAAGACAGTCATGAACCAGAAAATGTCACTGGATGGTACATCTCAGGCTATATATGTACTTTTAAATTAATAAACAATATCAAAGAGAAAATGGATGAATAATGAAATGATAAGATATAAAAAGCAGCTTATACCTTCAAAGAGTAGGGAGGCGGATGTGTAGTGCTTCCTTCGTAAGTAGTAGCAATGGAATGCCGTTTCCTCAAAAGGTGGGGCAGGTTTGAAAAGTGGACTCAACCATTTGTACTAGGGGTCAAAAGCACATGGGGGTTGGGAGGTGCTTTCATTTTCTCTTAAAGGACAATTAACCCCACATGATATTCTAGATGCGGTATTGTCTGCTACGTCTTTCCATGGAGGCTGCCATTTTGTGCATGACACGGATCATTAGGTACCATATGCATTGATAATAGCCTACCTTTACAACAGATACGTCGCTTTGTTCTGATTTTATTACGATTGTTATTGGCCATGGGCCTAGATAATTGACGACCCATGAGTTCTAATAGCCATCCTGTAATGCAGATTCCTCGCTTTGTTTTGGTATTGTTACGATTGTCTCCGTCCTTGACGTCAATTCTCCGTCTCCACGTACAGAAAGTATATTTTTTATGAACAAATTAAGACCTTTTAAAAAATATATAAAACTAAACTTACATTTCAGAATATGTGACTATATCTAATATATATTTGTCCTCTAAAAATCAATTACAAGTTAACGATGAAGGAAATATTACTTGGGATGAAAAATATTTTCGTGTACACATAAAGTAATGGCAGCCCCCTTATTATTGCTAGCAGACAATAACTTGGCTGGAAAATAGTGATTTATATCTATATCCTGTGTTTTTACATGAAATTGCATGTATCAAATAAGAGGCATATACTACACCATTCAAAATAAGCTAATTCATACGCTGAGGTTAATTTCCCTTTAAGCACTTCTCACATTCTTTAGGTCTGCATAGATTAATAGAGTACCGAAGTGCTGACGTCATATTCGCTCGTCGTCCAGGTTACTAGTTCTAAACAACAAAGCCCGTGCTTGAGGTTCACCGCGAAATCAGTCAAGCAACGGGCTGGAGCAGGGCAAATTCAGTGTTTGGTGCCGGTGTGATCACCACGCCATTGTTCAGCACAAAATTGTTTAGAACCAGCAACCTTGACAACTTGGGCGGTATGACGTCACACTTCGGTACTCTATTACCGTTTGATAAGTTAGGGCCAGTATAATGACAACAAAATATGAATTCAGTTTGCAAATGTGTACAATGTAGATCTTTAATAGTATGCTGATAATTTTTTGTCAGAAGTATGTACCCCTCAAGAATATGGGTTTACCCAGTTTATGATAAACACATCTTACCCACATGGGTTCGCCCAGATCATTCCAATAATGATACCCACATTGGGGTTTACATATTTTAACATATGGGTTTGCCCAAGTCATTTCAAAATGACACCCATTTGGACTTTGCAATCTCATACTCATATGGACTTGCCCAGCTTACTCCCATATGAAACCCATATGGGCATTGACTTTTGTTTCCCCAGATGGGGTTGCCCAGCTTATTCCCCATGTGATATCCCTATGGGCATTCATATGTCTTTCCCCAGAGGTTTGCCCTGCTTATTCCCACATGATACCCATATGGGCATTTAGATATGTTTCCCAGATGGGTTTGCCCAGCATATTCCCATGTGATATCCATGTCAGCATTCATATGTCTTTCCCATATGGGTTTGGCCAGCTTACTTCCATTTATTACCCATATGGGTATTGACATATATATCCCATTTGGGTTTGCCAAGCTAATTCCCACGTTATACCCATGTGGACATTTGCATGTCTTTCCCATATCGGTTTGCCCAGTTTATTCCCATGTAATATCCATATGCGCATTTACATGTCATTTTCATATCGGTTTGCCCAGCATATTCCCATATGATACCCATATGGGTATTTACAGTTGTTTCCCTAAATGGGGTTGCCCAGCTTATTCCCATGTGATATCCATGTGGGCATTCATATGTCTTTCCCATTTGGGTTTGGCCAGCTTACTCCCATTTATTACCCATATGGGTATTGACATATATATCCCAGACGGGTTTGCCTAGCTTACTCCCATAAAGTACCCATATGGGCATTTACATGTCTTTCCCATTTGGGTTTGCCCAGTTTATTCCCATGTAATACCCATATGGGAATTTACATGTCATTCCCATATCGGTTTGCCCAATTTATTCCCATGTAATATACATATGGGCATTTACATGTCATTCCCATATCGGTTTGCCCAGCATATTCCCATATGATACCCATATGGGCATTAAGATATGTTTCCCAGATGGGTTTGCCCAGCATATTCCCATGTGATATCCATGTCAGCATTCATATGTCTTTCCCATATGGGTTTGGCCAGCTTACTTCCATGAAGTACCCATATGGGCATTTACATGTCTTTCCCATTTGGGTTTGCCCAGTTTATTCCCATGTAATACCCATATGGGAATTTACATGTCATTCCCATATCGGTTTGCCCAATTTATTCCCATGTAATATACATATGGGCATTTACATGTCATTCCCATATCGGTTTGCCCAGCATATTCCCATATGATACCCATATGGGCATTAAGATATGTTTCCCAGATGGGTTTGCCCAGTTTATTCCCATGTAATACCCATATGTGCATTTACATGTCATTCCCATATCGGTTTGCCCATTTTATTCCCATATGATACCCATTTGGGCAAATATATATGTTTCCCAGATGGGTTTGCCCAGCTTATTCCCATATAATACCCATTTTGGCAAAAATATATGTTTCCCAGATGGGTTTGCCCAGCTTACTCCGATGTGATACCCATTTGGGCATTTACAAATGTTTTCCCATATGGGTTTGCCCAGCTTATTCCCACATGATATCCATATGGGCATTTACATATGTTTCCCAGATGGTTTTGCCCAGCTTATTCCCATATGATACCCATTTGGTTAAAAATATATGTTTCCCAGATGCGTTTGCCCAGCTTATTCCCATATGATACCCATTTGGGCATTTACAAATGTTTTCCCATATGGGTTTGCCCAGCTTATTCCCACATGATATCCATATGGGCATTTACATATGTTTCCCAGATGGTTTTGCCCAGCTTATTCCCATATGATACCCATATGTTCATTTGAATATGTTTCACAGATGGGTTTGCCCAGCTTATTCCCATATGGTACCCATATGGGCATTTACAGATGTTTCCCAGATGGTTTTGCCCAGCTTATTCCCATATGATACCCATATGTTCATTTGAATATGTTTCACAGATGGGTTTGCCCAGCTTATTCCCATATGGTACCCATATGGGCATTTACAGATGTTTCTCAGATGGGTTTGCCCAGCTTATTCCCATATGATACCCATATGGGCATTTACATGTCATTCCCATATGGGTTTTCCCAGTCTTTTCCCATATGGTTCCCATATGGGCTGGCCCAAGTAGATCTCAAAATGGGTTAACCCATATGGGTCCCACAAGGGATACATATGGGATTTATATGGGTTCCCTTTTGCCCAGATGGCCCAGATGGCCCGGATGATGCCCACATGGGCCCCACATGGGCCTGTTACCTGGGTTATATGAGATGAAAGCTGGATAGTTGCTCTTTACTCTCATGTAGGTCACATGCCGAAACTTTTTGTCTGGGTCTTACTGTTTTAAATTGCAATCAGGGCTCAAAACGTCATACCGGAGGTCTTATCCGCACAGTACACACGGAAATGGACGAAATGCATTTTTATTTTTTAATGCTTTTTAAAACTATCGTATGACATTTTAACTAAATAATGACTTATAATTATGAGATGAAAGCTAAATAGTTGCTCTTTACTCTCATATAGGTCACATGCCAAAACTTTTTGTCTGGGTCTTACTGTTTTAAATTGAAATCAGGGCTCAAAACGTCATACCGGAGGTCTTATCCGCACAGTACACACGGAAATGGACGAAATGCATTTTTATTTTTTAATGCTTTTTAAACTATCGTATGACATTTTAACTAAATAATGACTTATATGAGATGAAAGCTGAACAGTTGCTCTTTACTCTCATATAGGTCACATGCCGAAACTTTTTGTCTGGGTCTTACTGTTTTAAATTGAAATCAGGGCTCAAAACGTCATACCGGAGGTCTTATCCGCACAATATAGCGGAAATGTACAGAATTTGTTTTTAAATTTAAAGCCTTTTAAAACTATCGTATGACATTTTAACTAAATAATGACCTATATGAGATCAAAGCTGAATAGTTTCTCTTTATTCTCATGTAGGTCACATGCCGAAACTTTTTGTCTGGGTCTTACTGTTTTAAATTGAATCCAAGGCTGTAACTGGCATACGGGAGGTCTTATCCGCACAGTACACACGGAAATGGACGAAATGCGTTTTTATCTTTTAATGCTTTTTAAACTATCGTATGACATTTTAACTAAATAATGACTTATATGAGATGAAAGCTGAATAGTTGCTCTTTACTCTCATAAAGGTCACATGCCGAAACTTTTTGTCTGGGTCTTACTGTTTTAAATTGAAATCAGGGCTCAAAACGTCATACCGGAGGTCTTATCCGCACAATATAGCGGAAATGTACAGAATTCGTTTTTAACTTTAAAGCCTTTTAAAACTATCGTATGACATTTTAACTAAATAATGACTTATATGATATTAAAGCTGAATAGTTGCTCTTTACTCTCATATAGGTCACATGCCGAAACTTTTTGTCTGGGTCTTACTGTTTTAAATTGAAAATATGGCTCAAAACGTCATACCGGAGGTCTTATCCGCACAATATAGCGGAAATGTACAAAATCCGTTTTTACCTTTAAAGCCTTTTAAAACTATCGTATGACATTTTAACTAAATAATGACTTATATGAGATGAAAGCTGAATAGTTGCTCTTTACTCTCATATAAGTCACATGCCGAAACTTTTTGTCTGGGTCTTACTGTTTTAAATTGAAATCAGGGCTGAAAACGTCATACCGGAGGTCTTATCCGCACAATATAGCGGAAATGTACAAAATCCGTTTTTACCTTTAAAGCCTTTTAAAACTATCGTATGACATTTTAACTAAATAATGACTTATATGAGATGAAAGCTGAATAGTTGCTCTTTACTCTCATATAAGTCACATGCCGAAACTTTTTGTCTGGGTCTTACTGTTTTAAATTGAAATCAGGGCTGAAAACGTCATACCGGAGGTCTTATCCGCACAATATAGCGGAAATGTACAAAATCCGTTTTTACCTTTAAAGCCTTTTAAAACTATCGTATGACATTTTAACTAAATAATGACTTATATGATTTTAAAGCTGAATAGTTGCTTTTTACTCTCATGTAGGTCACATGCCGAAACTTTTTGTCTGGGTCTTACTGTTTTAAATTGAATCCAAGGCTGTAACTGGCATACGGGAGGTATTATCCGCACAGTCACACGGAAATGGACGAAATGCGTTTTTATCTTTTAATGCTTTTTAAACTATCGTATGACATTTTAACTAAATAATGACCTATATGAGATGAAAGCTGAATAGTTGCTCTTTACTCTCATATAGGTCACATGCCGAAACTTTTTGTTTGGGTCTTACTGTTTTAAATTGAAATCAGGGCTCAAAACGTCATACCGGAGGTCTTATCCGCACAATATAGCGGAAATGTACAAAATCCGTTTTTACATTTAAAGCCTTTTAAAACTATCGTATGACATTTTAACTAAATAATGACCTATATGAGATGAAAACTGAATAGTTGCTCTTTACTCTCATATAGGTCACATGCCGAAACTTTTTGTTTGGGTCTTACTGTTTTAAATTGAAATCAGGGCTGAAAACGTCATACCGGAGGTCTTATCCGCACAATATAGCGGAAATGTACAGAATTCGTTTTTAACTTTAAAGCCTTTTAAAACTATCGTGTGACATTTTAACTAAATAATGACCTATATGAGATCAAAGATTTTGGGGTCACAAAGGAATCGAAGGGACACACCCCACCCCTCTCACAACGTTTTATTTTGCTGTAGGGTAATTCCAAGCGTTATGGAATGACATTCACAAAGAATTTTCAAGTTTGAAGGAAGAATTATTATTAATATCGTTATTATTTATTTCAAAATTGATAGTACAAAAATAAATAAATACGAGGTACTTTCACAACTGTTGAGTTTCATTCATCATCAGATATATGACATATTAAGTATTTTAATTATTGATTGTTTACGGAAAAACACAAAAAGGACATGACTTTTCAACCAGAATAAGCATTGCTCAAACTGTGAACTTTGAATATGTATCCAGTTTTCAAGATTGCCGTGGCATTCTGTAGTATGTTAGCTTTGATATGTCACCATGTTCGTGGAAATCTACAGGTGTATTTGAAAATATTTAAAATATGATGCAAAATATTAAATGAAACAGCTTTACGGAATGATCGTACGGGGGAAATAGTACATGACATTCATATTATTTTCAATAAGTAGTTAAAACAGTTTGAAAAAACAGATTGAGCACAATTTGATAATTTTTGATGACCTAAGATATCTCTTAAAAACAGCTCTCTTAGTGTTCATAGATTTTATGATTTATGCTAATTTTATTCAAAAATTCTTATATTTGTTAACAATTAGATTTTTGAAAAATTGTGAAGAGTATTGATTTTTAAAAAGGCTTCTGGGAAGCTTGAAAATACATTCATATAGATTTAATCATTACATTCTATATTGCATGTTTTTCATTGTTTATGGATTTCTTATGTATTTTTCTATTGTTTTTCAATATTCATAAATTTCATATGATTTGTTCTATTTCATGCTATCATCTAGATCAATAATGTTAGGTCTAAAATACAATAAAAGCAAAGCTACAATTTCCCCCATTTTTGTTTGTACACAAAACACAAAATATCAACATTATCAAATTTCATATAATCGTCATACTGAAAAGTGAGTTCATCATCTCTACTTCAGTTGATAATTTTCTGATATTTTAAGATGAACTAATGTATAGGTTCAGGGTTGATTAATTTTTTACAAAACTGAATAATGTCATGCATTCTGTAATATTATTTTGTTACGGAATGACATAATTAATCATATCATAATGCATGTTTAAAATATTTCTTCATACCAAAAGCACATACATTTTGGAGGTATTAGGTCCCTTGATTTATCTATCAACTCTCATAACAAAATGAACGTCCTTTTATGAAATAAGTTGAAATTATGTGTTTTGGGCGTTACGGAATGACAGGTTTTGGAGTTTCAGTTTCCATGGTTACTGAAGTATGAGAAATTATGCAGAACAGAAACAAATGCTATTCTTGGTGACTATGTTATTTTAAATTTCTGTATATCAAGTGTATTTTAGCAAACAGGTCATATGACCTTTAATTCTTTTACAATTTATCATAAATCAATTAATGGTTTCAAGATCATGCCTAAATCTCTGAATATTATCAGATTGTGACATTGGATATTTACTTAATTTGACATCAAATTTCATATGTTCAAACAGATTTGAAATTCTGTTTTGCTTGGAATTGTCAAAAAAATGTCGCTTTGTAACTGGCCGGGAGAAAAATATATGTTTCGTACTTTGAAGCTTTGCATATAAGAGCACTTTTGATGAAACAGACAAATCAAAGTCGAAGCTTAATTAATGTCCACCATTTTTCTTATCTTAAGACAATATTCAACTTTGAGTGAGACAAAATTACTAAATCTTAACATTTTTTTCCTTTCTTCCTATGTACCTGGTTACATATTTTCTTTATTTGAAAGTTATTGCATATTATGGGAAGTGCAGAAGATTTGTTTTATTATTATTATTATTGAATAGTAAAACTTTGTTCCAGAGCCCTTAAGAGCCTATAGTGTGCTGTAGCCCTGATTTATTATTTACTTTATATTTTCTCCTTTTGTTTTGGAAAAATTTTGGGTGGACGTGTGTCCCAGCTCCCCTTGAATTGCCGCTTCTGCTTTATTTCACTATGTTAATTCTTCCATTTTTAAAGAATTGTCATGATATTTAAAGGCCTAAAGTAAAGTGTCCTTGGCCTGGGAATGAGAATAAAGTTCCTCTTCTTATTTCCACAAAATTGTAATAAAATAAAATAACATTTCTTGCATGCAAAAGTGGAGAGGGTAGTACTAAGAAAATCTAGCCATTTAGTTAGGGGGGGGGGGGGGGGCGCTGCAGCGCCCACAAGCCCCCCCCCCCCCACCAGTAGACCAGACTATACTATCGTCATAATTTAATTTGGCTTCCACTGGCATGACTGGCGAAAATGATTTACGTCCATTCCCTTCTTAGTAACAGTGTTTTTGCCCCTCCCCCATTCGCGCTACCACTTATGTTTTTCTGTCCCTTTTGTATAGCCCCTTCCCTCGCTAAAAATCATTTCTCATTTTCACCACTTGTGTTTGGGATTTCTCAATATTACCTTTTTATATATCCCCTTCCCGCGCAATATTGCATTTAAAGATCATGTCCCTAATAAATAAACTATAGCTGCTCTATCCCTCTAGTAAAAATGTCTATAAAGGTTTGTAATTACTTTATATCAAATTCCAAAATGCTATTTGGGAATCATGTTCTGGTAATCCATGACATCTGTGGGCAATAAAGAGATATTGGTAGAGTGGCGTTTCTTGTCACCGGGGAACGTAGTGACCCGACGTAAGGATCGATGGAGGCATATTCCCCTCAAAAGAAGATTTGACATCCCAGCTAAAAAATCTTTGCATCCCTGCAACGCCCTTGTATGCATGCCCAGATCAAGCACTCAAAAAAAGAAAAAAAGATTTGTGTCCAGGAATGACAAGGAAAGGGAGAAAACGCAGGTTTCAGCCCTGCTATCAATTCCAAAACAGTAAAACCCAGACAAAAAAGTTTTAAAAACGCATTTCGTCCATTTGTGTCTCTCTAACACTTCCCTGGCAAGACCCAGACAAAAAGTTTCGGCATGTGACCTATATGAGAGCAAAGAGCAACTGTTCAGCTTTAATCTCATATAAGTCATTATTTCGTTAAAATGTCATACGATAGTTTTAAAAGCCCTGAAAGTTAAAAACGCATTTCGTCCATTTCCGCTATATTGTGCGGATAAGACCTCCGCGGTATGACGTTTTGAGCCATGATTTCAATTTAAAACAGTAAGACCCAGACAAAAAGTTTCGGCATGTGACCTATATGAGAGCAAAGAGCAACTATTGAGCTTTAATCTCATGTAAGTCATTATTTAGTTAAAATGTCATACGATAGTTTTAAAAGCCCTGAAAGTTAAAAACGAATTCTGTACATTTCCGCTATAATGTGCGGATAAGACCTCCGGTATGACGTTTTGAGCCATATTTTCAATTTAAAACAGTAAGACCCAGACAAAAAGTTTCGGCATGTGACCTATATGAGAGCAAAGAGCAACTATTGAGCCTTAATCTCATGTAAGTCATTATTTAGTTAAAATGTCATACGATAGTTTTAAAAGCCCTGAAAGTTAAAAACGCATTTCGTCCATTTCCGTGTGTACTGTGCGGATAAGACCTCCGGTATGCTGTTTTGAGCCCTGATTTCAATTTAAAACAGTAAAACCCAGACAAAAAGTTTCGGCATGTGACCTATATGAGAGCAAAGAACAACTATTCAGCTGTAATCTCATACAAGTCATTATTTAGTTAAAATGTCATACGATAGTTTTAAAAGCCCTGAAAGTTAAAAACCCATTTCGTCCATTTCCGTGTGTACTGTGCGGATAAAACGAATTCTGTACATTTCCGCTATTATGTGCGGATAAGACCTCCGGTATGCTGTTTTGAGCCCTGATTTCAATTTAAAACAGTAAGACCCAGACAAAAAGTTTCGGCATGTGACCTATATGAGAGCAAAGAGCAACTATTGAGCTTTAATCTCATGTAAGTCATTATTTAGTTAAAATGTCATACGATAGTTTTAAAAGCCCTGAAAGTTAAAAACGCATTTCGTCCATTTCCTTGTGTACTGTGCGGATAAGACCTCCGGTATGCTGTTTTGAGCCCTGATTTCAATTTAAAACAGTAAGACCCAGACAAAAAGTTTCGGCATGTGACCTATATGAGAGCAAAGAACAACTATGCAGCTGTAATCTCATATAAGTCATTATTTAGTTAAAATGTCATACGATAGTTTTTAAAGGCTTTAAAATTAAAACGAATTCTGTACATTTCCGCTATATTGTGCGGATAAGACCTCCGGTATGCTGTTTTGAGCCCTGATTTCAATTTAAAACAGTAAGACCCAGACAAAAAGTTTCGGCATGTGACCTATATGAGAGCAAAGAGCAACTATTGAGCTTTAATCTCATTCAGGTCATTATTTAGTTAAAATGTCATACGATAGTTTTAAAAGCCCTAAAAGAAAAAAACGCATTTCGTCCATTTCCTTGTGCACTGTGTGGATAAGACCTCCCGTATACAGCCTTGGATTCAACTTAAAACAGTAAAACCCACGCAAAAAGTTTCGGCATGTGACCTATATGAGAGTAATGAGCAACTCTTCAGCTGTAATCTCATACAAGTCATTATTTAGTTAAAATGTCATACGATAGTTTTAAAAGCCCTGAAAGTTAAAAACGCATTTCGTCCATTTCCGTGTGTACTGTGCGGATAAGACCTCCGGTATGCTGTTTTGAGCCCTGATTTCAATTTAAAACAGTAAGACCCAGACAAAAAGTTTCGGCATGTGACCTATATGAGAGCAAAGAGCAACTATTGAGCTTTAATCTCATGTAAGTCATTATTTAGTTAAAATGTCATACGATAGTTTTAAAAGCCCTGAAAGTTAAAAACGCATTTCGTCCATTTCCGTGTGTACTGTGCGGATAAGACCTCCGGTATGCTGTTTTGAGCCCTGATTTCAATTTAAAACAGTAAGACCCAGACAAAAAGTTTCGGCATGTGACCTATATGAGAGCAAAGAGCAACTATTCAGCTTTAATCTCATATAGGTCATGATTTAGTTAAAATGTCATACGATAGTTTTTAAAGCCTTCAACATTAAAAATGAAATTCGTCCATTTCCGTGTGTACTATGCGGATAAACCCCCGGTATGCCGTTTTGCACCCTGATTTCACTTTAAAACAGTAAGACCCATACAAAAAGTTTCGGCATGCGACCTATATGAGAGTAAAGAGCAACTATTCAGCTTTAATGTCATATAAGCCATTATTTAGTTAAAATGTCGTACGACAGTTTTAAAAGCCTTCAAATTTAAAACAATTTGCGTGTATTTGGGATGTATCAATTAAAAAAAACAATGTTAAATATTGAAATCGAAAGTTTTCAGCTCTTTTATTCTATCACCTTAAAGGAAATGTTTTTTGCTAGACTATGACACAGTTTACCTTCACATCAAAGTGTTGAGTAATATTTTTTATTTCAAGTTTATCATCTCTATCACCCATGTTACACTTTCATTTTCGATTGGAACATTTGAAGACACCATACCGCCAAATCCTATTGTTTTCCGCATAAGCGGACACCGGAAGTCTTATTGGTCGCGGACCGGAAGTCTTATTGGTCGCTAAAAGTAGCCCAATCGTGTGCATCGCTCGCACCGTACCACATGTACCAGCTATCAAACTGAATGTAGCGACCATAAATTGAAGGTTATCTCTGCGGTATGTACCGATACTTTTGATCTGAAGGGACAAAAAGAAAAACAGCCCAAAAACAAACAAAAAAAAAATGGTAGGGGAAATGGAGCAAGAATGGAGCATTAGAATGTATAAAGGTGTACCATTTCAAGATACAGTGTCATTTATCATCATAACTCTGTTGGAATGACAAATCACATAATTATATGATCACAACAATTGGCACCAACAAAAAATCTAAGTGTGGGGTGGGTGGGGGGGGGGGGGAGTGGGCGGCAGGGAGACAGACAATGGTGTATAGCCGGGGAGGCTTGGGCCAAATAACATTAATTTTTTAAAATGATTTTGTCTCCGGAGTCTAGGTCTTGGAGTGATGAAGGAATGCTGCCCCTGAAACCTAAAAAAAGGTGTGAAAATCAGTGACGGTTTTACATCGTTTCCAAAATACTTTTGTATTTGAAGATTAGTATCTTGACCAAAATTTCTAATTTGATTGTCGTCAGCAGGCATAAACTCTTTTTAATTCTAAAACAGTTATGCAGCGTTTTGTCTCGGGGACCATGACATGGTGCTGGAGAGTATGGAGCTATTTTAGGATTTTGAAAGGGAGGTGAATGGAGGCAACTATTAAAAGTGAAAAAGGGCAATTTGAGGGTAGTTGAAAAAAATGGGAGCAGTGCGCAATTCCTTTTCCCCGGGCGTATTGCCGGGTTAACTCTGAACCCAAGAGCATGCAGTATTTTGGAATATCATATCTACTGGGAAAATGAAGCCATTTCTGCAGCCAGGTCTAACTTTGGCTTGTTTATTCTCTCTTCAGCTCTTTGGGTATAGACTTCCTTTTGCGACAGCCACCCAAAATGAATATATATATATATATATAAATGTATAATAATTATATAGAGGTCTAAAATAGGAAGCTAAATATATTTAGCTTCCTATTTAAGACCTCTATATATATATATACAGTGAAACCTGTCTATAAAGACTACTCAAGGGAGGCGAGAAGAGCGGTCTTTATGTCTTGAGCAGGTGGCCTTTATGGACAGGTTCACTTAATACACATTTCAATGAGAAACGTTGTTCAAGGGAAACGAAAATTGTGGTCTTTATAGACAGGTGGTCTCTCTATACAGGTGGTCGCTAAAGCAGGTTTGACTGTATATATATATATATATATATATATATATATATCTAAGAATTTTTAGGTGACTCCCGAGTCCTAGGGTTAGGGTTTAGGGTTTGGGGTTTAGAGCACGTATAATTAACCGCAAATTTGGGTGACTGTCACAAAAGGAAGTCATTTCCTATTCTTTCTTTCTCTAGCTTAACTTTTTGATTTTTTCAATAAATTTTCTTTTTTTTAATATACAAGAGATCTTTCTTCACCGGGCGACATCAACATTATTTTATTGAATGACATTTGAAATTCCGTTGGACTATTAATGAGTGAGTAATCTCAGTTTAATTCTTTTGAAATGAGAATTGATAAATCTTATGTGATTCAAGTAATGCATCAGTGATCATAAGTTGTATCAGGCCTGGGAGTCTCTCTTCCACCTCCATGATTGTATGTGAAACAATTGCTCGATAAATATACATTTGCATTTCACGCAATACCTGTACCATAACCAAGTTAAATAGTACATGTACATGTAGTTTAATTGCAAAATGGATCAGCGCCATCTCTTGGCCGTTTCTATATAGCACATTATGGGGAAAAATCAGGAAAATTTCCATCATTTACATTACATTACATTTTTCCAGTTCGTGTTTCCCCTATAACTTCAGAATTTGATAACACTAAAATCATCACTTCTAAAATGCACCATAATCTATTTCCTGGTATCGTAATGAAATAGGTATTTCCCCTTGCCCCGCCTTGCCTAATAATGTGGCTGAATTATGTTCGTATTCAACCACTACTTTTCTCTCCAATCTGTTTTTGATTATTTCATTTTTCTTAGAAAATTATAAAAGAGGAATTAAATATATGCATTTCATACTTTGTTATTCCATGAAATGTGAAAATCCATTTTAATTATTTGAATCAGTAAACAAGGAAGCAGTCTTCAAGACTCTTCATGATATACAACAGAGCAGACAAACGTGGAGAAACCTGAGACCGGTGAATGAAGGAAAGACCTATCGCGAGTGAAATATACTCGTAAAACCGCATTGCCACACTGATTGTAGATAATGACTAGGTTAAACATGTTAAAGGGAATGTTGAGTTCTGGGAAAGAAAATTACATGTGAGCTTTCTCATTCATTTTATGTCAGTTTGGAAGGCGTCATAGTAGAAATGTTCACCCTAAAATGATTGCTCTTCAAGTGCCCTCACATTAAAAATATGACAAGAAACAGCTGAAATGTTCGGGCCGTACATTTGTGTGTAGTCCCATATACACAATTACACATGAACTGTGTGCATTGCATGTGATTCTCAACAGGATTGAGTCAATTTTTTATCATTTTGGTGATTCCAAAACTTACAGCAAATTCTTAAGTGCTATATAGGCCTAATTAACCTTTCCCAATTTATTTGAGACACGGCTCAAGTGAGAGAGTGGAAAAAAAGTATTCCGATAATGATTATTGGATTTACCGCTGAATATATTCTTATCATCCACTATATGATATTTAATTATCAAAAGGAAATCCAGTCTGAACAGGAAATTGCTCTAAACTTTAACCCGTTGACTACTGAATTATTTTAACTCTCATTAATATAGGAGCCACCCGGTTCCCGTGTAGTCTTTGGGTTAAGAATGTTTTTTATGAATGTTTTTTATGAATTTTGCATAGCATTATTTTATCATATGAATATTTTATTTTGTACTTGAAAAATGGAATATAAAATATGAAAGGTTATACACATGCAGTGTTGATCCATGTTACATTGGAAAAGTTCATAACTTTCTTATCGCTTGTCAGATTTCGTTCAAAATTTTTTAATTATTTTTTTTCGGATTTTTCTGTTTTCACCCTCAATCAAATTATTAAAAAGGTTGGATTGAGTCCTTTGCAGTGGCGGCACCAGGATTTTTAAAGTGGGGGGGCAAGTGGGGGGCAAAAGAAAATGTTGGGGGGGGCAGATGCAGGATTGAGTAACATAGGGGGTACAACAAATATGTATATGTGTCAAAATATGTCAAAACGTAGACCCGTATTTTTTTGCTCTCACCAGCTTCTCAAAAAGTCGCTCAGTGGGGGGGGGGGGGGGGGGGGGGGGGGGGGGGGGGGGGGGAGACAAAAAAAATTTTTTGCCAAACTTCCAAAAAACGCTCAGTATAGGGGTTATGGGGCCCAGTTTCCCTCCATAATTCCATGACAAGCAAAAAAAAAAAAAAAAAAGGGGGCAAGGGCATACAAAAACAATTTTTCACCTTTTTAATTTTTTTCACTCCGAAAATTATTGGGGGGCAAGTGGGGGGGCAAAGCTTCTGACTGGGGGGGGGGGGGGGGGCAAATGCCCCCCCATGCCCCCCCCTGGTGCCGCCACTGGTCCTTTGATGTCATTTGGAATAAATGTACATAAAATAAATAAAAACACAAAACAAAGAAAAAAACCCAGCTTACTGCTCTGAGTGTAAGGGCTATTTGTCAAGTTTCAATTTAATGATATTTATTTCCAACTGTCCAGTATAAGTGTACCAAGTAATAAATGAACAAAATAATGTACATGCATTTTTAACAAAAATATAACAAAATATACATTCATGTGGTACCAAACTTTCAAATAATATGACAGACGAGTATCAAGAAAATGTAAAATTGTCGAAGAGTAGCTATAAAGCATTCCCATCCCCTCCCCTTAAAAAATGACAGGCCTCTCTGGCTCCCCAAGTAAATACATTGTCTGTCCACATAAAAACATGCCTAAAGAATCAAAACAAGGTAGGTGTTATAGTGAATTGAATTGCCACAGGGTGTAAACGTAGTATTTGTAAGAGCGCATCATCTTCATACAGTACATAATAGTATTACATTCTCTTGGTAAAAATGACCCGCAACATGAGCAAGGTCGTATGTCAATGACCCTGTCATTATGACGTCATAGATCATACGATATTCACGCTAGCATGGCAAGGATAAGTTTAAAATAGAATTCTGTGGAAGAGATCAATAAAAAAAATCATGATAAATGTGTCTGAATTCTTCATATCTCTTCTTTATAAAGCTTTTACAGGATAACGTTTAGTATGTAAAACCAAGGATTTATCACAGTTTTTGTGATAACTCCTTGGTAAACAAGTATATATCCGTGATTGTAAAGTTCTCTAAAATTGTCATGATTATAGTCATTGTGAGTTCAAATTTCCAATCATTTATTTCTGATCATCTTCAGGAATTGCAATTTCTATAGTACATGCCCAGATTATTATCGAAGACATTTCATCTGTTTATTCTTCCCGAACTAAATAGGTGATGTCCAAAATATTAAACTAAACTCAAAACATTATTAAGCTTTATTTCAGGATTGCTTTCAGGATATTACAGCATGGAATTTCGGTTGAGTTGTCTCTCTCATTTATCATGTTGCGTGATCACAAGCAATTTACAGTGGGCAAGTATTCGTTATGTTAATTCATATATATATCAGGGGTTTTAATTCCCCCATTAAAAAAATCCACAAATCCAGTTCAATAACTCGACGCTTCAAATATAAATCTTGATAAATAGGCAGAATTATTAGCCATGCAAATATTAATAATCAGCTAAAAAGTGCTGTCTGATTAAAAACATATTGTGTTCGTAGTCCATGTATTGCGCAACCTATTAACCATATCGGATATAATTTAACAATTCTGCAGTGTCCTTGTGTGATTAGCTATGTAAGAGGGTGTCCATAATTTGGGATAGTTCTAATTAAAAAAAAATATATATATATATCTTCATGCTCTTGTATTTGTAAGATGTTTTTCTGAGATATCCGGTTAAAATACACGCTGGTGCCGGAGCTCGAATATTCCTATCGAGTTCATAGACGGTCATCAGATCATGGACCTACTATAGAGACTAGTTTCTCTTTCCTCGAAACCCGGGAAAAGAGTTGATTTTTAACCAAGCACGTTTCCACTTAATGGATTGTGAGGGAACAGTGATGACAATAATATCGAATAATGTGTAGCGCGCGATCTGTCATAAACAATGGCGTAGCTAAATGGGGCGCAGAGAGTACCGTGCCCCCAATAAAAAGGGGAAGGCGGGGGGGGGGGGGGTGCGAAATGAAAAAGAGAAGGAGAAAAAGAACAGGGGGAAAGCGGGAAAGGAAACGTAAAATTATACTCTGCGATTCACTCTAACACCATCCCCCTAATCAATTGCCTTAATTGTTAATATGTATTTCATCCACCGAATATAACCGATAACCCCACCCCGCCATGATGCAGGTGCCCCGGCAATGACTCCACTGATGATGATAATTTGAACCCAGTATAAGGGTGCGTGCCCATGCCATAGAATTATGATTTCACAATAATTTATGCTTGATTTTGTTTGAAATTATCACAGAAAATCATGCTAACACTATGTAACATGTGACTTGTATGAACTTGACTGGAATTACGGCATCTACATAAGAATATGCCACCCCTCCCCCCCCCCGGGCCCAGTGTTGTGGAGGGCAGTGTATGGGCACACGACTAAATAGGTGTCTGGACCTCCACTTGATAGTGATCAAAATACAGATCATTATCCCTGAACATTATTGCGGTCGACGTCCTCAGACTGAGTTTATACGGTACATTATCATAACCTCGCAGACGATACAGGCACACTTATCATTCTCCATTTCCTTGTCTCGTTTCTATTATGTTCAATCGAAACCAGGCGAGAGTTAAAGCGCGGAAACATGAGTTTTTACCTTTATCCTATCTAGTCTCCTGCCATTGTAAGACTCGATTTAAAATGACATTGCAGTATTGGTATGAGGTGAATAAGTATTTGTTTCATAACACTCCTAATTTCATCAGCTGTATATACCGTTTTGTCTCTATTCTGATGTTTGTTTTCTTAAAATGTGTGTGTGTGTGTGGGAATGAAAATTCGGAAATCAATTTAGACTTTTGGTAGAGATAGCAAGTACATTTTTTCTTTCGTTTTTGTCAAACTTTAAGTCTTTATCATATCATTGTTAATCTAGTTTGAGTGAGTTTTTTAAATTAACAGTTTCTATTACCAAGCGTCGACCAATATTATTGATATATATGCCTACACTATTTTTCAACAAGCTTAGCCTTTAATCGAAGATTGCTGCAATTTTGAAGAATTGTGAAAACGATTTCCCCTATTGGAGTGATACAAAAAATTGAAAACAGTTCTCTAGCAGTAACTATGATGAAATATCCAAGGCGTCCATATAGGGGGGGGGGGGGGGGGCTGCATGTCAGGGGCAGTTGCTCCCAATAATTTCGGAAGTAACTGTGTATCTTATTGAGTATATTATTCAGATGCGGTCAAATGGATTTGCCCCCAATCTCCCCCATCTCCCCCATCCTCAAGAACAATCGTCCCCTGGATGAAATAAATATTGATAAGAGCCTGAAGGGCGTTATCTGTATTAAAGTATGGTGGTTAACGCCCTTCTGGCTCCAAACAGACGTAATATAATTTAATGTGTTTGCATCATTTTACCGCAACTCATGGTCTATACTGAAATGATTCAAAACATTTTATTCTCGGTTCTAATGATAGATACATATAGTTCGTATTCCCCTTTTGGAAAAAATAGCCTCCTCCCCATGCATTATCACTGCCGACTATTAGGACTACTATACCCAGTAGGATAATTACCCGCTCCGTGTAAGTCAATAGTTGTACAGGGGGATAGTTAGATTAGTAGTCCCAAAATTCACATTTTAAAAATTGTTCGTGCATATCTTATGCATAAATCGGAGTAGTAGACAGCATCATGCCATTTTCTTGTTTGTTTATTTTTGCAAAGGAGGAAGTACTTATAATGTAATTTGACTTTGGTGATTTGATCTTGTGATACAGTATATTATAATGGTCCGATCGAGATGTGACGACCTGTAATTTAAATAAATTAATTTACGTAATTAGAATTCCCCACTACAGACCAATGCAGTTTCGGTAATCATTGAATAGCATTCTTATCTCTGACCGGTTCAATGTTAAAGGACAATCCAACCTTGGTAATAAGATGATTTGTGTGAAAGCAGAAAAATAAGAAAAACAAAATCGTGAAAGTTTGAAAGAAAACGGTAAAGGAATAAGAAAGTTATGGATGTTTGACAAATGAGATCACTACGTCTATGCGAATCTCAAACTGGCAACTGGTGAGTCGATTGTGACATACTTGCGGACAACTCTCCCGTTGTGTCGTGCACAGAAATATCATTAATTTGCAGTTTCTCCGATGCGCCTTTACCCTCGGGGCAGTACTCAAAGTTTATTGATGATAGCCTAATTTGATAGGTCCTCATGAAAGAAACAGATCCCGCTTGAGTAATACATTTTGAAAAAAATGATATTTTGTTTGTAGGAGCAAATGGGGGAGTTGCCCGCAACTACATCACAGTGACATTACCTATTCGGCCAATTTGAATTTCCCATATAATTATATGTATAGTAATTACAACATTAAAACATTTATAACTTTCTTATTCCTTGTCCAATTTCGTTCAAATTTTCACCAGTCTGCTTCTCTGATTTTTGCTCTAAAGACTTTCTTTCAGAGCAACTTGCCATTAAGGTTGGATTCCTGCGGCATCCAGTAGGTCCTTCTCCTTCCCATTCTTCCTTGCATCTCTCTTGCCGCGATATGACTTCACATATTTTTTTCTTTCTCTCGCTCTCTTTACTGATCTCCTCTTTCCCTTCCATACCCCTCTCTTGTTTTCTGTATCTCCCCTCTCTCATACCCCATGTCTGTCTGCCTGCATCATTTTCTTTTGGTCCACTAAACTATTCTGCTTATTTCATTCTCTATTAGTGAAGTTAGGTAGTTAAATTAGTTAACTTAGTTAAGTTAGGTAGTTATGTTGTATAATGTAAAGCGCTTAGAGAAATTTTAATAGGCGCTATATAAATATTGAATTATTATTATTCTCTCACCATGCTCACTCTCGAGCTCATCTCTCTTCTGTTGGTCTGTCTATATACCCGCTGTCTACCTACAACCAACTCCCATCCCCCTCATGTTATAGCCCCCTCTCCCCCTCTCTTTCTTTCTCTTCTCGCTCCCTTCAGCTCTGTCTTTCTCTTTATTTCCATGCACTGGAAATATTATAGAGTATTCGATTACATCCAACATCAAAATACAAGAAAAGTAAGTGCAAATAAATCTCTTCATTAAATAAAAAGCAATAAATCTTAATATCCGTACGGTTCGTTGGCCAGGAAACCGATCCTTATATATATGCTGGTATTGGTAATGAAGCTCCATGGCTCGAGAGGGTATAATACTGATAAATAATATCTACATGATTCAGTAGAGTATATACATGCCATTTGGGGTTGGGAAGGAAAAACAATCCTTATAACATTCATGTTATGAAGTTCAAGAAGTTCAAGTGGATAAAGCTTCAAGAATCAAAGATCTTGTAGATTTTAAAAACCAGGTATATCTTACATTTTTAATATCGTTTTCATGTGGTTGTATATTCTGAACCCAGGATCTATTCTGACGGTAAAACTGGAAAGACGCATATTAACCCTTTGGAGACAACTGACCACATTTTGTGGTTTAGCTCAATAACTTTTGATTTTGAGCTCAAAAAATATACCAGAAGCATGAGTAGAAAGAGCACAAATTTTTGCACACACTATGTCCAGTTTTGTAGAATGACCATATTGTGTTTGATGCCTGGAAATTTAATAAGGAGAATAACCTTTAAAATCCTTAAATTGTCAACACATTGAGAGGTTCAAAATCATTGTTTATTATCAAAATTGGCAATTTAGTCCACTTTCCGACACTGTTCCTAACCATGATCAATTTAGCCCGTAAATAATTCCTGTCCTGAAAGGGTTAAAAGGAAAAATTCAAGCAATCACCATCATCTTGTGTGTTATAAAAGAGGATTTCATATTTTAGTTTCCCCGGTAACCATCTGTAAAAAGTCATTGTTGTTTTTTGTTCCATTATTAAATTGCTCTTCATAACACGCTTTACATATATTTTGGTTATATCATTCCAAATAATAATTAAATCCTAATATTTGATACGAAAATTATATAACTGAAGATGAACTTAATTGATTTCTGGTACTGAAATCTATTTTTGAGAGAAACAGGCTAAATAAATTGTTAATTGTATATCATGTAGTAGGTAGGATGTTTGGATCAACAGAATATGACAGAACAAATGAAAAAGTGCCCGGAAAACACAAATACTGTCATTTCCACACCTTGATTTCCTGTTCTTTATTTGTTCATTATTCAGCTATTCAGAATGTTTCTATCCAAAATCGTTTGACAGTCTTCTATATTCAGAGAAAGCCTTGATGCTGAGTGAAATTATTTCCGTCATTACCATAACTCAAGATTTCATTATATCTCCCCGTCTTTGTAGGAATCACTGGATGAGAATATTCACACAAGTCAATATAAATTATGATCGGATGTTCCTTTAATTATCATGATTATTGTTTTTAATTATTACGCCAACTGTGCGAGTTTTCTATAGGGAAGTCCTCTTTACCTTAATGGACATCATGTTGTGTTTTCGCCAATAACAGACTCTAATTCGGACTTTGCTCATATTATTTTGCTGATATAGAAGACTTATCATATTCAAAATGCCCAAAAGATAAAGTACCATGAAATCACATTCTTGCATAATTTTACAATCAGGATTATCTCCAATGTATGTTTTTGAACAGTCCACAAATATATCTCTAATTCTCTATTCACAAAACTCCCATCTCACTGGTCTGTTTGTTAGCTATTAATTGCTTGGAAAAGTGACAGGAAAGCTATTACAGTGTATAGATTATTTCGTGTCATGAAAAAATCACTGTCAGTTGAATGTGTAGATCGATGAGATACCCAACAACATGTCATACCTACATATATATAACTAGCGATTATAAATGTGATATAGCATTGCTCATGGTGATAATTATGCAAGAAAAGGAATTGGCATGGTACTACTAAGCGCGGAAGTGAAACTAGAGACTTTTTATCACATTATTTGGCTTCGTTCTGAGAAATCGATTCATTCTGTGATACTTCTAGTTAATGAAATGTCTATAAATCAAGAAATAACGTGTTCTTGATGAAACCAATGAGATGTGATTTATTTTTAAAAATTGATTCCTAAGCCATTTAAATTCCATTTTTACACGCCATTTGTATGTGGAAAAACCCGCTTATTTTATAAGTTGATCAATTATTAATCTTAATTTCAAACAAGAACAGTGAGCAGGACGCATTATTTTAATAATTCCGCTAAAATGGTCGAAATGCAAAAAATAAAGACACACAACTAAATTAGAAACCATAAGAAGATAAAGAAAGATGTAAGAAGACTTGACAGGAAAGAATAAGGACGCAAGACCATGTGGTAAGAAAAGTGCGTGGAAGAAGGTCCGCTCCTTCGTGAGTATTAGAAATTTACCTTGTGAACCATGGAACTATGTTCTTAAATGACCTTCTCAATAAAAATAAATATATTTCTTAATTCACCACCATACAGGGGTGTCGATCCGTGTTCACGATTGGGGGGATGACCGGCGGGGGAGCGAAGCCAGTGGCGCATCCATGGGGATTATGGCGCCCAGGGCAAAAAATGAAGTTACGTCCCCCTCCCCCCCCCCCCGAGTGCCCAAACTTATCTACGTCAGCGAGGGAGCAATAATTGACCACCGCAATTGAGTGGTAGAGAAGCTCGAATTGTTTACATTGCTAAACGGTTTTCTATTCACTCACTTCTACAATCGGCAGCAAAACTAACGAAAACCTTAAATAGGCTTGAGAAAGAGTCGAAAAATTCAGCAAGGCTACCTAAAGTTGAGAACCTTTGCAAATGATGTTTTATAGTCTTTATCCTATATTGGGGCGCAATATTTAGCAGGAGTCATTATGAAACTTTCATGATATAGCGAGCAAAGCAATTACATCTTTATATTTTCAAATTTTGAACCCTTTAAGCTATTTAAGAACTAAATAGGCCTACTGGGGCGCGAAATTACGAGATCCTGAAAGAAAATAATTATGCGAGGGAGCAAAGCGACCAAGCTTTGGAAAATTTTCGCATTTCAAACCTTCAAAAACTAGATTTCTAGTGCATTTACAATGCGGATTTGGGGGCGCATAATTTGTGATGTGATCTCACGACTTGACAAAGGCATAACTCTCTTAGTTTACCAGATGTTTCTCAAAATGTCACCAACCCCATTCTCTATTATCTTCGTATCTACTTTGAGTTCAGACGTAGTATCTCCGGAGCAGCAGACGTGATCTGTGATGTATAATGGAACCTCCAATTTCCGAGAGCATTTCGGAAGATGAGTGTTCTGCATTTTTATTATTATCCTCATAATTAAAACTGCCATTTCAAGAAAAGCGCTTTCTAATCATGACCAGACCAATGATAATTAGCTCGTTATGCGACTAACTGTGGACATGACTGTCATCAGTGGCACTGTAGGTGTTCTCTCTCTCTCTAGTCTGCAAGCACAGACATTTTAACAAAATATTTATATTACTATATCTTGAGTGAAGACTAACCGCGCAGATATTTTATGGCTAAAACATAGAGTAACTTTTGACTGGTTGCCAAACAAAAATAAATAACAACAACAACTGAACGGATTCAGTCTATAACATCCAGACCCTGTTTTATGCATGCCTTACAAGGGTGTTTGCCTGCAAACTACTATCTCTCTCTCTCGCTCTCTTCCTCTCACTCCCCCTTCTCTCTCCCACTATCTTTGTCTGTGTCTGTCTATCTTTCTTTTGGACTGTCTTTCAATCGCTTTCTCCCTTTGTCTTCAAGTATTTTGTCTTTTCCCTCTACTTCCATCATTTTTTCCTCTTTCGAATATCTATCCTACTTTCACCCCTCTTTGGTTTTCTTACGCCCTCTTTGTTCCTCTCTCCCAAATCGCATTCTTTTCAATTCATACTAACTGATAACATTATGATATTCAAAGCCATCTGAATACTGTATTGATGTATACTGTATTATAAAAAAATCTGTCACTTTGTGTTCTATAAAAAAGAAGTATAGCAATCTATCATAAGACCAGTACAATTCATTACCGACCAGGACGGGTCAATGTTATTGTTTTATGGACCATTATATGAAATCATGTATAGTAAAGGTGGAGGTAGTCATTTTTTCCAAAGGTTCATAATAATAATATGTCCATTTGTATAGCGCAGCTACTATACAAAATACTCTACTGCGCTTAATACAAAGTACCACATTATTACCCCGGCTTTAGCCGAGCCGCCATGATAGGCGCTAAGGCATTCAAGGAATTTCTTCCTACCGGGTACCCATTTACTTCACCTGGGTGGAGAGTGGCAAATGTAGATGAATATCTTGCCAAAGGACATTAGCGCCCCGTCGGGATTCGGACCGAGAACCATGTGATCCACAGTCCGGTGACGTATCCACTAGACCACGACACCTCTGAACGTTCGTATTTCCGAAACACAAATCTCCCATAGCCATAATAGCAGGGGGTTCATAATTCCGCAAATTAAAAAGTGTTCATAATTCCGAAAAAACAACAGAGCCCTACATAACTTGAAAACGACATGTAACGGTAAAGGCAGGGGCGGATCCAGGATTTTGAAGAAGAGAAAAAAATTAAAAAGAGGGGGGGGGGGCACAATGTACACTTTTCTTTCAAATGGGGGGCACACGGGCCGGAAGTGCCCCCTAAATCCGCCTCTGCGTAAAGGTAATCTTACTTCACCGTAGTGATAATTATTATCTGCATATATAGACAATTTCATTCCCATCCATTATGGTCATGTCCATTGCAAAGACCTTAGTCTTTAGTCTTGCTAGGAAAACTTCCCTGCATGGTCTTCCATTGCTAACGGACCAACGTTATATTCGGGCGAGTCATTACGTAACCCAAACACTCTTTGCGGTCTGGCGAGATGCATCCATAGATCAGGGAACTATTATTCTTTCTCCCAGCATTCCCTGCATTCTCAAAGTACTACAGAATACAGGAAAGCACCGTGCCACGTACCCGATAACTGAACAGACTTCAGCTCTGAGAAGTGATTGGATATAACCGATAAATTATTTTTAAAAAGCAAGTGATACATTCCTATAAAGAAATTATATATTTTTTTCATATACTATAAATGCCTTGAAGATCAGAATTGAAAGGAGTACAAGAAAAATTATTTATTTAACAAATTTTAACACTGGTCTTTTCGGCTGTATTTCTATATGCTTTCAAAGGTATTTTCAAGCGTTTAAAAGAGATTTACTATGCAGGGCGGATCCTTTATGGTCAAAATGCATACTTTTCTTCCAAAGAGGGGGGGGGGGCACGGGCTGGAAGTGCCCCCCCCCCCCCGGATCCGCCACTGGCTCCCATGTTGGTTTTACTCAAATATTATAAGAAGTATTGGGGTGTTCTATTGATAACATTTTCACTCCTTCAGTTGCTAACGGCCACCCTCCATCAAGAAATAATAGGCATGTTATCATTATTGGTATTTGTCATCTTGTCCCATACCTACTTTATCTTGTATATAAGTCTACAATTTCAGAGACGGACTCAGAAGGGGGGGGGGCGGAATATTTAAAATCCGTGAATGATCATGGGAAATTGTGTATATAAACCATTATAGGACAGACTATTTCAAGGAAGGCAGCTACCCGATTTCAATATTTCCCTAAATAGACCAAAGTTATAGGCCTATTATTAACCGTAAACCATAACCATAATAAGTAAATTGTTTCTTTCTTAAATAGTTATTAATTTGAACTGGAATAAACTGAGGAGCATGATAAGGTAATTTGAAAGCGCGACATGAAACAGGTATACACGTTGATGCGATTAGTCCAAATCATGACGCATGCGCATCAGGAAATTACTCTATTATTTTCGGTAATTCACTTGCCTCGAGTCCACCATATAACGACATGACACGGACTTTTGTTATTCCAACTATCTCATTGGCCCTGATCATTCAGCGTAAATTATGACCTAGCCTGTTTTTGCTCCATTGCGAGGTCATAGCGAACCAAACAGATACATTATCTTACACATTGCAACATTATTTTGTTGTAATTATTAAGGTCCAGTAATTACAATTGTCGGTTTCTATCTTTTCATGAAGTCATGCTGTTTTTTGTCCGTCAATACTACTATGATAACGTGTCAGTTCCCTGAAGAAATGAGTAAAAGGTTGCCGCCTTTTTGTGATTTATTGTTTCTGCCGATCTTTAAAAAAAAACAGAGAGAGAGAGAAAGAGAAAGAGAGAGAGAAAGAGAGATTTAAATGATGAGGTTGAGTTTAACGCAGCTGTCACACCTTGGTGTTTTAGCCATGCAGCGTATGCCGACGTATGAAAAATTTGGCGAATACGCTGGCTTACGTCTAATAAGTTATAGGCCTAGGTAAGTTTTATATAAGTTTAATAGAGCACGCTGAAGCACGCTGGTATACGTCGTAGTTCGGCGAGGTCGTCGCAAAATTTTGTGCATGCACAAAAATTTTCGGCGTATTGTCAGCGTATGGCTCATACGTCCTCCATATAATACGCGGGCCATAAGTTGTAAGCGATCCGTTGACACACTTTCACAAACGTTACTTGTAAGTTACTCATAAGTCGAAATACGTCGAGATAATGTCTAGCGTACCCAAAACTTATGAGTACGAACGGAAATTCGTACGGCGTGATCATACGAACGTCCTTCGTGCGGAATTTATAGCGTTCTGGGGTATAAGCCGCAAGCACGCCGTACAAATCCTCATTTTGCTTCAAATTTTCGTGGAGAAAGGGCTTTAAAATTGGATATCATTTCTGTTTTAAGAAGTTGACCGTGCTTGATAGGCCTATTTGAGAGTTGGGACGTACCCAAACTGTTTTAACTTCTGTTTTATCTATCTTTATTTCCTGCACATTTATGACGCAAAATATATTTTTGCAAGCTCGTAACTTTAGTTGGGGCAGTAATTCACCCATTGACTAACACGGTATTCTGAAGACTGTTTTAAATTTTGTTTTAACTCCTGCCACGTGGAAATTTATGCTTTTGAGATAAAGCAGGGTGGGTGGTGTTTAAGCTTTGTTTCATCTTGTGAGCAGCACATCTTGGCGATAACCTTTTCTCACTCACCATGTTCTTGGTCGTGTGGGAATGAGGTATTATTGGCAAAATAGACTAAACTTGATTTTCCAAACATGTAATTACAAAAATATGCAAAAAGATGTGCAACAGATGAAACTACTGGTGGAGTAATTTGACAACTACCGGCACGGTGTTTTTTTTTATTCGCCATTACGACTTCACACCAATGTTAATATGTTACTAGTATTATAATTAGACTTCCCAATATATTATGGTGAACTTATTAAGCATGTATGCAGAAAAAAACAACGGGATTTTGTGAGAACTTGTGGTTTTTCAATAAATGTATTGTTAAACTTGAAACATTGTCTTTATCTTTATTTCTATAAGAAAGTTAATAAATAAAAGGAATGACCAAAGTAAAGATTAAAAGTTATTGCAAAATACGTTTAATAAATCAAGAAATTCAGAGTAAAATCAAGACAATCAAAGTAATTAATCACCTCGAACAGCAATAACAGTTTTAGTATTTAGGAATAAGTGCACACGAATATTAAAGGGGAAATGGCCGTTTAAAAATATCTTTCATGATATTTTTAAAGTCAATTTCCCGTTATTATTCTTGTACACATGGAGAAATGTTAATTATCTTATCATCATTCCTGTACATTCTATATCATTCATTCTCTTCTTCTCATCTTTTATTAGCACGTTTAATTTTTATGTGGTAGAAGGTGCAGCTGTATAGTCTTCTCGGCATTATATTGCCATCTTGAAAATAACAAACTTGTCCACAAATTTTCAAGCAGATGTGATGATCACGCGGACACACACAGAATTTTGGAGAGTGGACGGCCGCCACACCCCTACAAAATGTGCCGAAGCCGTATGATCTTCCTAGCAAAGACTTGAGAGTGATGTGAGTTTCACATAAGGCTGCCCTACGGCCACCTTACAACAAAAAGCCGTTATACCGTAGGAAGATCCCAAGGCATCCTGCGAAGAACGTAAGAACTCTAGGGTCGTCGTACGACAGAAAAGCAACTCATTTTCTCAAGAATGCTTCAAGTTGATCTTGCAAATTGAACGGCAGCCGTACCAACTCCCTAAGAAGGCCGTAAGAAACTATGCCCCCCTCCACTAATGTCTGCGAACTCCAGAATTCGTAGAAACTTAATTGGAGATTCGTAAGAACCCATCGTTCGTAAAAATCCTTGTGACCATAGCAACGATAACAAAATCGGCATTGTATAAATCGCTCTCCCCCAAAAAAGACCTAACAGCACCCCCCCCCCCCCACAAATGCCGGTAAATAACGAAAATTGTGAAATTCCAAGGATTTCTGACTTTTATTGGTTTGGGGTGGGTTATCTAACCCATGACGCATTCTTAGATTGTCTTGTTTCTTCATTTTTGTTCAAGTTCACGTTCAATTGAATATCTTTTAATATAACTTCAATCTTTCGCAGAGGTCGAAGGAATCGGATATCAATTGAACATTTGCATTATTCACGTTCTCACTGAGTGAGATTGCTGTATACATACTAATGACGTGCAATACATGATGGGCAATGACGTATTAAGAAGATGGAAAGATTCGTGGTAGAGATGGTTTTCCTCGAAGTCTCGTCTGGTTCCAAGCGTTTTCGTAAAAGTATTTCGCTGAAATACTTTTTCTTGTAGTTCAGTTTCCATTGAAAAGGGAAACGCTTCTAACACATAACATCTCATAGCTGACGTTCAGAGATTATCATACACATGGATATTATTAAAACGAAATCCATAATATATTCGTGACAAAGATAACTGAAAGCTTGTTTTTAGGTAAGACGTTAACAAATTTTCACTCTACTATTCAATTTTTCCATGATGTCGTATTTATATTCATAGTCATGTATTGGTATAGAAAACTAGATTGAATAACAATCTTGCAAATGAGTCTGTACATGTTTTTTTAATTTTTCAAAGAATAGTTTATTCCTTATAGTTACTGAATCATACATTTGTAAGTGTTTGGGAAGTCAAGTAGAGTTAATTGTACTCTCGTATATTTTGATTACGTTGTTATGAATTCGAATGTTTTCCGCTATTTCTTTCATACAAATAAAGAGTATAAAATTTCACAGCATGGTCGAAAATAGTACATAACCTTTTAGTTGATACCTGCTTATTTCAATGGTCATGGTCATTCCGTCCTTACAACTTTTAGCGTTTTTTTTTTTTTATTGGTAGTTGACCGTTTACAACCGTATCAGCTCTTCATTTGCCCCTTGGCCAACTTGACATGTTTTAAATGAGTGCGGGTTACCCATTGCCAATGTTGCATCTTCCAACCTTTTATTTTAAGGATCACATAGGCCTGTAATAATCGAAGCCACGGATTGAAAAAAGGGGTAGGGACACGCAAGTTTCTCTTCTAAATAATAATTTTTAAAAGGGTATGACAATTTCGTAAGCAAAATCATGTTTGGTAACTCAGAGGAGGGGTAATCGCTCTCCTGCACCCTCCCCCGTATGACTGCTCCTTTGTGCTGGTACACATCTACATACTACATGGAGGCCCTAGTCGGGGGCGGATCCAGAAATTTAAGAAAATGGGGGGGGGGGGGCCGGGGGTAACTGAAAACCGCGAAAATTGATTATCCAAACATGACACTTTTTTTCTCCAAAAATATTATTTATGGGAGCCCCTCCAGCCCTCCCACACTCTTTCGGGGAGGGGGCGGGGGGAGGCAAATTTTCCAGACATGAGAGAAATTTCCTTCTCAGTGAACATGTTTTTGTCCTTTTTTGTTTGAATAAGGGACTGTCACGTTCCCCTCGCTAAAGAAAATATTAATATTTTGCTTGCATCACAAATAAATAGGCACCATATATGTAACGAAGAAGAGGAGAACATAATGATAACTATTACACGAGGACAATGAAAGAATACAATGTGATATATATATATATATATATATATATATATATTTATATATATTTGTGTCCTGATTATTAGCTCATTGGCATTAATGTGGTCCGTCGTTTTTAATGAAGAGGGTAGAGTGTAGCAATTTTAAAAAAGGTTCCATCAAAATCGGTTAAGAAATGAGAAAGTTTGAAAAGTCTCAATTTACTTTCTATGGCGATCCTCAAATTGACAATGTTGCTTCAAAATGACAGGTTTAGTATATAGGACAACTCTCGATATGTTTTGTACACAAAATTTCATATTTTCCCTATTATCTCTCAAGGTGCAGCTTGTCTCCTTCTCAGCTCAAGATGGAGAAATGTATTTGACACAACATATGTTGAGTTCACAAAAAGACAAGCATCATTTTTAGAGATAATGGAGAAAATATGAAATTTTGTGTAGAAAACACATGGAGAGTTGTCCTACTCTACCTGTCACTTTGAAGCAACATTGCCAATTTGAGGATCGCCATAGAAAGTAAATTGAGACTTTTTAAACTTTCATAACTTTCTCATTTCTTCACCGATTTTGATGGATTTTTTTAAAATTACTTCTCTCTATCCTCTCCTTTTATTGAATGGATTTCCCCAGGGTTTCATTCCCCTTTAAGAAAAGAATGGCCAAGTCTAACTATCGCCATAGTTATAGAGCAAGGCAATATCCACATATTTTGACCCAAACTAGTATAAAAAAATCGTGATCATAACAAGTTTTATTGGTTGTTTTGACCAATATGCCGAATTACGAAAATGTTGGTCAATATAACCAATATATTTCGTTAATTTGAAATCAACATGCTAAAAATACATGGTCGAGATAAGAAATTTAGTTTGTTATTTTGGCTAGCATCCAACCATATAATCTATTATGACCAATTTGTATAAGAGCGTGGGATGTGATGGGATCATCTATGCCTACAGAGAACTGACAATTGTTTGAGAAATAAATCATATTGGGATTGTTTACTTCTTGCGATAGTATAAAAATGTTATGATTATGCTTTATTTGCTTATTAACAGAAGATTTATATATATACCAAAGATGTTTAATTAATTATTATACAATACATAATAAATGTAGTGTACTTACTAAGATGATTCATTTGCAAGATTTCTTGATAATTACGTTCCCAAATCCATGCCACGTTATGGAAAAAGTTCAGTTTTGTTACGATCAGATTCGCATCATGTTATTTTTATGTGTTACCTCTATTGCCATATTTGTAATTTTATGTTCATTTGAAAGAAAAATAAAGAATGTCATGAAGAAAATATGATAAATCAAATTAGAATCAAATCAAATTAAAATAAAATCAACGTATTTTTCTAAATATCTTCTAAAACTGTCCCGACTACTTTACAACAACTCTCTTTAGAAATAGACAACAGATTTTCATTTCAAAGTGATGTTTTAATATAATTATCTCTTCGATAAATGTCTCCAATGGTTGTAAACATTGTACACTGTAAAGCCCATTGAGATGGCCAACGGTCCTGAAATGCGCTATAGACAAACGAAACATTAGTATGATTATTGTCATGATTATATCAAAAGCCAGCCTATTCCTTAGCTTAGCATACAACCTCTTACTAAGCATTTTAAATTTCGTTTGCTGAATATAAGACCTCTTCATGGTCAAACCTTTTAGGTGTACGAATCTGTTTGTATATTTGTTTTCTGTGTGCATTCAATTCAATTGAAATTATTATTTACTCATAAAAAGCAAGATAAACATACTTTACAAACCAATTGATAGATTATACATGCACATATAAATCGTGAAATCAACATTAAACAGTTACATTAAAATACCAATTAAAGATTAGAAAAATCTTGGTTATTTTGCCCCCCTAAAGATAACATTAACATGAACAATATGTAAAACAATATACTACAACTTTGTAAAGACAAACGTCTGCTTGCACGACTACATGAGGTCCAGCGCTGACGTTTGCAGGCACAAACCCTGGTCAGTCGTAAAAGAGTGTCTGCACTATAAGACTACCATAGGCCATGTACTGTAGCTGCTCCTGACACATATTGACACGAGAGTCAAATTGGGGTCTGTGCTTGCAGACTAGACGTTCATTAACAAGACGGACGGTGCATTCCTATTAGTCAGGGTCATTATCTTGAGAAACCTTGATTAGTGGTCACTGTCTGGCTCCTAATTATCAGCTAGCTCTTACAGTGCTGAGCTTTCTATGCATGTATAGGCTATGGGGGAGGTTGAATGGGAAATATTAAAATGCAGAAAGGCAACGTGAATCCCGCCCGAGGGTATATTATGCAGTGTCTCATCCATACATTTTCTTTCTAAAGTAAAAACATTTGTGTATTATAACACGCATGGGGAATTTAAATCTCAAAACTTCCCCCAAGGTGGGAAGGGGAACCCCTCCCACACACATCCACTGATGTATACATGCAATGTATTGATTATTGATTGATTATACTGTGGGTTGCTATTGAAATGAGGAAAGGCAGTGTTCATCTTTCCCCTGTAACCATAACTACCGTGGCCGTCATAATCATCGCCATACCAACATTACAATCGATCGTCAACAATATTAGATCATCAGCACTGGCACCATCACCATCGTCATCATCGTTATCATCATCATGATCTTCATTATCATCATCATCAACAGCATCACCATCATCATCACCATCATCATCACCATCATCTATCATCATCATCATAATCATCACTATCATCATCCTCAGCATCATCACCATCATCATCACCATCATATATCATCATCATCATCATCATTATCATATATCATCATCATAATCATCATCACCATCATCATCATTATCATCATCATCATCATCATCACCATCATCATCATCATAATCATCATCATCATTGTCATTATCATCATCATCATCATTATAATCATCATCATCATCACCACCATCACCATCATCATCAATATCACCACCATCACCACCATCACCACCACCATCACCATCACCACCATCATCATTATCATCACCACCATTACCATCATCATCACCATCACCACCATCATCACCACCATCATCACTATCATCATCATCATCAATATCAGCATAAGCCGAGTTTAACAAAGGCATTGAGACCGAGGTATGTTATCCCTTTATATAACATGACTTTAGTAAGCGAGTCGAGTTTAACTAGATTAGTAGAATAATCGCCTTTCAGTTAATATTGCATTCGTGAGTTACCATGGTTACAGACTAGTCGAAATTATTCGTAAGTTCTATACTTTAGTAAACTTACCCAAGACAATTCACGCGCTTTTGTCAAAATCGGGAGGTAAAAAGAAAAAAAGAAAAAAAGCCCCGTGAAATTAATTTTGTCTCTATCTAGACTACGTATTGCACAAAGGATATCATGATGGACTTGTGAATAAAAGCGAGCCTGATAACAACTAAACTAATGGGTCATTACAGGTTACAATGACGATCGATGCTGGTATAACCTTGGATGTTTCTTTGCACGTGGTTCCATAAAACGATGAACTGTGCTATTAAAATGGTTCATTAAACCATGTTTACTTTCATCATTAAATGATGCCTGATATGCCTTTTTTCAATATCAATATGCAATTAGTGGTGAATCGTGCATAGGTATTGTTATCATGGGGGTGGGGCGGGGTATCGGACGTGGATAATATGCGAGAGAACAGGGCCACAGAATAGGAGTGGTTGTGAAGGGGGAGGGGGGGGCGGGGTCATTATAATCCCAAATTTTCACGTAGCATTCTTCCTCTCCTTTCGTTCTCTCCTTTCTGTCCTCCCTCCTTTTTAAAGCGTTTTACACCATTCAATTGGGCGAGGGCACGTGTCCCCCGTGTTCCCCGTCGCTACGCCACCATGTGCGATCATAATAATTTGTTGGGTTGTTTAGTTGAACTTGATGGAAAGTATTGATTTGATTGACCCCACTATATTGTTTTGTTTTGTTCTGTTTTTGTCCCAAAGAAAAACGTTTCACATATGCACGAATGGTTTATTGATTATGTGCAGGATCACCTCTTATATACAGTGCGTCCCAGAAAAAAACGAAACCCTAAAACAAAGGGTCATTGTGACCACACTATGTGCTGTATGACAATAATTATTTATTATCCATAAACTAAAAAGGTATTATGCTTTTAAATCATATCTTGGTGGCATCCATCCGTACAAGCTTTACCGAGCAGCAGCATTTTGAAAATGACATGTAAAAACTCAGTTGTGCCAGATTTGGGTAAAACCGGGAAAACGTTAGGATCACATGCGAACTGACCCAATAGACCTGTTCACTAAGTGATTCAAATTTATGGATGTTTCTTTCCTGGAGACCTAGTAACGAGGTATTCCATTAACCTGTTATTAATGAATGAACTACAATACTTTGAATCCAGTTTACATACATTACTTGTTGCTATGTCTAACAAGCCTCTGGCAAGCTTTCAGGTTGTCAAGAACAACCTTTGTTTCAAAAGTATGCATAAAATTTGAATAACTTAGTAAACAGGTCTATTGTAACATGATTTTAAAACCTTGCGAGAAGACTGTTTTCATTTGTTTCTTTCAGTAACGAGGGTAAGGATAATGCCCTCAACATAAAATAGAGGATGGTCAATGTTTTGTCGATGTTAGGGGGTAAAAAAAGGGCATTTTTTTGTATTGAAATGGTAACTTGCAATCGAAATGAAAAATTACTTTTTGAATTTTGAAGAACTGGAATTTCTTTTAAGAACAGAGCGGAGAGAACGATGATATTTTTCATAAAGGTAAATTTAGTGGCACATTTCATTGTCATCAAAAGGATATAAAAGGTTGAAAGGGCACATAAAGCAGAAAAAACATCAAGATTATGGCAATTTCCCACCTCAGGAGGGGCACTTTTTCATCTTTTGTGGGATATTTATTGATTTAGGAAATTGGGGGGGGGGCGTACACCCCTGCCACCACTGGAAATTGGTATTGGCCCGTGTTTTATGAATTTATGATTGAATGCATGTCATTACACGAGGGAATTTCACGTATCATATCTCTTAAAGCTGGTATTTCCTTTGTGTCATGTTCGCATGTGATCCTAACGTTTTCACAGTTTTACCAAAATCTGGCACAACTGAGTTTTTACATGTCATTTTCAAAATGCTGCTTCTAGGTAAAGCATGTACAGATGAATACCATCAAGGTATCATTTATAAGCATAATTCTTCTAGTTTTGGAAAATAGATAATTATTGTCATACAGCACATAGTGTGGTCACAATGACCCTTTGTTTTAGGGCGTTGTTTTGGGGGACGCACTGTATAGTCGGCTTTCACAGCCTCCAAAAGCCATATTAGGCATAGCTGGTAAACTAGACAGTAGATACACACTTGTTCAAAACTGCATCAATTAATTTGATGTTGGTATTTTCAAAATATACATGTACTTTGATTTCAACTTCTTTTCATTGTTTCCCAGTTGTGTTATGCACTGTTCTATACTCTATTCCCCGGTATAAGTTCAATCAGGGAGTTATTCTGTGATAACTCTTTGTTTCAATCATAAATCGCTAAATAGGTCTATGAGAAATAAGAAAAAACATAGCGTTGAAGTGAATTTCTCATGCTGGTAAAATATTGCTTTGCGGTCGAAAACTATATGGATATTCTATGACTCAAAACGATTTGTAAATGACTTTTGTTATTGGTTTCATTTTCATACAGCAGTTACCATGGCAACTGCATATACGCGAGTGTTTCATAAATCATAAATTAAATGCCGTTCTATTCATGCAGAAGACTTTTAAATATTTATATCTCTTTCCCTGACTTACTGCCTTGCAATGTAGGCCTATATAATTATGAAATAAACACATCAACATCCATCAAATATTGTAATTCAAAAGAATTCTATATAATTGTACTTTTCCAATTTGATAGTGATATTCCGAGACTTAATGAAGTGTAATAAAGAAGCATGATGCAATGAACGTGAATCACGCAAGGTTTATTGCTTTCTACCTATCACAAAATCCTTAGAGTTCTATAATCTTGTGAAGCTCTCTGCAGGGGGAGGATCCATGATTTTTGGAAAGGGGGGAGGGGGTCCAATTCCCCGAAAATTCTGACAAGCAACAACAAAAGAAGAAGAAGAAGAAGATCGTGAATAAGAAGACGGAAAAGGAGAAGGAGAAGAAGGAGAAGGAGGAGGAAGAGAAGAAGAAGAAGGTGACAAAGGAGAAAAAGAAGAAGGTGAAGAAGTTGAAGAAGGTGAAGAAGAAGAAGGAACAGGACAAGGAGAAGAAGAAGGAGATGAAGGAGAAGAAGAAGAAGAAGAAGAAGAAGAAGAATTGATTCGTTGATGTAACACATACAAAAAGAAATCTGACAGACAAGAAAAGAAGTCCGGATCCCCATGACCCACTCTGTATGGATGCGCCTGTCTCTTTCAAGCTTAAAGTATAAAGCTTTGACTAATATACAAAACAGCATACATAGTAGGTTTTATAAGATAATGTAAATAAGTTCTGGGTATAGGCCTATGTTTTATTAATAATGATGTGGGCGATACTTGAAGGATTATCATGGTTTCGTGTACTTTGCTTTCAGCAATAAATCCGTTTTCGTGCAGTGGGCGGAATTTAAATCCCGCCAGAATTTGAAAGCTATATATATAATTTTGGTAAAGGTACTTTTTCTTCTTCCAGCAGAAATAGGTACCTATTTTTTTGTTCCAAAGGAAAAAGAAATGGTTACCAAATTTAATTTAAAAAATGAAACCAGACGCATATGTATTTTGCCCTCAAAATAAAAAAGATCCTCCTCACCATTCGACGCTCTTGATCGTATCATGATAACTGAATAAATGCTCACTATCATACAAGAAGGAAAAGAATTATGCCTGCTGTCATCATGATTGGAAGATCTACGAAACTGCAGCCAAGTCGCCTGTTACGGCTGATAGTATCGGGAATGGGTGAAATACCTGTTTTTTTAAAAAAGTGAATGAGACTTATTGATCGCTGCTTATACACTGACCGTGACTTAACGGGTCTTGTTCTGGGCGACTGTGAGACTGTCCATAAATAAACTACGATGGATTTTATTCTAGTACGTCTTTCTTTCTTCTTTTAATCTTGGTAAAGACCTGGGAGATCCAGAAAGAAGGTAAATTTGGCTTTGGCCCAACTGGTCTGGATCAATAATGTTTATAGAAGTCATGACCTGGGGGGTATTTCATAAAGCTGTTCGTAAAGTTACGAATGACTTTACGAACGACTGGAACATGTTCTTGGGTGCTATACTAATCAGATTCTCAATCATTTAGCACAAGAACTGATCACCAGTCGTGCGTAAAGTCGTGGGTAACTTACGAACAGCTTTATGAAACACCCCCCCCCCCCTGGTTTGCAGTTCAAATCCCACCTTGGTTTCACCGATGAAAATCATCTTCCTATATCCGTTATGGTTATAGGCCTAGACTCTCTAAAGCAATTTCTAAGTAATTAAAGTTAGACATGTTATCAGATTATCATAGTTATATTATTCTGTATTTTCTAAGAATTACATTCGGTAGGAATAAGTAATATAATAAGAAGATGAGTGATTCAGCATGTTCAAAGCGATTCCAACATGTGTACCTGTGCTTGTTTCCGGTATACTTTTGGATTGATTTTTCAACATGTATTTTCAAAAGCTGAATGATTATCATTGTTATCTGTAAATCTTTAAGATTCATGAAATGTAATTAAAATTGTTTGGAAAGCATGTCGTAAATATCGGACAAAAGTAAGAGTTAAGAGAGAAAGCTGCATTTTGTAAAATTCTTTGTTTTTAAGCACGATGAACGTGCTTCATAAACGCACATATAGGATGTCTTATAAGAAGATAAAATTTCTATTTTAGAGATATAATACAATGTTTGTTTTAGATCGCTTTTATAATGTCCCAAACATTTTAGAGGGATATTTCGACCGAGCAAAAATTTTAACTTGAACAATGGGTTAATATTTCATTATTTAATAAAGGATTAACTTTACAATATAGAAAAGAGAAAGGTGTGCTCCAAATAATTGTCAAGGATATATCGACCTAGCTAAAATAACTAGTTTATACTTAAAATCTTTTCTCTCTTTCATGTGTTTGCTTGCTCGTTATCTAGTTGTTGTTTGGCAGGTTTTGTTAAGGCTATTTATTTTGTGCGGAATTGTGTTTTGAATATATAATTGACATTTACCAACAATCAGCAGTTCAACTGCAGTTGAATTCAGGAAATCATTTCAAATATCCAAATAATGGCTAGCCAAATGATGAAAGTCACACATCATTAATCTATGCAACAAATTATTATGCTGCATGCTCGGTAAACAGTTTTTCAAATGTATTTTTAATCATACTGGAAATAAAAAAAATACATTTACAACGGATGACAATCCCTTAAGCTCAAATTTCACTTTCTGCCTTGGTATTTTTGCTCGTAAAATTCCTCCAAGATAAAGCATAAACCAAGGACGTAGTACCTCCTGTAGTACCTCCTTGGTTGCATAAACCTATATATTACTGCTTGAATATCACGTCTCTATTGAGCAAGAGTGCACGAAACCTTCCATTCATTGTAAAAACGTCAGAACTCCCAATAGTTGCAAGTATATGGGAGATGATTGTCATCATTTAATTCTCTTTTTTGTTTCCCCTGTCTCCCCACTGCTGCTGAGTGTGTGTGTGTGGGGGGGGGGGGGGGGGAATGCCCTTTTGTGGTCCTTACATCGCTACGCCATTAAGGGGGATCATTACTTCTCATTTTCCTCCCATCTCACGTACACGGTTAATCAAGAGGAATAAAGTTGACAGGCACACGATGATCATCTACAGCTTTTGTTCTGTGAGCAAATATAAAAAAATTCAAAATTGTCCGACATTGTCACCTGTCACGCCAAGCACGATTCTTTTCCTGTTTTATCCAATTAGCAGAGGCGTATCCAGCAGAAGGTGGAGTCGATGTACGCCCCTTCTCCCATTTTTTAAGGCTTGGAAAGAAAGTAATTAGCGTGGGTCTATACGGCAAGCAACATTACGTATAAATCTATAACCTACAAACCACAATATCAAGAGCACTAAATTTTAGCACATTACTGCCTTGGCAGTAATGTGCTAGGACCTGGACTACTCTTACCGCTATATTTGTGAATGTGCAACTCTTATTATGTTTATACTAGGTTCCTTTATTGAAGATTGACAATAAAGTGATACGAAATCAAAAAGTGATTGTTCACAGCAAGCGTGAAAATTGAAATAAAGTGATTTTGGGATAGAATACCAGGAGACCCGGCTTTTTCGTATACAACTCATTATATCCTCCCCCCCCTCTCTCTCTCTCTTTCTCTCCTCCCTCCCCCTAGCTACCTCCCCGAGGGCCCAACATTATATTACCCTTCCTCCTTCCCTCATCACCCATTAACAAAAAATATAAACAACAAAAACAAATCCCGTCACCATTCCTGCCCCTTCCCTCCTTCCTTCCTTCCCTCCCTCCCTCCTGCTCCTCCTCCTCCTCTTCCTTTTTTCTGCTGCATCTCTTATTTTTGTTGTGTTCCCCAAACGCCCATCGCGTGCCAGACCGTGTTGAAGAGCGATGTATTAATGACATTGGACCTTCGTCTTGTCTTTCACTTGTCCAGCCAAGGAGGCTTTACAAATGCAGACAAAAGCAAATACAGAGTGTGAGTATAGCTGGTCTGCAATCCTCTCCGTCCATGTCACCTCATATTATGTCCCACTCACAAATAATTGTCCCCTGTTAGATAAATGGGAGTATTAACATGCTCCTCTCAACTCACAACCATACACTATGCAACAATGTAACAGCAATCTTCTTTTTTTAAGTGGATGGGAGTGCCGGAACAGAGGTATGAGGTGCGGAGGATGGCGAAAAGACTTTGTTATAAATATTAGTATCAAATTTTGATAACTTTCCAAATGATACTAAATAAACAAATAATTTCTTGGTACTACAAAATTTCAATATGGCACGAAAAAGAGACATGATAACGAAGCTTTTCGACCTGCACTCATCAGGTTATCACGCAGGTATATAACAAATTACTTGAAATCAGCTACATTCAATCGCACGAACCCCTTCTGTGCAGACAAAAGGAGTTCGTCCAAGCTTTGCGATTGTTCTGAAATTACGGCGTCTGGATTATCGAGTATAATATAGTTGATTTCAAGTAATTTGTTATATACCTCGGTGATAACCTGATGAGTGCAGGTCGAAAAGCTTCGTTATCATGTCTCTTTTTCGTGCCATACTAAATAAACAATTAGCTGTATGCCTATCAGATCTCTACTGCCCCTTAGGTCCATTCTCTTCATTAGGTGCCATGTTTGCCAAAGCTAATGTTTAGAATGGGGGAAAAACCGAATATTATAATCAAGTATTCATTTATGGCCACCATATAGGATGGATTTTGTACAAAAGGAATTTTGAATAAATGGTTGCCAATGTTATATATTTACAATAAAAATACAAAAGATTGACATATGAAATACATATAAATGGTAGCATAATACTTAAAAAACAGCATTAACAATTACTATATTCAGAAAGAGATGATAGCAGAATGTGAATTTGGTGCAATTATTATGACAATGACCGTGTATTACTCATGCAAAAGAAGCAAAAATTTCTCCCACATGACGGCGATCAATAATTCCTGGCGCCCCCCTATTGGGAAATCCTGGATACGCCGCTGCTTGAAGTAACGTGGAAGATGTGACAAGCAAGGCGGACGAATGATAAGACACACAACATTTAGGATGACACCTATATGTCAAGTAGGCTGGCCGTTCATCAAAGAAGATGGGCAAGTCTGCTGAATCTATGGCTTTGCGTGGGCGAACACACAGACGATGGACTGGTAATGTAAGGACACGAATAGCGCAGACATTAATGGCGCATTGGGGACTCAAGTGATATATTAGATGGATGCCAGTATGATAGAAAGATGAAAATTAATTCAAGAAACTCAAGAAGCATTACAAGAAGGAGAAAAAGTGAAAATGTAGAAGAAGAGGAAGTGGAAGTAGAAGAAAAAGAAGAAGAAGAAGAAGCAGAAGAAGAAGAAGAAGAAGAAGAAGAAGAAGAAGAAAGAAAAATAAGAAGGAGGAGGAGGAGGGGAGGAGAAGGAAAAGGAGAATAGAAATGACAGGTAGCCTCTTTCCACTGTGTGAAAGATAATGTCATCCATTGACATATGTTTGGAGTAAGCTTTTTTAATTTCTTGACAGTATTGACAAATTTACACTATACAGTTTAACAAAGTCTACAGTCTACAGTCTACAGCCACAGGTCACTATACCGATTGTCTGGTTCGTTGGTCTTCTGATTTTTTTTTTTTGATTTTTTTTTTTTTTTGGGGGGGTCATCAAATTGCTAAACCGACATAGTTGGTAGAATATATATGGCATGTATATATGTTGACATTTTCGTCATAATTCATCAATCAGGATGGAAGTGATGTCCCTAAATTTCTCGATCGTTTATCAAGCTTTTCTGCATGCCCGCCCTTTGAAGCCACCTCCCCCTCCCAATCGGAGGCACTCCTCTAAGTTTGTTCACTGACAAACATTGACAGAAATGAAATAATTTTCAACCATTTGAGCATGTTTGTTTATGTTCCCGATATTCAGAAAAAATATCTTTACAGAAATATATATATATTTCTAAATAGAAATAGAAATAGAAAAAGAAATATATTTACAAGAAATTTAATAAGAAAGAATATTTCCGAATGAGACCAAGCCAGTGGTAGAGTAGTCTGCAGGCACAGACCCTGGTCAGTCGTAAGAGAGTGTCTGCACTTTAAGACTAAAATAGGCCCTGTACCATAGCTGCTCCTTGACACGACCAGCCTAGGGAGCTGGGTTAGGCTTCTCTCAAGACACAATGATTTTCTGATAAAAGTGTGAAATTAGGGTCTGTGTTTACAGACTAGTTGTAGAGTGTAAAACGGTCCAACCATTGGTGAGGTACTGGGGGGGGGGGGGGGGGGGGGGGGGGGCGTGCCCCCGTTCTCCCTGGAGATACGCCATTGGATAAAGCTAATTTTCTTTTCTAATCGACCAACATCGTATATCCTGCATATTATTTTGTTGTCACCTTTTGAAAGGGCTGACATGTAATATGTGTGCTTGCATGGTTTGATATATTATTTCTCAAGTTTCAGAATTCATACGGCGTTACAAAAGTCTCCGACCAGGTTTATTTAGGTCGACATGGCTGGTCGGAAGTGCTTGTCTAGTCTCCATCGAAGACTGTCATTTGATTTAATCATTTGGGACGTTTGAAGCATACCAACGCCCGACAACAGGATCGCTCTTTTATACCCTAACCCAAGTAATCTTTTATAAATTCTTGCTTTCCCCAATTACTAAATCGAATTCGATCAAATTCGAGTTGACGTTTTTTCAACAAGCCTGTTCCGAACCAGACTGGTATGATCATCGCCTTCTTTTATAGGTCAAAACCCTTTATATTCCATCTTTATCAGGTCAGCAACTGTCCTGCTCTGGTTTCCTTCCATAACGGTCCTATGATATGGCTGACAGAGAGACAAAGCATGCATCGTCGAAACTGACTTAATTATGTTCTCTATTTTTAACATGGAAAAAAGGAAGAATTGATGGCAACTGCGAGGAAGCTATATACAAGCATTTGTATGAACCGGAACCTATGACTTGTACTATTTTTAAAGGGAAGTCCAACCTTAATAGCAAGTTGCTTTGAAAGAAAGAGGAAAAATTAGAGAAGCAGATTGATGAAAAGTTTGAACGAAATCGGACAAGCAATAACAAAGTTATGAATTTTTGAAAGTTGTAATCACTATAGATATGGGAATTTCAAATTGGCCAAATAGGTAACGTCACTGTGATGTAGCTGTGGACAACTCCCCCATTCGCTCCAACACACAAAATGACTAAAATGTTACTTTTTTTCAAAATGTATTACTCAGTAGAATCGTTTTCTTTCATGAGGACCTATAACAATATGCTATCTCCAATATATTTTGAGCCCTGCCCTGAGGGTAAAAACGCCTCAAAGAAAACCGCAAATTAATGATATATTTGTGTACGGCAAATGGTAGAGTTGTCCACAAAAATGTCACAATCGACTCGCCACATTGCCAATTTGAGATTCGCATAGATGTAGTGATCTCATTTTTCAAACATCCATAACTTTCTTAGTCCTTGTCCGATTTCTTTCAAACCTTTTTACCATTCTGTTTTTCTTATTTTTCTGCTTTCACACAAATCATCTTATTACCAAGGTTGGATTGCAGAAAATAAGCTTGCCAAATAGACCTCGTATTCTCAGGTCACGTTTAGCATGTTTAGTTATTTCAGTAATAATATTCATGAAATTGTCAGAATATGCATTTTTGAATTTGAAACTTTAAGGATTTTTTTTTTCCTGCAAGAATATTTTTTTCAGGAAGTCTGTATTTGATTAGAACATTTCGTTGTACGTTATATCATGTACATAGTTACACGTACTGCCTTTGACAGACATTTGGAAGAAAATCTGGGGAAAACTGTTGTAAATTTTCTTTCTTTGGCTACATTCATAGCATTACTCGATGTAAATAGAATTTTAAAACGGAAGGAGCTATACCGTATACGTGGTCAGAATAATATACAGGGGCCGCTGATAGGCCATTTCTTTTGTCTTTCTTTTCCCTTTTCTTTTCTCTAAATTTTACAGATTCGGCCCAACAGTGTTGATCTGTAGATCCATGTGCTACACGCAAGAGCAATAAATGTCATTTTCAAGTGAAAACAGATTCAGACAACAGCCTTATTTCAATCGCAGGAGTGTCGCTGTATAGGGCGCTATAGTCGGAAGGGGTGGGTGTGTGTTGGTGTGCCCCCCCCCCCCAAGCACAACCCCCCCCCTCTTCTCCATCAAAGGTGATAATCCTGTAGTCATATTAATGATGCTCAAAATAAAGATAGCTGTCGATCAATCTAGCATAGGGCAAGTCTCCAAACATGTCACTATTTTTCATCAGCAATTTCCGTCTAGCTATTTCTCCGTGTCTTCTTAACACGCGATCATCGTAATCAGATCACGAAAACTAGTCCGTATCTTAAAGGTTAAAATGGTCTTCACTCAGAATAATGACATTGTCCGTACATAACAACAGCGTATACGGTCGTAGAATTTTGAACAAAATGGACAACCAACAGAAACCAAAAAAGACTCCATACAAGAAATCTAAAACAACAGCATTAAATAAGGAGAAAGACAGAGAAAGAAACGCTTTCGATGAACTCTTGTTTGAATTTCGATCAAGGTTTCTTTATTTTCCACTTGAAAATTTTCGTTTTAACATATATCAAACTTACATGCAATATATACAAGTTGATATAACATAACATCAAACAAAATTACTATAAGAAATGTTGACATAAATGGGAAAAAACTCAAACTAATAAATATGAAGTGCAGTATAACTACATAAATTATTATACTAGCATAATTTAGGCCTAGTAAAGAAGCATAAGTGGAGGAGTCTATTGAAAAGCACAGATTGTATTTTATATAGACCCATTTTTGATATAAAAATACTTACAAATGCTCTGGGTACAGTGTGTACATGCAAATATACTATGCGCTTAACATAGTATAACAAATCATTGATAATTAAGTTTACAAAACGACTATAATTGTATATATAACTAATTTCTATAAAACAAGTACAAATTTATATATATCAAAGTGATTAATGAAATATAATGTTATCTTAGTAAGGATACATTAGACTTTACAAAATATATATAGAAAGATAAAGGTACACATGCGAGAGTTTTTTAGTGAATGTGCAAGTTTATATCGTGATTGTGATTTTATTACCGGAACTTAGGATACGTTTCAATTTTTATTAATAAATGATAATAATAATAATGGTGGTTTCTTATATATATAGCTCTTCTGTCCGTCACGCCGAGCCGTTCCTGGCTCTCGTTATGATTACCCCGGTCATAATAATAATAATAATAATTATAATAATAATAATATATAATAATAATGATAATAATAATAATAATAATAATAACTAGAATTTAATTCGTCATGAGGACGAATTAGGTGGTCTGTCTTTCAATTGGTACGATCATCATTGTAATCAGGATGATCATAATAATGGGGAAATACTAAACTGAAGATAGGAAGTCATGAATGCCACGCATGGAGATGCTTCTTGAGGACAGGAATGTAGAAAATGTGTGAAACGGTCATTGGAAGATGTGATAATATTTGTGCAAGATAACAATCATGATAATGGTGATGATTATCATGATGAAGGTGATATAATGATGGTGATGACAATAATAATAGCAATGATGATCATGACGGTGATCATAATCATCATCATGAATATCATCATGACAGTGATGATGATAATGATGTTGAAGATAATCATGATGATGATCATTATATCATCATGACAGTGCTGATGATAATGATGTTGATAATCATCATCATCATCATCATCATGAATATCATCATGACAGTGATGATAATGAAGTTGATGATAATCATCAGCATCATCATGAATATCATGACAGTGATGATGATAATGATGTTGAGGATAATCATCATCATGAATATCGTGACAGTGATGATGATAATGATGTTGATGATAATCATGATCATCATCATGATTATCATCAACATCATTATCATTTTGAGAAATTGTGATATCAAATAGGACTAATGATATTGCAGGATAGCTTTAATACACTTCAGGGAATCAGATTTTCCATAGTGTTATACATAAACTACTGCACACTACTTTCTAATAGACATAACATGCAAAATAAGACATTTTATTACTTTGTTTGTGATTGCTTATGTTATAATAGTCGAATAAGATGGTAAAATGAAAGGCAAAAAGAAGCAAAAAAAAAAAAATTAATGGACCCACCGGGGATCGAACCTGGGTCACCGGAATGAGAGGCAAGTGCTTTGACCAATATACCAAAACATTTCCCATAGAGGTAACACGTAAACGAAAAACGGGATTCTGAAATTCCATTTTGTAGTGAAAAATTTGGCATGATCCCGACATCTGATCAAAAATTGGAGACCACATTAATAAAAGCTTATAGTCTCAGCTATAACATACTAAAATCTGGAAGAAAATAGACCAAAAACAACTGAGATACAGCTCAGAGAACAATGTCATGTAGATTCATGATTCGAAAAAAAATCATCTTCCATAGACATAACACGCAAATAGGGAAAATTCTGACATGCCATCTTTAATTGAAAATTTCACTGTGATGACGTCATCAAAATGAAAAATCGTGACAATTCATCTTGTAGAGAATTGTCTCAGCTATGACATAGCAAAATCTGGGCGAAAAACGACCAATAATTACGAATCTAGAGCCAAATTTGCATAAATGTGATGACGTCAAAACATGAAAATTGGAAATTTTGATTTCTGGCGCCATTTTGATGACGTCATAATATTTATAAGGGTAAAATGATACATGAAATCATATCTACGATTCATACCCTACCTGATGATGAAAAAAAATTGGGTGTTTATCGACTATTTAAAGAGCTAGAGTTAATTTTGTAGAGGCATGTTTTTGAACGTTTTTACGTTATTTTCGCCATAGATGCGCGCATCGATTTTGAACTTTGACGCGCTCGTACGACATTATTATTGATTGAAATTGATTCCAAGTTGATGGAAATGATGAAGAAAAGTGTCAGGATTGCAAATCAATCGAAAAAACCGCGTTTTAACGTTATTTACGACTTGCGCGCGCGTAAAACGCGCGCGCGGACGCTTACGCACGGACATTTTTTAAATGCTCAAAATGACCTGAAACGTGTGCAGACTTGATCCTACGTGATTTTGAGCATTTTAAAATTTTGACGCGCGCGTACGCACACGTGCTGACCTCTAGAGACCTGTGAGGACATGACTTGATGACCCGTCATGTGAAGTTTATGTGATGTGAATATAGTTGATTTTTGATGATCGATTATGAAGATATAATCGATCTTGTAAATTTACAAAATGGCGTCTTGATGACGTCACGATGACCTGATGACCTTCAAAAGCTTACTTGACCATGTCCATGATTGACCTCATACATGACATGAAACTCGATGATAGTGACCTGACCGATTTTGAGATTTGGTGGGAACAAAAATTTGTAATAAAAAGAAGAAATAATAAAAATAATAAAGAAAATCTTGACAAAATTAAAAGGAGGTCTGTCATAAATGACAGACCACCTAATAATAATAATAATAATAATAATAATAATAATGATAATAATAATAATAATATTAATAATAATAATAATAATAATAATAATAATAATAATAATATTAATATGTCTTGTTTACCCAGGGTAGCCTCGTCAGTATCATTATACTGTTCTCCCTGAGGGCCTTGCAGGCAAATTATTACCCCGTCATAGCCTATAGCGGCCAAATAGGTATTATAGCGCTCTGGCATATCGGGTACCAATTTACACATGGATGGAGAATGGCAAACATGGATGAATGTCTTGCCAAAAGACGTACTTAGTGCCGGCTGAGATTCGAACCGTCAACCCCTTGATTGGGATTGCGAGTTGAAGTGAAAGAACCACTATACGACACCTTCACTTAACACCATGCAACCCATTATATGCCCATGATGACAATCTACGTAACCTATATGTTGTTGATCGTCTATTGTCATGATTTGGTTGCTAATTCAGGGTCCTCCGAAATAATAATAATAATAATAATATTTGATATTTATATAGCGCTCATATCCACCATGAATGGTGGCTCACAGCATTCAAGGAATTAATTCCTGCCGGTACCCATTTAACACCTGGGTGGAGAGTGGCAAATGTAGATTAATGTCTTGCCAAAGAACAGTAGTGCCGCGCCGGGGTTCGAACCCACGACCTTCCCATCTCCAGTCCAGTGTTTAAACCACTCGACTCCGATCCGGCTAATTCAGGTATCGCCTGTTTTAAACAACCTACACATTGATCTTTACCATGTTTACGTTACATTCCAAAGCAATAATTGCACTCGATTTAGATTTTAGATATCAACCACCTAATTCTGACGATGATAATTATGATGCCAATATTTCAAGAGATGTCTGAGTACCGATAAGGTGGGGTAGGGGGTGATTTGTGAGGTTTCTCATTCTCTATATCCCTATGTGGAAGATGAAAAGGATTGCTCTGGAAATTATCCCATAACAAATGAACATAGCTATATAGAAATACCAGAGAAGACTAGATTTTGATGCCAAGTGTTTGTTCAGTGCGTTTCATATTGTGATTTTCGGCAGTTATTCCAATTTAATAGTGGATTCTTCATAATAGCGTTCAAATAGTTTGTTTTCAACACCATCTTTGAAATAATATTTTTTGACGGTGGTGCGTTTACGAATATATAAAATATGCGTTTGAATTAATTGAGCAGTTTCTTACGCTTTCTTGAACACAAGTTGTCAACACTTTTCTTTTCATGAAACGTGAATGTTTGAGGAAAAATGTAGAGCAAATTATCGTTACCCTTTTGGAATGCATTCAAAATCAACCTTCCCAAACTGTCAATCATGTTTATTTCATTTTAATTCGAAAGGTTCTCGAAGACGTAATTCTTTGATGTCATATCATTTTTTTGAATTATATTTGGATGCTCTAAGGGATATGTGGGTGTAAGGATATTCGATGACATCATGAATAATGTAAATTGGCGTGTCAGTGAACATGGAATGTGGCAGAGACATGTCTCTGCTCAAGGCTTTTCTCTCCGTTCAGAGGATTCACAGTCTACTGACGATGTTGGCTTATCGATCAAGATGGCGATGCTACTGCTGCTGCTGCTGCTGCTGCTGCTGATGATGATGACAAAATTGAGGAGGAGGATGATGATGATAATAGTGATAAATGATAATGATGATGATGATGATGATGATAAAGAAGAGGAAGGTAATGATGATAATTATGATATCCATGATAATGATGATGATGATAATGATGACGATGATGATGATGATGATGATTACGATGGTAATGATGATGATGATGAGGATGATGATGCTGATGATGAGGATGATAACAAAGTTTGGAAAGGGCTGTATAATATTCTTCTCATGTCCCAGTTCTCCCTCACCCTTTCGTTTCTATCTCTTCTCTTCTCTATTTTGGAGTCATTAGTTTGTAGGTGCGATGATGGATCTTTCTCAGCAGCTCCGCTTCTGAAGGAGATTAATGTGATTCACATGTTACCAACTTTTATATAATAATGTTTCATATCGCAAGGAATTAGTGAGGATTTTGCAAGAGCTTGAATTCTTCAGAATACTGATATTTTCCCCTCTTCTTTAATCCTTTGAATTTTATTATTCATAGATCGCATTATTGATGGATTAACGTTCATCTTCAGCCTACACATTCATGACATTCGGTTATCTGTTTCTAGGTTAGGATATGTTTAAAAATGTTCAACCTTTGAACTATTTTGTGTATTTTAAAATATTTTAGCTGATAAAGCGTTCTGACATGCAGTTTCCAACAGTACTTAGCGAATTTCGGTGATAAAATTCTTTATGCAAGTTTTTGTTTTATAATTTTTTTGTTTTATCTATTTAAACACGGTATACACACCTGCTTTCATACGTTTTTTCAGCAAGTTCATAATGCATGTGGAGTGTTGATGTATTGAAAAATAGCACGAAGAATAACGTAAATATATTATTTGATATTATGACGATCTGCAGAAAGGACAATGCCACCATTTATATATTTCATTGGTCATCAAAATGGAGGAGGTGTGATGATAAAAGAAATTATCATTATTCCCCTGTTATTAAAACCTGTACATTATGTATGGTCATCTTATACTTGGGGAAAAATGCAGACCTGGGAGGATGCTGAAAGCCATTATTAGAATTCAGTGGCGTATTTGTTAACTTCTTCTTCAAAGTAGTTTAGCCAACGATTAATTTCTCAAACTGTCATGATCTCTTTGATAATTGCAATCATATGTTTTATGATTGTATGATGTCAAACCTACCTTTATTTTAATATATTTGACATTGCTAAACATGCTGGGGCCGACTGGCTACAGGCCAGTCAATATTTTAGGTAAAAACGGCCGGTCAAGAAAAAAAATGAAAGAAAGAAACAAAAGTACCGGTTGCTTGGAAATTACCCATTTTAGTCCCAATCCGCCCCTGACTACATGTATATGTAAACTGTCTTATAAATTCTCATGAATATGCAATGTCTGTTTTCACTCTGACGCTTTCTTTTCCCTTTTCACCCATCTATTTCCGCATCTTTTCTGTTTATCTTTTCTCCAATCCGCTTTCTCTTCTTCCATTAATTTATCTCTTCCTTCACCTCAACTTCCTTCAACTTTTTTTTTTCACTCAATCTTCAATTCTAATGTCCCAATTCATAGTCATAATCTTAAAGTCTCAATTTATACTCTCTGCATGTTGGACCTGAACGTGCTCACTACCATGTTTTTAAAATTACGATGTTTTTATAATTCAGTTTACTTCTCTCTCTCTCTCTCTCTCTCCCTATTACTCTCTTTTTCATTCTCATCTCTCCCTATCTTATTATTCTCTCTATTTTTTCTCTCTCTTTCTCATTCTCTTTTTATTTTAATTTTTTTCTGGGGTTAGGGTTTGTTAGAAAATTTCCAGCTGACATATTTGTCGGCATATTCGAGACCCCCATTCAAAATGGTCTATCGATGCCCCTGTACTCATTTCTATATCTGCTGCATAATATTTACTCTCATCATGTTCATGTGTCTTGCAAGGGCACTTCTCCCTTTAGGATTGGCACATCCCCAAAAGACAACCGGGGTGTTTCACAAAGAGTTAAGTTTGACTTAAAGTCATGCGTAAGTGCCAATGCGCATACGGTATATTAAAAGCGTAATTTCATTGGTAGATTAGTGCGACTTTAAGCAAAACTTAACTCTTTGTGAAACAAATGATTGTGATCTTGGGCTTAAAATGGGAGAATAGATCAGATATTCATGACTCTGATTATCATTATGTTAAAGATCATAAAGACTACATGTTTTCAGACCAATTTATTACACCATTTATTGTGATCAGAAAATATAAGTAAGTAAGTCATCCACGTTCACATGATTTTCAGTTTATACTTTTGTAAACAGGTAGATAATTTGACAGGGGGAGGGGGGGGGGGGGGGGGTGTCATTTTCCACGACGATTGTAAAGAAAATTCTTTCATATTTTGATATCCAATTCACTGAATGCAATGCTTTATTCTTTGTTTTTTTTTAAAGGAATATGAAAACGCAAAATTATGTGATAGATAATGGGGAAAAACACAGAGAGAATATGAGAACTAATTGATAATAAGTTCAAACAGTCAAAAGAGATTCAAAATTTGTTTTCAGAGGGTTTTAAATCAAAGCGAATAAATGGATGGATATCACAAACGTCTATATTGATTAATTTCGATTCCAAATTACGGATTAAAGCTACGTTAAAGCATCTTCCAGCCTCTTGATTTCTGCCGCCATACCAATATCCCGAGGTATATTGTCTACTCGGAAGTTCTCTGTTACGGAGAGGCATTTCCGCGCTTGAACCAGTGCACGTTCATGGTCATTGTGATCATAGGATGATGTCTGCCCGTTGCCAGATTCGGACATTGACCGCTAAGATGTATTTTAGGATAAGGGAAGGGATGAAATATTCCGTTGGTCAGGGAAGCTCTCGCACATGGTGGACAGTCGCTTCTTATTATGGTGATTGAATTTGAGTATCGTTGGATAGAGCAGTGCGCTGCATCATGGGTAACATGCACGGGCGGGACGTCTGGCCAAGGAGTCTGTGATAACTCCTTGGTCTGACTCTAACACTTCCCTGGTCTGACCAAGGGCTAAGCATTCATTGTGAAGCTACAACAAAGGAGGAGTGGGGGCAGGGGAGGGTAAGGGGAGGGGGGAAGGGGAGGGGGGAAGGAGAGGGGGGAAGGGGAGGGGGAAGGGGAGGGGGAAGGGGAGGGGGAAGGGGAGGGGGAAGGGCTGGTAGTGCAGGATGAAACCTAGTAGACGTACTCGGCAAGTTAAAAAAGTCACCAAATTCAGTGCCGTGTATATATTTCCAGTTATTGTAATGAGCGTTACCATTGTCTTACGTCATAAAGTCTTTAAAACTAGTATTGGATCCATTGTGTAAGTAACTTCGTCTCTGGAAGAGGAAAGAAAATTACAACTTTACAAGTACATAGAGATAGAGAGATGGGCCCCTGTGCCAATGGTTTTTTTTAGCTTTTTTCACGTCAACAATAATTATTATCATTGGTCGGTATAGGCCTCATACTTAATCTTAAGAAATATTCCATCTTTCTAGTATTCTATTTTCCCACTCTGTACCGTTCTGGGGAGCATTTCATCAAGCGTTTTGTCAGTGATTTTTACCGACAACTGTTATAAGCTACTGATATCCTTGCATCTGATTGGCTGAGAGCAAATTTGTCGGTAAAAATCACTGACAAAACGCTTGATGAAACGCTCCCCTGAATATAACCCCCTCTCCCTCCTTCCTTCCTTCCCTGAAGTTCCCTCCCTCCCTTTTATCTCCCCCTCTCTCTCCGTCTCTCTCCTCAGGTCCTCCATGACATGATGAAGTGGGAGAGTAAGCAACAAGTCAGCAGGAGAAGTGCAATGGATGAAGCACACAGAATAATTTGGATGAAATTCAATGAGGCTGGTTGGGTCAGGATATAAGTGCCGAGTCTGAAGGGAGGCGTCACATGTTCTCTCTTATGCAGGTGTGAGACTCATCGCCGCTACAGTGTGTCTAACCAAATGTCACAATCCGTTACTTTCCAACCACAGTTAGCATGCATAGTAGCCATTTATGTTTGTAATACAACAAGCATTGTTGTATAATTTTTTTTGAAACGGTGTTTCTGGAATTTGAGGATTTTTGAGCTGCAGTTTCCCTGTTTTGCTGGCAGGAAATACAAAATAGCTCAGACAATGAGGTGTGTGGAAACAATGATATAACTGTCTTGTCAGTCTTTGTGAAGTCGGTAATTTTGTCCTCTAAACATTGCATATACCCAATCTCTCCGTCCATCTCTCTTTTCCGAATTTCCAAAGAAGAAAATGACAAAAAGAATGGAAATTATTACACGAAACGACAAAAATTCGTCACGGAATCTTGAAAATAATGAAACTAAATGATGATACGAATGTTTTCCCTGCAAGTCCTTATATGGTCTATGACTATACAATAAGGCCAACAGACGTGGTTTAGGTGTTCAGAGTCCTAGGCTCAATCTGATGGGGGATTTGTATAGTTATATCAAAACATATTGTTGGGTACAATACTTTTGATTTCTTTTTTTTATAAATTAATTTTGACATTAAATCACTCGCTCGAGGGCCCAACAACAACTGTTTTCAACAACAGCATATAGCACAACAGCAACGGTCTCTCCCAGTTCCACCTGTCCGCAACGGATCACTATTTTTCGCTTTCCTTCCATTTTATGAGACGGTTTGTACTGCACCAGGTACATGGAAATGGCATGCATACGTAATAAGTGCAGGTAGGAGAGGACTTGAACTGGAGATGTCCTGACCGATTAGTCATACCTATGCGGTAGAAACCCCGCGTCTGGGTTAGAGTGAGAGATAGGGGGTGGCCGGGGAAAGCGGGCATGCAGGGGAAGGGGGCTAGGTAGGCCTATAATAAATTTAATAAAATTGGTAAAGGTATGCCCACTATAGGTACACTGTAAAAAAAAAAAGTACTGTAAAATTACAGAAATCTGATGTCAGCAGAGTCGCCAGAAATTTGCTGTAAAAATACATGCTGTATGTAATTTTAGCATACATTTCAGATCTGTAATTTAGATAACAGGTTGTTATGTAATTGCGTTGGAACCCGAGTCCCACAATACATTAAGGTAAAAAATTAAGCTGTAAAATTACACAAAAAACTGTATAAAAACCCTATTTTGCCTTAAAATCACAGGTTTCTGATGTAACTCAGTTTCGCAATTACAAATGACGTACTTTTAGGGGGAACTGTAAAAATAACATCACAACTGCTGTATTTATAATAAACAGAACAAATATGTATTTTTTTCCCCTGTAAAAAATTTTTTTTACAGTGTATCTGGTAAAGGTGCAAACTATTTTGCGAGCTTTCTAATTCTTTATGAGATAAGATTTTATTAACTCTATCGACCCCATCTCGGGGTATGAAAGCACAACATATTTACAGTAATATATATTGAATACAATGTACATGGGTATATAGTATAGTTTGTAGAGGTGTCGTAGTCGAGTGGTTTAAACACTTGACTGGAGATGGGCAGGTCGTGGGTTCGAACCCCGGCGCGGCACTACTTCTTTGGCAAGACATTATTCTACATTTCCCACTCTCCACCCAAGTGTTAAATGGGTACCGGCAGGAATTAATTCCTTGAATGCTGTGAGCACCGAAATCGGTAGCCTAGCTAGAGCCGGGGTAATATTGGAGCGCCTTGAGCACCATTCATGGTGGATATGAGCGCTATATAAATATCCAATATTATTATTATTTACATATTAAGCAACATTTCTCAACAAAACATTCAACAAAAACTATAAATATTCTTACGTGGAAGAGTATAGTAGCAATTTCACATGAAAATGATTACTCTTTAAAATAATGCCCTCATATTATTCTAAATATGGCTAGAAATGGTTTTAAACTTCAGAATAAATTTCAACGCCACGTAGCTATGTGTAGTCATATAGCCATATAATTATGTTTGCGGTATTTTACACTGTTTCTGATATTCAGCAAGATAACGCTAATTTGATATCATTTTGATGATTCCAAAACCTCAAAATACACAGGTATTCTTATTTCCTACATGCATTATATTATTTATACCCCCCTCCCCCCATAATTTCCAGACAGTTTCCTCCACAATGCAATGCATGACCAGTAATCAACATTACCGTACTTCTGAGGTGTTGATGATATAATTTTCGTCACTATAATGTAATCGAGGCTCAGGTCAGTACCATATGAATATTGTTATTATCTATCTATTTATATTTATTTATTTTATCTTATTTATTCTCTACTGCCGGATTGGCCTGTCCAGTTAAATGCAAACTCCTTTCCAAAGGCGCCCTGCAGTTTAACAAATCATTATTATGAAACTGTATCTAATAATGTATTTCTTGGAGACAATTTCTAGTATTGCGCTTTTGATACTGCTGCATGTGTACCATTTCTTAGAATTTGATTTAATACTGCTGCAGTTCTGTACTAGCCTACGGAGCTGTACATGGGATCCATATACCCTGTGTGTTGGAAAGCATCACCCAAAAAAACTAGATCTAAATATCACCATTTCTCACATAATTTGACCCATGCAACCCACCCTCGGAATTTGCTATAGGGGTTACCTTCCAGGATCAACTAAGATTGTGAAAATTTAATGACTATAAAACAGACCAAAAAAAGACAAAAATCGGCAGTTTTTTTTTAAAACTTGTATGTACTTGTATGTAACTTGTCTGGATGGGACTACACATGCATTGTAAGTATTGTGTAGTCCCATAATATATAAGTTACAAATGCAAGGTAAAAAAAACTGCCGATTTTTGTCTTTTGTCCTCTTTTTAGTCATTCAATTTGTACAATCTTAGTTGATCCTGGAAGGTAACCCCTATATAGCAAATTCCGAGGGTGGGTTGCATGGGTCAAATTATGTGAGAAATGGTGATATTAGATCTAGTTTTTTGGGGTAATGCCTTCCAACACACAAGGTACATGGATCCCATGTACAGCTCCGTATATAGGCAAGTACCAGATTGATAAGCCAAGGAGCTCGTACAGCTAGTTCTGTACAGCATTTTACTTTATCTTAAGTTTTGTTAATTTTCTATTCTGATCATGTATGATTGAACTTCTATTGGGTTTGAATATGGATTTGAATTTATACATTACAGGCAGACATGAGAGGAGGGGAGAGCAATGGACGGCGTGGCAGAGGCGTAGCCAGGATCATTTTCAGTAGGGGGCACTGGGGGCATCGCCTTTCTGTAGGGGACACAGGAGACGGTTTTATTGTCCTGTTTTGCAGCATGAGATGGATCTAGAGGGATGGCTTTGTGAAACAGTCATCGTAGTTCATGGAGGAGGGGGGGGGGGGATTCATTTACATCTTTTTTGTCACTGTGAGCATATTTCGGCAGTAAATGGGGCAGATCACTAAATTGCTGATGGGTCTGGATTTTCCATGGGGCACCCGGGGCCACAGAAAATTTGTGCGGGGCATGTGTCCCACACCCCCTGGCTACGCCGGTGAGGGGTGATGAGAAGTGCGTAGTGAGAAAGGTAAAGCTGAAATGGAGGGGTGATGTCGTTCTGCGATCAGCTGATGGATTGGCATGATAGGTAAGACGCACGGGAGGGGGTGCCAACTGAAAAAGGAGGGGGGGGGGGCGGGGAGGGTTGGAAGGTGAGGAATAACATGATGCATAGATAGATTGTAGAGATCGAGGTGTGTGATAGATTGAAGGAGGGGTGTGTTGGAGGTCATTACCTACTCTGAGAATGATTGTGAGCATGACAGGGGTCGATTTGGGGGTACATGGGGGATCTTACACCTGAGAAATATAGGTAAAAGGAAGAGGTAAAAAGAAGGAGTGGAGGGGAAAACAGGAGATGATTTCTCCAGGGAAAGGTGTAAGGAATAGGAGTGTGAAATGGACTAGGTATAGGGGCTTCGATCGTATGAAATTGGGATACGCTATAGCAGACAATAGAGCTACAAAAAACTGATAACGAGCTGTAGTTTTAAGATGATTTCCCTTGGAGTTTGAATATTGGTCATATTTACAAATCTGGATATAATGTGATATACTATATCTTTATTTCACAATTCTGTAAACGGAATAAGATAAAAGGCCGGCCCTATATAGGGTCGCCGCTATATCAAGCTAGATCATGTATACATGACTTTATGAAAGAATATCACTAGCGAATGCACTCTACATTTTTGGGTCTAAAATTCTAATATACTGGATGAATTTTACGGTGAGTACCAGGTGAGTAATGTATAGGCATATATCAATTCCTGATGTGACTCTATAAAATCAATAAAAAGAAAACCGAAGTCCTCGAATCTATCGAGAAAAATAAATATTGATCTTCCTCCCTGGTGTACTGCTATATTAGGAGAGGAAGGTTTGACGGGATGTGAAACATTATTCCAAGGAGTGGAGTGACGTATATATAGCCAGGCCTATATGTATTCACTTGGGTTGACTGCATAACACAGGGACTTTTCTAAAGGGGGTGGGAGGGGCGGGCGGGAAAATGCCCCTAAATATATACATATATATATATATATATGTGTGTGAAAGAAATTGCGAGAATAACGTTGCGTAGCTCAATCAAAGTTCCCCAGAGCTGTCCTCCCTTTTTGAAATTTTTGCAAAGGCTGAAAAAATGTCTCCGCCGGGAATCGAACCCGGGTCGTTGGCTTAGAACGCCAATGCCTTAACCACTAGACCACGGAGACGGGTTAGTGGTTTCGGCGACACCAGATTCAATTGACCGACAGATTGACAAATCCTCAACCTCAACCCTACGCAACGTTATTCTCGCAATTTCTTTCACATTTGTATTTATTTCCACGAGATTTGCCAAAGCTGTTGTATATGTTATTTCCTTACACTTATATATATATATATATATATATAATTTTTTTTTTGCTGAACAGGGGGTGGGGATATTATCCCTGAAACTTAACTCATAAGATGGTTTCTCTTTTCTATCTCTCTTCCCTGTTTTCTTGTATGTATTTCTCTTCCATATTCGACAAGAGAATCCCCCTATCTCCCCCCCTTTTTTTTCGGGGGGGGGGGGGGGGGTATTAGTCAAATTTTGAAATGAGAGAATCTTGTGCTGCTTCTATGCAAATTTTGTTTTTTCTGTCCGGAATATATTTGGAATTTTGTGTGTGACATAATTATCCCACTCACCCCATTCAAAATGTTCTAGCTATGCTCCTGGTTAGCATGGTTAGAGTTGACTTGGCTACGGTCTAAGGGAGGTTTGGATAACTGTTCGAATCACTTACCTTGGTCAGTGGCGGATCCAGGGGGCGTTTCATCAAGTGTTTTGTCGGTGAGTTTTACCGACAAATTTGCTCTCAGCCAATCAGATGCAAGGATTTCAGGAGCTTTTAACATTTATTGCAACTTGTCATTGTCATTGATGACAAGTTTTATGAAACAGGGCCCATGATTGTGAAATGGAGTTGGCGCTTGCAATTCAGCATTTTTACATATTCACTCATTGAAGAAAAAGTAGGTAAAGCTTTTATGTATGTTATAGGCAAATCAAAATGGGTTTTTTTTTACTTCAAAATAAGAAATATTTTGCCCATAGATATCGTAAAAGATTATTATAACTGAACAAAATATCACTCAGTTTGGGAAATCATTGTCCAAATTGGTCGGATGGCATAAGTGCCATCATGTTTTAAAAACCCATATGTGCTTCCATTTCTTGAGCTGCATGGTCAAAACATACAGCACGATATTATTGCGCGATACGTGAAGTGCAGGCTATGGGAGATGACCACAAAAATAGAGGGGCAAACGCCTCCCGCGCATTCCCCCTCCCCTCCCTCGTCCGCCCCTGGATGCGCCACTGATGATGGGTCAAGCCTCATGCTCACGTCAATAAAAAAAGAATTAGAGACCTTGATAGAAATGGACGCGAGGAAGGGACAGGTATACCGCCAATCTGTCGACCTGACCGATTACTCATCAAGAAAGAAAGAAAGAGAGAGAGAGAGAGAGAGAGAGAAGGGTCAGTTGAATAAATTGAGTTCAAGAGTTGTATTCAAGGTGTGCTATTTATACCACAGTCTTATTCATATCCACTTCAACTCCGACTGTCCCTCATAATGTAACGATGAGTGGATGAGTCGACAGTTTTAATAAAAGTGGGGAGATTGGGCTTTTATCTTGAGTTTACCCCACCCCGCCCATTTTTAAATGGCTCGGGGGCCTTGCAAAGTATGAAATCCAGTTGGAATTCACCATTGAACATGTGAGCATAATGAACTAAAAACGGAGGTCATTTGTCTATGAAAATAAGGTCCCGAATTCAGTGTTTGGAAGGAAAGTTTTGCATTCCCTTCAGTTTGTCTGTTAAAATTAATATCGACCCCATTGAATATGAGGATCATAAAATTGAACTTACAAAATCTGGAACTATAGTACTGCAATGATACATTGTTAGTATCAAATCAGGTTGTTTGTGTCAAGTAGATGAACATTTGTATATTCATTTTAAATGTAATCAGCAAGTACTAATACACACTAAGAAATTAGGGTGCAGTGAGGGGCATTTTTTGCACCCTCTGGGTTCAAATCTGCACCCTAAAGGGTGCATCGTCGATGGCAATCGATCACCATTCTCGCCTCTTCACAGCTTAGCAGCAGACATGCAATAACAAGTTATTTCATAGTTCACGCACGAATGGAACACAGGCAGTATAAATAAGGAAGGAGATTATGTATAAATAAGGGGAGAGAGAGAGAAAAAAAAAAAAGAAACCAGACAGGCAGACAGAACAGGAGACATTACTGACAATGAATTGAGTATTCTGCGTTTAAATATTCATGACCATATTATTAACGAAGATGGAAGATAATCGATGGTGATGAAACTGAAAGCGTGAAGAGAAAAAGAAAGAGAGAGAGAGAGAGAGAGAGAGAGAGAGGGGGGGGGGGGGAGATTGCACCTATTTGCAGTTTTGTTCTTGATTATGAGCAATATACTTTATACCACATCCTTTCATTTGAAAAGAATGACAATAGAATGTGTCTATGAGAATACCACAACACCTATTGTTCTCCATGTATTCCCAACTGAAGTTATTTCACAAGAACCATTATTATTTGTTTTTCCAATGAAAATGTCTGTCCGCAGTTAGTATGGTTAGCTTCCACATTGAAGGATTATAGTTTACAAAAACGAATCTCAAAAGCATGCAGAATAGAGATGGGTGATTGCTATCATTCCTTCTTTCACAGTGTTATCCGAAAGAGGACAAGACTCTACCTACCCATAACATGGATACTGTCTTTATGTCCTTTACAAAACAAGAAAATATATGTTTAATACTAATTATGGTAGCATCCTTCAATATATCCAGATTAGGATGAAGCCGCTGACGCTCTCCTACCCCTTCACTTTGTTTGAATGCGAGTATACATGGTATATATAGGTCTACGGCAAAGGGCTTCCCAAAATATCCTGTCCCTGTATTTCTGGATAATATACGTCACTTTTTTCATGTAATAGAACAATGCCTTTATAATATCTCCTTTGTAGGCGCCTTGAGCATCCTCTGGGATGAATACGTGCGCAATATAAATGTAGCTATTATTATTATTATTATTATTATTGAATTATAAATTATGCTTTTTAGCAGGGTTGTGATAAAAAAGGGTTGTTTTTAAAATTAAAAATACAAACATGTTTTTTTGTTTAAAACGTTTTTAATCGTTTAAATTTTTTTTCAAACAGAAAAGTGCTTTCACAGGTTCAGTACTATCAAAATCGCTCATTCTTTACAGTAAAACACTTGCAATGTGCCTTTATGTTATAAATACCCTTTAAGATTAGATTTTGAACCGATGATAACAATAATGACCTAATATTGAAATAATTTGTCACTGCATATCAGGTAAAAAGAAATGCTTATTTTAAAAGAAATTTGAAATTTTCACCCTATTAGTATCAGTTCAGTTTCAGTTTAGTTTATTTCCATTTCCATCAACAATACAAATCAATACAAATCAATATTCAGTAAATAATACAATTATAATATGCATGTACAATTCAAAAGAATAAAATCTTGTGTGCTATAAAATCAATGGCATTGAATAAGGCATTGAAGGTACATTTTCATTGAACAAAGGCAAATAAATAACACGAACAAAGCATTGGAAATGGAGGAGTCCACTTGAAAAGCAAAGCTTGTAAACTGTGGACCCCCGAGATTGAACATTATACTATAACCAAGAGGGCAGAAATATGTTTTCGAAGTGATACTTCAGCATATGTATATGTTTATTTATTCAACAAGGCTTGAAGACTAAATGGGGACATCGCAGCGGACCAACAGCTCGCAAGACCTATGGCCCAACAGCTCAAAGAAACCGGCAGTCCACGATTGTCGGTATAAAGCATTAATAACTTGCTTAGTTGTTATCAGATTTTGCTCAAAATGTCACTGATCTGTTTCTCTTATGTTCTGTTTCTCTTAAAAATCATCTTCATATCAGGGTGGACGTCCCCTTTAATGTGGCATGAGATACATTCATATCACTTTATTTGATTTAAACAAGGAGTTACGTGGTATAACTCCTTGATTTAAACATTCTTTGGATCAATGTGTATGATAGTGGAATAAAGAAAATGAGAGAGAGAGAGAGAGAGAGAGAGAGAGATGAGAAAGATTTGTGTTTACTTGTACTGTTATAAGCAACTGTGGAATCATGAAAATGGCAAAATAAAATACCAAAACACAGACTGAAGACAAATGCACATAAATTTTGTAATACATTATGTCTATGGGGCGTTTTGAACCTTTTTTTTGTACAAAAAAACAACGGACGATTTAAAACGCAATGTTTTTAACGCACTATAACCCTGCTTTTTAGCATGTTTAGTGATTTCAGATCAAAGTCAATCACAATCACAAAACATACGATTCCCTGCAAGTTTTCGTTCATGTACTTGAGATAATAATAATAAAAATTATGTCCATTTATATAGCGTAGCTACTATACAAATAACTTCGCTTAATATACAAAGTATCACATTATTACCCCGGCTTTAGCCGAGCCGCCATTATATAGACGCTAAGGCATTCAATGAATGTCTTGCCAAAGGACATTAGCGCCGCGTCGGGATTCGAACCGCGAACTATGTGATCCATATAGATCAAGAAAACCCTTGCAGTAATCATGATGATAATGATATTGATCAAAGCAAACGAAGTCATTCTCATTTTCAACTGATGAATAATACCGAAGGGTTTTCAGGCAGATTCTTTCGCAATACATGCAAGCATGCAGGGCGTAGGAAACGGATGGTAGTACTGCGCCCCCCCCCCCCATATCAGTCGGCAAATTTAGATGTATTATACAATTCGGTATCTTCTTGATAAGATAAGTTAGAGAGAGGGGGAGAACAGACGGAAAAGGGAGAGGATTAGACATAGGAGAAAAGAGACCATATTTAAAGAGGTGAGAGAGAGGGAGAGAGAGAGAGGAGAGAGAGAGAGAGAGAGAGAGGAGAGAGAGAGAGAGAGGAAGAGAGAGAGAGAGAGAGAAAGAGAGGTAAGAAATTGACAAGGATATTATATCAAAATGAAAGATGTAGTATGATTGTAAAGATCTATGTTAAGAACATGGAGAAGGGAGCAACGTAATATTGGCAAATACATATTTTATTGGCATGATTGGAACTTGCACAAAATACAAAATATATGTACACACGTTTGATCAGTTTCTCACAGCTTAAGAATTTGATAAACAAATTCTAGTCACAAAAAGCAAATTATTCTTCTTTCAAAATGATTAACTGCGGTTAGAACATTTCCTTTCAAAATCATAATTGCTTTTTTTTACTGCAAGATCAGGAATATGATCAGCATATATTGTCCGCATGAAACGTTCATGCAGCCTTTCATAATAATTGCTTGCGGTCACAGAGGGTTTCCGATTAAATTAAAGTCTTTTTTTATTCCACATTTTTTACAAATGATTTTACCGTTTCACGTTGTTTATTTCGAATTCCTCACATCAGTGCATGCACATAGACATACAATGCATAACATTATGTTCTTAATCTTTTCATATTATTTCAAAGGGTAAAAAACTGGATGCATTTGTATGATCAAAATATTTTTGAAATTGAGGAAAAAGACAATCCATAAAGCGTGTTTTTGTATATAAGTTTCCTAAACCACATTCTTTGATGTAAATTGAAACAACCTCGTCGGAAAGAACACAGTGTTCCACAGTGTGTTCACAGTGTGTTCAAATAGTCGACTCTGTGAAGATGTGATTCACAATGTTAAAACGCTCGAATTTAACAGTGTGAAGATGATTTCACACTGTGGACACCTCCACAGTGTGGTTTACCACAGAGTTTTTTACAAAGTGATGTTCGCTCACAATGTGAAGATGTAATTCACAATGTTAAAACGCTCGAATTTAACAGTGTGAAAATGATTTCACACTGTGTTTCACTGTGTTCCACACTGTAAACACACTGTGGGACACTGTGTTCTTTCCGGCAGGGAAGAGTGTACTTGAAAGGAACGCTGAAAGCATTGTAAAGGGGCGTCGCTCCCGAATATTATTAGGGCCTGTAGTTTCCCCTCCCCCTTTTGATTTTAGAGATTCTGTTTATTATAATCCCTGTTTGTCTAAATAGTATATTCCTATCTTATCCTATTTTTCGTTTTCAAGGGTATCATTCAACCATTTCGGCCATGAAGAAAATAATGTGAATCAAAGTTTTGTAGATACATCAAGGTATTCTATGAAACAAATACCCGTTGAACTCTTTCTCCATTTTTTGGGGTTAAATTATTGTAAATATTGCACATTTCCCCGAAATTCACTCAGAAAATAAACGAAGTTGGTTCAGCTTTTAACACACATTACGATAATTCTTTTGACTAGAATTCTCCATTATTATATGCTTTTAAATTAGATAGATATGAACTCATGCAAATTCAACCCCTCATTTTTACCCAAATCATTTACCCACGGACTACTGAATTCTCAAATTCACATCGGGTTAATGCAGGGAACACTCGGTTCCAGTAGACAACCGATTAAATCGTAACTTTGACGACTATGATGTCATTATACCGGTACAACAAAATATATCTGACTCCGTGCTGTTACGCACGTCCACATTTGTTCTTGTATTTTTGCGCAACATAATATTTGATCATATAATTGTTAAATACCTCAATTAATCACTTAATCGTTCCTTCTTGTCAAACAAGTTCTCTTTATGAATTACGTGTAGGGGTGTTTCCTCATAAACACCGCCTCCTTTGTGTAATTTTCATATCACGATGATGTGTTATTTTTGAAAGTGTGCCTTTGGATTACTTCGCTCAAAGACTATACACACTAAAAAAAGTCACTTTAGGGTGCAAATTTGGGCGGAGCACCCGTATATCTACTCGGGTGGAATCTTGCACCCCTATATACGGGTGCGCTTTTGCAGAAAGCGGGGTTCAAAATTGTGTAAGGTTGAATTCTGCACCCTTCGATCAGAAGTCCTGACATGAATACCCACACCAGCATTATTAACACTTATGTTACAATATCTCATTAAATAAGACTGTATATTATATTCAAAAGCATAGAAATTAAATAAATTAGAAAAAGAAAAAAATATATTCATTTTGATCAGCTTGTGTCGTAAATTTGCTTAAATTTTAAAAAAAATTCCGTAATGACGTGTATCAAGAGAGTAATAGCGCAAAGACTATAACCCGGCTTGCAGGCTGACAGCAACCATCGTATCGGTACTTGTAGGGCAAACTTGCATAATTCGCATCAAATTATACGGGGAGTTAATCATGGCTCATTTCGATAGTTTCTTTGTCAGAAAAGTTATTTAAATATAAGAATATGTGGTTACATTTGATAATTCAGTCGGGATTATATCATTTTAAGTGAAAGTGCTAGTTTTAATAACTGTTATTGTACTGGTTTGTTATGTGGAGATATAGTGGAGTACATATTTCAGCTTTTAAATTTGTATGAATAAAACAAGCTGTCGCACTGTAGACGCCCCCGGGTGTGGCCCGAGGTCCCTTCATGGCTCCTCTTACAGACAAAAAGCCTATGAAATATCTTCAAGGTCGAGGTCAATGTCACACAAGCCTCGGGGGGTCACTCGGCTAGACTGCGTTTCGCGCTCGGACATTCTATCATTAAATGACCACCCCCTCCATTCCTTGGACAATTTTTGGCATGGTCAAATAACGTTTAATCCTCGTACTTCTCACTGATTAGTGTCTGATTCTTTTAGGAGTGTGTGTGTGTTTCATGTGAGTGCTATTTGAACCACAGATTGGTTTTTTATCTTTATGCTTGAAGGCCAAAGTGTAATAAGCCTAAAAATACTGTTCATGAAATTAGATACAATATTGTAATGATCCCCGTAAAAAATATTAAAAACGATTTATCTTTATAACAAAAATTATATATAATAAATGATGAGATAATGTGAATGAAAATTATAGAGATCCTATATTAGGATCTCTATGATGAAAATAGGTATCGCCCTCTGTTGGCAATTTTACCAACACTAATAATAGTTTATGAAGCGAGGGGGCACATTCGGCCTCGGTCCCCACATTTTGTAACTCCATGAATGTGCCCCTTTACTTTTGATGTGATGACTCAAAGCCTCTCCAAATGTAACGTGAGTAACCGTGGAATTCTCCGTTTTGCTAACGGCTAACTTAGTATTGGGGTAGTCTGCAAGAACGTACCCTATATAATTTGACACTTTATCAGAAAATCATTGTGTCTTGAGAGAAGCCTAACCCAGCTACCTACTGCATGCTGTATGCTAAAACAGATACAACCTAGAGTGAACTGCTTATAATCAATGTAGCCTATAGACTTGGTGAAAGCATCCTCCACATACTTCGCCTTGGTGTAGTTGGATTAAACATTGACCTGTTTCGATTAAATATTCACCCTTCCAGGTTTTTGTGATACATGTGATGAAATAGGAACAAGTCAGCCATTTCCTTATGGAATGCATGCCCGCAATTTATAATAGACCTGTTTACTAAGTGATTCAAATTTGATGCATACTTTTGAAACAAAGATTGTTCTTGACAACCTGAAAGCTTGCCAGAGGCTTGTCAGACATAGCAACAAGTAATGTATGCAAACTGGATTCCAAGTATAGTAGTTCATTCATTAATAACGGGTTAATGGAATACCTCGTTACTAGGTCCCCAGGAAAGAAACATCCATAAATTTGAATCACTTAGTAAACAGGTCTATTGAAAGAGCAATGTTGCTCGTGGAAACAAATACTTCAAAGCCAAATGAACTGTTGGGACTCTTGAAAAGTACGAGCATAGACATACAAACAGCAATCGTTCTCTTCGTCCTGAGAACGAAGCGCTTATATAAATACAAAAAATGATAAGATGAAAGGTCCCCGGGGGGGGGGGGGGGTACTCACGTATATTGGGTATACGGGGACGTGCCGCTGGGAAGGACTTTTTGAAGAAAGATCCTTAGACATGGGTCCCCTTTTCATTAAAAAGATCCTTAGACATGGGTCCCATTTTCCCCCCCAAAATCCTTAGACATGGGTCCCATTTTCCCCCAAAAATCCTTAGACATGGGTCCCATGTTGTCCCTACTGTCTGACGCTACTTATTTCCCTGTGACTAACAAGCAGTCGAACGTAATGTGTATTATAATAATTTAAAATAATAATAATTCAAAAAAAAAAGGATGAAAAGGTAAAAAGGGAGAAAAATGTGTATAGTTTATGTGTGTGTGTATGTGGGTGTGGGTTTACATATCTTCATTTGTGGGGTACAGAGAACAATAGAGCACAATGATGGCCTTTATTCCGTCATGCTTGTGGGGTACAAAATACAATAGGAGAAAACAATAAAGTTCCCCACAAATCAATGTGTGTGAGGGTGTGTGTGCGTGTATGTGTGTGTGTGTATAGTATGTGGGTGTGTATGTGTATACGTGTCAGAAACAGAGCTTGTGGGTAGGCTATAGGCTCATATTTATTTGGTTGTACTTTATATTATACGCATATAAAGTTAACCTAAGTATAATGGTAGACTATTATGAAAATAACTAACCAACCGTTGCACTTTTCATTACTGTAGCCTCAATTTTTGCCTTATCACTATATTGTAAATTGGATTTACCAAATTAATACAAAATTACCGTTCATATCACCCCGTAGCCATCTCATTTTATTTATATCAAGATATCTATCTTGATATAAAAAAGTGAAGTTGGGGATTTACCCACCCTATGCCTGAGTGACCTATAGGCCAAATTTCTTTTGGCCGAAAATCAAAGAGACGTAATTCGATGGGTGGTAAGACGGCATCTTCGAAAAGGTAGGATAAGTGCCCAAGTGTACGTTTGGCGGGATGATATTTTCAATGTTTTTGGAATGGGTTATGAGTTATATGATTTCCTTTTCTTATTTTCGTTAATTATAGTTGGAAAAAAAAATAATCGTACTTTATCAAAGGAAAAATAAATTGTTAGAAATTTTAGAATTTTAAAAATAATATTTGTGGCGAAAATAGTCAGCCTTGACTAATTGCCAAATAAAAACAAAAACAAGAACAACGCTCGTCAGAAGGAGCTATATAGCGCATGGCCTATGGTAGTCTTATAGTGCAGACACCAGGGTGATGCTCCTATGTATCACTCACGAGAGCGTTGGCTGCCCAGTTACGTAATCTCTCTACGCTGTATATCGTAATAACAAAGCCGATGATGTTCATCAAAGCTTACACGCGAGCTTTGGCTTCAAGATGAAAGGTGTGCCGTGTCGTAACTGTATCAGCTAAGTTGATCTCCAGACAACAGCGGGGGAAACAAATAATCAATTACCCCATTTACCATCAGACGGATTAGCCTATGCATGGTTAGGCCAACGAGATTATCTCTTACGTAACACAGACACAGACATGTTATGACGGCTCTTCTTGGAATTCAAATTGCCCCCTATGTTGCTTCCGGTTTTTCGGTTTGCGTGTAAAGCATATAATTGCTGGACATTGTGGCGAACTGTAAACTTCGCACGTGAGCGACAGAAAGAAGCGATAGATACAAACACTGAGTTAGAGGGAGATAAAAAAAGGCCTTATGACGCATGTCGTCTCGTCTGGCTAGACAATCTACTGTGTGAGCGTATTTTGACTGTGTGATGCAACGTTTAGAATACCCGGCCCCTAATGAAGAATAATTTTCTCTCAAAATACAGTAGTGTTATCAGAGTCACTGAACATAATTGGTTTTATAGTGAAAAAGCTACAACATAAATATCTATGTAAACATTCGCATTTCACTCACAGAAAATGTTCGAATGTAAACACGATCGATTAGATAATGCGAAGAATCATAGTTTCCAGGGGGAGTAACTTGTGAATGTAATGGCAAAGTTGATAAGCGCCTGTAGCTAGCCGACTGGGATCGGCGAGACGGCTGCGAACGATTTTGTATACAAGTCTGGTCTGTGTATGTGTTGTCTACGAGCGACACACACACACGGTTATACATTTCGTCATAGGGGCGCAAACTGCATGTACCGTACCACCACACACGTGTGTGTGTGTACTTTGTGTGTACGTGTTCATAAGCGCATGTGAGGTGTGTGTGCATTGTAGATAATGTATACGTACATCTACATGCGGTTTCAGAGAGTTCGATCGCTCGCAGCTAGCTAGCTATAGCGCAGCCTAGCGCAGCCTCGCTATCCATATCGCCGCGCCAAGCCAGCTAGCAAAGCTAGTTACTCAGATTATCTTCACGAGGCAACAAAGCAACACTGAATTCACTGTGATTCTACTCTTTGCATTTAGCGCTGAGTAGAGAAGAACATAAAGACAAGAACGGCAATTTCTTGCCCTTTTTTCACCAGAGGATGGAGGATCCTCAAGTACAAGTTTACAATCCAAGTCTTGAGAAAGTACTGAAAAGTTATCAGACTGTCGCGATGTCAAGTTTGGGAGGACCGAGCAGCTATCGTCCAAGTTGGGCAAAGGCGGCCGTAAGTTTAGCTGGTAAACAACTCGTTGATCCGATCATGAAAGAGGCTGTGGTTCGCGTGTCGGCTAGCAAGGCGGCCGCCTTGGAACAAGCACATGCACACCGAAGCATGGCCAGTGCAACTACAGTCAAGATGGAATATGACCCTTTGCTTCATCCGCCGCCATTTCCTATACAGCAAATGCCAGTCTTTACCCCAATTGATCAGACAAAAAGCGAGAAAGGAGCCACCATTTTGGAGGACGAGGCCATCTCATGCTTTGCCGTCGGCGGAGAGAAGCGCTTGTGCCTTCCGCAGATTCTGAACAGTGTTCTCCGGGATTTTAGCCTCCAGCAAATCAATTCTGTTTGCGATGAGTTGCATATTTACTGTTCCCGATGTAGCCCTGAACAGCTTGAAGTTCTCAAAGTTACAGGCATCTTGCCCTTTAGCGCTCCTTCATGTGGATTGATCACCAAAACCGATGCTGAGCGCCTGTGCAACGCGCTTCTGCACGGAATTATGGACAACCGGTCTCCCAAGTCTCTGGGACTGATGTCCCAGGACGAGAAGCCAAAGCACCCAACTGAGAACAGCATGAAAGTCTACCACGAATGTTTTGGGAAGTGCAAGGGTCTCCTCTCTCCAGAACTCTACGAAACTGCCAACAGCCCGTGCATCGAATGTCTCGAATGCAGTGTCATGCTCACACCTCAGAAATTCATCGTCCATGGACATAAGCGGAGAGAAACACGCACATGTCATTGGGGTTTCGACTCTGACAACTGGAGGAATTATCTTCTCCTAGCCAGGGACCAGAATCCTGAGGAAAAATACAAGGAGGCATTAGAGAACGTGAAGGCAAAGTTCGACCCCACCTGCAAATACAAGAGGAAACAGGTATGGAATGTAGACTATTCATTCAATAATTGTTTTTTCACAAATTTCACAATTTTCACAGTTGAATTAGTAACTAGTATTTGTAGTGAATTGTACCCCCAAAAAAAGATTATAAAACTAAAACTAAAAGGGAATTTTTAATGATTCTACTGTTAAACAGCTTATCTAATAATAGTAATATGAAAATAGAAAATTGTATTGTTACATCATGTATGTATGTACCAAATGTAGGGTAACACTGAAATGAGCAAAGAGTAGTCTTGTGTAGACTACTAGATGTATATTTAACCCTTTTTTTATAGAAAAAGAGAGAAAGAGGGAGAGAGAGAGTGAGAGCAACACAGAATGTATTGGAGCAGAAAGAGGTAGATGCAATGAATGCAGATCACCCACAAATAAAAGGAGAGTGTATATTCAGTGGTGAAAAAACAAAGTCTAGCCACCATATGAAGATGTTGAAGTACTGAGTTACACGCCAAAAAATTGTGGCCAGAAATGTTCGCAAATTGGACCAGCCAGACTATTTCGCGATTGGGAAATTTTCAGATCTACATGTACAAACAGCAATGATGATGTACTTTTGCAAAGCTAAATAGTGAATTTCTGACCAGGATACAACAATAACAAAATTGCAAACACGTAATCGATTGGAAACCATATTCTCCCTATTAAACCCACCCCTCTGATACTGATAGTGCCTCTGAATATGAGAGAGGGTGCTGCTGACAGTCTTGCGCATTCACCATGTGCCAAATATAACCCTCCCTTCCCAAATCCTCGCGATCCTGCAAATTAAATGTATGTCACAAATTTAGACGGATCTGTCAGAAGCCTTGCTCACATGGCATGTTGGAAACAGTTGTAGACTGATGGCTGAGAGAGAGAGAGAGTGAGAGCATACAATCTACAAGAACAAGTGAAGAAGGTTCTAAGAAAGGGGGAGGGGGATGTACATGTAAGGTATTCTGAATACAGTGTACATGTATATGAATGGGGAAGGCTTGTAAGCCTGACTTCTATCATGGATTTAGGATAAATCATTTCTCATTGAAAATGCCGACAACCTGTGACCATGTCCTAAGCATCAAACCGATCAAAGATTTGTGTCTTTTCACTTCTTCGGAAAGTTTACATGATGAATAGACTGTATCCATCTAATATTTAGTCACAATTACGTGGGGATGGTGTACAAAATGTTTTGCTAGCTCAGGATGGGATTATTGAGTAATGTAAAGGAGCTGTGGACTTGCATGTACTCAACCTTCTACGGAAGTGTTCATCTTCCTGGCTTCCTAGGGCTAGCCTTTAACCGCAATCCTTTGCCCTTTCCTTGTCACAGACATGAAGATAACAAAGACAGAAGCTAATTCTCACAGGCTAGCTTCCTTAATTGTCTAAGGCTATTCCCAGTTTTAGGGGCCAAATATGTCAACTTCGAGAGAGTAGAGATTAAAAAGAAGTCACGGGGAAGGAGAGGGGGCTGTCAGAGTGTTGAAATGGTGGCTTATGTTCCCTGTCGAACGGGAGGAAATGATATCATTGTATCCTGATTGTGCGCAGAAGGTTCTGTTGAGGGATGGGGTCGGTAATCTAAGTGTTCCAGTTCCGAGATTCTGTAAGATAATCCTGCACTGTGAATCCCAGACTTCAATTTTGCATAAGATTGTTTCATTGCTAAATTGTGAGCTTTAAGTTTAGCAACATTTGAATCATAATATTCCTGAATGTGGCATATTTCCTGGAAATATTCATGACAACTGAAATACCATAACCTGCCTCAAACTTGATTAATCTTGTCGTTTAGGCTCGTATTGGTTCCCAATTAGGTTAGTAATGAGAAGGAGGAAGTATTGTCAGACTATTGGTAGTCTACATGTATATTTACATGTAGGTATTTAACATGTAATGTAGGCCTACAGTCTAAATTATCATCATAATGCTTCCTGTAGACGTTTGTACCGAGAGCTTTTAAAAGTTTTTAAACGAATTGTGAAACTTTCATCTCGGCTTACATACATATATAAGCTTTTACCGGTATTCACTTTCTTACACAGTTCATTTGTTTGCATGTGTGTGTTTATCTGATAATGTTCATATTCCACATCTGAAAGTCTGGTACTCTGGTACATGTACATGTAGGTGAAATGCGCACAAAGGGCTACTGGAAGGCAAAATGCTCCCACACTTGAGGTAGAAATATGGACCTTTCACATGAGATGTTTACAGTTCCAGGAGAGGAGCAGCCAATGTACTCCATGTAGAGTAGAGATCAAAGGTTAACATGCTGTTTTTGAATACAATGCCAGTGTCTTATACAGGAGCAAGTTTTAGTTTCTGCCTGGAAAATAGGAATAGGACTACATTAGCATGTGTCTTGCTTTCTTGCTTGGTTTGGTACTTTGGTTTCCTTATTTGTGGTATTTCAGTGTCTCTTTTCTTACAAGAAGGCACATTTAGGGATTAGAGAAAATGCCAGTATCCACACTGCGCCAGTAGGTCTGCATGTATTGTATGTAATGCTGTATTGTTAACCTGTAGCAGTACAGTATCGCATTCTAGTGATGTTTTTGCATTATCTTTTGATCCACAATTCTAGGAACTACATATTATACATGAGCAGAAAAGGAAAATCACTGAAAATTTTTAGCCTATTTCTAATGCAGTACATTGTGCTGTTTATGAGTAAGAGCATAATCATTAGAGTCGCTAAATTGGCTATGCAATGTAAAATATATAATCACTATTTCCATGTGCACATTATTATTAGTTAAATTTTTGTAATTTTCATTATCATGGGCTCATTTTAAATACATTGCATTTTTTTCAAACTATGTAAAAGTAGAAAATTAGTTTTTCTCTCTTTTTATGACAGGTGGTGGTATTGTTTGATACACTAGACCATCTACATGTATGTAGAATCTTTTCTTACTGGTTTGAACATACATGTAAGTGATGAGACTTAATGAGGCAAACCACGGCACTGTTAATGATGTAATCGTCTGGGTAGAAGCTATATTTCTTATGATTACCCAGACAGTTTATTTGCAGGTAATTCATAAAAGTTGATGAGTTATCCAAAATGGTTACAATAAACTGCTGTACATTTGTTTTATTTTTGCTGGGCGGATGAAGGGATTGTTCGTGTACATTCCCTTTTTTTATCATTTGTCATGGACACTTTTGGAAGTGTTTTAAAATTATCTCCATTATACAGCAAGTTACTCACATACGTATCCCCCGTTTCAAGGTTACATGATTGCGATGCCTATATATTTCTGTGGATTTTTATATGAGCGATAAAGGGATTCTAGGATTTAAGCCTACACAATGTACATATTGTGGTTGACAAATACGGCATTAGCAATTCTTTAGTGTGCATTATGATCATTGCATGGTCAGATTCTGCATAGCTGCCAAACCTATAGGCTTAATGGGGCTTCCATTGTTTTTTTAAATATTAGATGTGCAGAAAGGTGTGATTCTTGTTAAACATTCAATGCATTCAACAAGGAGAAAGATGAAGCAGTACATGTACACATTTATGTTACTATTTAATAGTTTATCTTTTTCATTAGTTTCCTTTTTATTAGTTAGTCGTCAGTAGTTAACTGAGTGCAGCTACATGTAGCTGTATTCGCGTGCTAGTCTCTGATTTGTGGGTCCGGAACGGGAAGATGATATCAGACCCAGTTTCCTGTCTGTGAATTGAGTAGCGCTTCCCCCTTCGTGGCTGTGCTGAACAGCACTGCTATGCTGGCTGCTTGTTAGATATTAGTAGACTCATGCTTGGACATTTTCTTCTTTTCCTGTCTCATTGAGGCTACCATATACAGAATGTTTGTCTGCATCATATTCAGTTATTATCTGACTGCTTTGAGATATATGTGTATATTTTATTACATGTGTTCATTAATTCATGAAGTACACATTTTCAAGTGGTGTTTTATGAAATATCACAATGTCAGAATTTCCCCACATTGATTTCGATTGTGAGTTCGATAAAATTGATTATTGGATACACATGTAATTGCACAGAAATGTGAATTCTCCTCTAGAATATATTGTAAAAGGGTCAAAATTAACTGTTTTACATGCAAGTTGTAGGAGTGAAAATGATTGGTAAATCTTGCATATACGGTGTACAATTAAAAATTACATGCACACATACACATACATGTACATGTATAAGTACATGTACAGTACATGCACAGTGTATTGGCCATTTTACAACTTTTATGAAGCAAATTGTGAAGCACTTTGTAACCACAATGAAAAGGTGCTATACCAAACTCTATATATTTGATTGGATTGTATAACACCAGCATGTATATGGTATGCACAGGCTGAAATGGAGATGCAAATTGTGTGTTTTTTTTGCCTTGAGACTCATATCTCAAGCTACATTGAACATTGCTTGAGAGTCGAAATGATTTGCAGAAATTTGTCGCACAATTGTGCAGCCTTGCATTGTGAATCACATCCTGACTAGGGCCCAGGAGGAACGCTCATGACGGTTTGATATTGGTTTTTTTTCTGTAGATAGTCAATGGAAAATAAAGAAGAACAGGAGGGGAATGAGAGGGATAGGGGAAGAGGGTAATGGGGGGGGGGGGGGGGGGAGGAGGATGGGTGGGTAGTGAACAGAGAAGAGCTACAGAAGGCTTATGTAGGCACACAGTTTATCTTAGCTACAAATGGAAATTTTGCTGAATTGAACAAAAAAACACCAAAGATGTCAGAAGATGCATGTTGCAGGGAGAGATGAGGGTTAGTGTGAATATTTTGTTTTCCTGATATCAAGAGGCATCTGGTAAAATCAGGAGGGGGGGGGGGGGATGGAGGGTGTCTGAGATTGAGAAAGCAACTGACATTAATAAAAAATGTAAAATGAGAAAAGCATCGAAGTTGAAAAATGGGGGCAGCAAGGTAGAGATGACGAGAGAGATAGGCGGGGAAAGAGAATCATCCAGACATGACCAGGGAAAGCAAGAGTAGTCAACTTGAGAGAGAGAGAGAGAGAGAGAGAGAGTCATGTGAATTCCTGAGAGAGTAGGTGTCTCCTGAAGTTAATGAATTTTGATATGATTTCACCAGTGGGTAAATCTAAAACAAATTGCTCTGTCTGGAGTCCTCTACGAAAGTGCCAACTCATGCTTGCTGATACAGGGCATGCAGCTTGAACTGATGTCCTTTGTAATAACGAGGCAGAAAATCATAAACGTCTTTCATCTACTGTAAATCTTTTCACCCTAGATATGGGTCTGCATTTACACGTTTCATTACAAACAAACCAAAACTAAAAAGTATTGTCATATTCCTAGGTGAAACAAATTATAAATAAAACATTCTGTGTACTTAAAGGTGCCCAGCTTATAAATTTTACTCAGAACCCCCACAAATTTCCAAATTTATGCGTACGTCCCTGAAAGATTTCCATCTGGACACCCTGTGAAAATCGTCCGTGCCTTATAAAGATTTTACATACAGGGCCCTGTTTCCTAAAACTTGTTCAATAACAACTGACACATATCTATGACATATTTGCTCTCAGCCAAACAGATGAGAGTATTTCAGTAGCTTATAACTGTTATTGTAACTTGTCATAAATACCAAGTTTTATGAAACAGGGCCCTGGAATCATGAATTCACACATGTATGGTGTACTTTATTTTTATCAATTCACTGTGTAAGCAACCGCACCTTTCCTAATGTTTCTTTCTCAGAAAGCTCCCTACCAAATTAAGAGGATTCTGCATCAGTGCGGCTGCCATGGGGGGTCTGGCGGGCTAAATCGCCCCCAATTTGATTTCTCTTATCTGAATTTATCTCCCTTTTCCTAGACTCTGTGCCAAGATGGAAATGTAATTTCCAAATAGCGTTCAATCTGTCTTCGGCTGGAATGAATTGAATTATTTGGGCTAATTCCCCCAAAATGTGGTACAAATTGCTCCCATGGACATATTGGCACATTAATAAGGTAGTCCTATGTGTCAGTTGCGTGACAAGGGGGGAGCTGGCTTTCCTTTTCTTTAGATTTAGTTTGTTTGTTTGACTCATGTGTCACATAGAAAGAGGCTAATTTGCTTTCCTGGGTCATTGCCATGTATTTCATGTACACTGGCAAGTCACAAACCATGCATAGTGCATGCATGAATTAACCCTGCAGGGTTCGTCCCCATGGCTTAGGTTGGTCAGGGTCTAAGCACACTGTTGTTCATACAGTTTCATGACGGTATTTACTTCCATCATGGTGTACGAAGCCTATAGAAATCATGAGTTTCCGCACTGTAAGGGTTTGATAAACATGTACTAAGTTCTCCACATTCTTTAATATTCTTCAGCTAATGTTGTGGCAGTGAGAATAGCGTATCTACCCAAAGGTTGTTGGTCTGTCGTGGATCTAGCAATGTGTTACAAATTGTTCAATTAAGGCCCCACTGCCAAGACTGGTACAGTGTGGATCACATGATTACATGTATGTCATCCAAGTGTCTTTTCAGCCATACCCAAAAGTCAAACAACCCTCAATGATTTCAAGGGAAGAGAAAAGAAGGGTGAAGTCGCCTATTTATATTAAAGAAAATTGGTACAACAACTTTGCTCTCATTAAGGATACTATGGGAACAATCAGTCAGACTAGCTTTCACTTTGTTCAGAAATTTCTCACAGTACGCTTAACAAGCTATTAATAGTTCCCTGACCCATACAACTTTTCTGTTTTTCAGGTCTTTCGTGTTTTCATAAGAATTTGCTTACTCACTGATTTTTAATAAGATCTCTGAAATGTGAAAGAATAGAAAAACTGGGAAAGAAGCAGATAAAAAAATGGAATGTGCACATAGACCCTTTTTGCATAATAGTCTTTGCCTCCAAATGCGTACAAGTACATGTAGGCCTATATATTTTTTAAAGGGATAGTCCACCCTGATTACAAGTTGGCTTTAAAAGAAGCAGAAAAATTAAAGAAATAGATCAGTGAAGGTTTGAGCAAAATCCGACAATAAATAAGAAAGTTATGAAGTTTTGGACTTGTAATCAGTCAGACACAAATTGGCAACTCCGTGACGTACATCTTGCGAGCTCCTCTCCCATTTGCTCAGTATAGAAAATTTCATAAATTTTCATTTCCTTGGTGTTTGATGAAGGAATAGATTTGTTTCATACAGGTTTCGTGTAACAGCATATGAGCAATGATTAAAGGTCCATGTACGACTGAATATTTCCTTTAGAGAAAATGGAAATTAATGATTTTTGGGGTACAGGGCAAGTGGGAGAGGAGCTCGCAAGATACGTCACAGAGTTTCCAGTTCGTGTTTGAATACCACTTGAAAAATTCATAACTGTCTTATTTCTTATCAGATTTTGCTCAACACTTCACTGATCTGTTTAATTTTTCTGCTTCTTTTAAAACCAACTTGTAATCAGGGTGGACTATCCCTTTAAAAGTTTGATCACTATTCCTGCCAAACGTTACTAATGATGAGGTATTTTAAGCTCTATTTTGGACACCCTTTTGAGTGCCCATATCTTGCCCTTCCTCTCTGATTAATGTGAGCAATTAAAGAGATAAATCTGGCTTATTTTGTTTCCAAATTATCCCATCTAGCTGTTAGATAACAGCAGTGCATGCAAATTGGCAACATCAAGCAGAGAACGTGAGCAGTTTGACCTTGTCATGCGTGATAAGCTGCTAGGCTTCTACTGAAGGCAAGGCAATCCTTCTTACAATCAATGTTCAACCATACACCAAGGTCCTCTGACTACACTACATGTATGCTTGACAATACAACTTGATGCTCATGATATAGGCCTATATTAATATGTACGTACATTGTAAAGAATATAGGCCACACTGTAACATTGCAAATAATATGATTGATCCTGTGTATGTGTGTGGGGACTGTCATATTTTTATTGTACAGTACTGTGCAAGGCTTTCCATCATGAAAGTGTGGTTTATTTGTCATCCAATATTTAAAATGCTCCTAAAATTAACTCTTTTTTTTAATGAATCGGAAAAGCATACGGTACTCTGAGCCTATAAGCTTACGTATTTATAAGCAAGATTGTATGTCCTTCGTTCATGCATTTCCCTGTAGAGGAGTAGGCATGTACACAGTGAAGGCATGTTTGTGTCTAGTATTTACATGTACCTCAATATTAGTAGGTGTACTATGATGGATAACCACCTTTTTTTTTTAACAAAGGGTCAGTGTGTTTCCAAGCAATACTTAAAAATAGGCCCTACCGAAGGCCCAGCTTGGATTTGCACATTCGCTCACAATAAATTGCCGTCCAGTGTAACGGAAGCCGAGCTGTCAGTGGGTCTAGCATTGCCCCCCCCCTCGCGTGACTCGGACAAAATTGATTGCGCCAGAATGTACATAATGCAGGCAGACAAATTCAATAGTCAGGGCTGTTTAATTAATTCCGTATAGCGTTTCAAATCACACATGACGCTCATTTCAGGGAGTGGCATAGCTTTGAGCTCACTGGTTCAGTGTACGTGTGAATATGCTATAATCCTCTCTCATTAGCGATGCGACGGAGACATTTCAAAGAGGCAATGCACGTATGTGAAGGAGATTTGCCAGATATCAAAGAATGAAGAATTCCCGTCTCTTTCTTGCAAACTGATTAATCTTGTTAGATTTTCGACTGGACATGCCGAGAAGTGCTCAGAGGAGAAATGACATTGATAAGATCGCTCACGGCCTTGAGGCTTCGTTAGGTCTCTGTAATGAGGGAAATATGAATTTTCAATTTCTTTATCTTATGATGAGATTACGACGGGAAGAAGCAATGATTTCTGTTAGGAAGTGGAAGATATTCCAGGACGACGTCTAAAATGGGGATATATTATGTAAAGGATGTCTGTATTTAGACATGATTTGGGGTTTATGTTCGGGATAATCTATAAGTTAAATATAAATGTATGGATACTAATGTACATGTACAATTACTGTACATGTATCTAGCATTTAATGAGCACTTAAAATACATACAAGAATAAGTATGATCTGATTTTTACATGATCTACATGTAGGGCTATATTGAGGCCTACAGCACAATAAGAATATGGAGTGCACCTGATGCAATTTTTATGCTTGTTTTTTCGAAAATTTGAATGCATTTAGTTTTTAAATTCATTGCTAGACTTCAAATTACAGATTGCACATTCATACATCCACAGTACATATAGTTTTCCCTTTGCTCTTCCGTCCAGAATAAACTTTTATTGCACAATTTTGGTTTAGGTTCATCTTTCAGTACATGTACGTATGTGTAGTCATAGAACTGCGTACATGATGTGTATTGTGTAGGCCTACATGTCGGTGTACATGTGACCAAGGCCTGCAGACATTACTCTTTGCCTACTAGTACTGGTATTCTTCTCCATATATGTACTTATAAATTATGCATATTGTCCAAATTTATTTTGCAGATAAGGTCTGTGTACTTGAGGTATAGTGTAAACATTGTAACCTTGGACTGTGAAAGTAAATGTAGTCTGCTTCCAAGGATCATATCATGACACTATATCTTATGTCTTTAATATATAAGGTGCATTTATAATATCTTTGCGTAGGCAGAATGAAAGGCAGTTTCATGGGGAACTTTTTTATACTTCTATTCTCCAGGTGAAATTGGGCTCTGCAGCTGCCTCATTGTGCAAGCTATGTGTTTATGTGACATCATATGAACACATTTACAAATGATTGTGCATTTATGCTTCCAAAGAAACTATGTTCAAACTAATTCCAAACCCCTTTTTGTGAGTTTTGCAACAGCATTTTAAATCAGCGATTATACGAAAATGACTGGATGCAACAATGTTTTGAACTAAACGTGTAGCAAACAGTTCATTCTGGCCTGATAAATGGGAGCATAAACGCACCCATAGTCTTCAATTAATTATATTCATATTTACATCAAAGAATACATGTATAGTCTGTAGACCTACATGTACATAAATATATGTACATGTAGTAATTTTCTCTTTGTTAATAGGAGAGAACCTCACACTATCTGACATATGGCTTTTACTTTCTCTGAGTATTTCACTTCAGTTTTCTGAATGTACATGTAGGCTTGTACACCTGGAAGTTTTCTCATTCAATTAAGTAGGCCTAGAGTAGGTTCATTAGATGTAAGTGACTCCCATACATCGTGTATATTGGAAAATTAATAATTAAATTGTCTTGGTCTGAAGACTAAGTGCAGAGTAATTTGCTGATATTGAACAAGGCCGAGGTCAAAGTCCATCTAGCATAAAAGGGATTTGTTGAAATATTGGGCGTTAAATCAACAGTGACGGCTGGTCTAGACTGGCCAGCTCTTCAGATTAGTCTTGAGTACCCAGCGGTGTCATGTGACTAGTGGCTTGCCAACCAACCAAGGGGTCTGCAGGCTGGTGAGCTAGACCTCGCCCAAGCTCAAACAAGGAAGGTTTGGATGGAGGGGAGCAAATTATGTGGACGGGGCTGAGAGTATTTGCATAGAGTATTTTCAGAGAGTAACCCTTAGTCTTTCCTGACATCAAAGAGATGATCAGATCCCAAGCAAGGGGGGGGGGGGTATATTAGATCTTGCTTGTTTAGAAGACATGAGAAATCAGTTCGCTACATGGAAATGGATCATGGTCAGCAAAATTATTAAATTTGTAGTCACAATTATTACATACATGTAATAGAACTAACAAAGGAGTTAGATGAATTAAGATACAAATCTGGTGCAATTTTAATGATTTCCCATAATGTAGCATTGATATAATTAGAACGAAGAATAGCATTTTCTTTCTTTTTAGCTAGTCCTAAACAGAAAGCAAATGAAGCTTTGCATGTACATAAATGTATTCTTATGGATTCACTTTATGCTAATCATGCATATGATGTTATGTACAGGGACAGTGGAGGATCCATGGTGACAAATGGCATGCATGCGTGTAAGCAGTAGTAGCAGTACATGTATTGCATGGAGTGTGTGACTGCGAATCCGGCGGCTCAAGGAATCTCATTCTCGATTTTGTCCGTCCATCGTCATTGTCTGCCGCATTCCCCGTCGTCTCGCCTCTCCCTAGGTCACGTGACCATGCCCCTCTGGGCGGGGAGTGAGTGAATGACGGAGGAGTCTCGCCATGGCCGTGTCCATGGTAACCGTTCTGAGTAGGGAGGTTGCTTGTCCTTTGCAGGTCAGAACAATGACCTCCTGCGACTGGACATGGTAAATAAAAGAGGCATTGTGAACTTGTTCTTGTGATGACATTTTACTGTTTTACTTGGTATTCTTGGTATTGCCAAACTTGCACTTAAGGTCTTTTATGCTTACTTCTACATACATGTACCCATATATGTATGTGTGCATCATTGGAAACAAAGACATGAGAGTGGTGAGCAGTTCAGCTGTGGAAAGCTGCAAAAGAGGTCTAGAAAATTAGAGGAAGTGTATTGATTTAAAAAACAGCAACCTAGCAAATAGCTATAACCATTACAGGAAGGGTGTGTAACAATAGCTGTCTCAAACGAAAATGTTGGTCTATGTACATGTAGTAGGCATACAAACATGTAATGATGTAATGCATTTAGGCCTACATGTAGTTATGATATGATATGATATGAGCTAGAAATTCCATGGATATTCCTCTTGTGTACATGTACAGTGAATTTGTCCGAACATTTGTTGACATGATTGTAGTGATAAATATTGATATAGAGGAGGCAGTCTTATTGAACTGGTTCCTCTTGTGTCTTTCTCTGACATATATTGGAATAAAAATGTTTGTTTACAGTGTGGGTCCATAGGTCTGTCAACTTTAATAGTGGGGAGCAAATATTGGGAGAGATTATTATTGACCTGTTTTAGTTGTTTCATTTGTTTCATGTCATGACGTACATGTATTACGTTGTGATTAGTGAATAACTAATTGTTGTCATTTCCGTAGATCTCTCTATCTCCTATGACTTTTATGCCTTTTGTTTGTTTTTTTATTCTAAACACAGAGAAACAGGCTTTCAATGCAATATTGAGACCGTTAAAATCTACTTCCATACATGCATCAATAGCCAACATGAATGGGTTTTGGTGTTTACGTAGATGATCTTTTGTATGAAATTCTTGTCTGTCTGCGTCCTGGTTTTGCTCCTTTTATGCTGAAGGTACAAAGTCATGTTCATTGAACTGTACATTTATGTCACCATGCAAGTTTGTCATGATGCACATATATATATCTAAAACTATGGAGTACTAAGGATAGCAGAACAGGGTTTGGGTAAATTTAAAACTAATATTTCCCTGAAACATTTGAACCCAGTACATTCATAAATGTAAGCATCATTATTGGGATATTGTTTTAGATATTTTGTAAAATATTGTTCTTAATATGTAAAAAATGACCCTATACAATACATGTAGTATTTTCACGCGTAAAAAGTAGTACCATTATGTAGCCTACAAGTCCTAAACGTATCCTACTGTATTCGACCCTTGTACATATACATTAGGTGTCCAAACCAAAGATACTTGTTTGTTTCGTGCCTCTCTTTTCTTGTTACTCTTTTATTTGGTCTTTATACCTCTTGTTTGCTACTTTTTGAGCAATTCTGTGAAAAGAGAATCTTTCCAGTTTAGCTACAGTCTTTAGAGCTTGAGAAATATTGTCTTCACACTCCACTAACACCATTGAAGGTCAGGTAGTAACCTAAGAAGTAAAGGATTTTTTTTCTTATCCTTTTCCCCCTCTTTTATTTATGGCCCCTGCTTTTTATTTTGTCAGTACATTTCTCTGAATATAAAATGGCCTCATGGGGTTGGTAGATATGTCTGTGCGGCTCTAGTAATGCCCTTGGTGCTTGTTGTGTGACGTAAAGAGACGATATTGTGTCTGTCTGTCTGCGGTGTGAGAATACCGAGTGGCCAAGGCTTGTTTGCCAATCAGTAGTCTAGACTCCAGACTTCTCTGGAGAAGCAGTACCTAATTGTATGTAATTTACTCTTTTTCTTTTCCAGTTAATTGTAGAATATTTTCAATGCCTTTGATAAAAGTCCATCAGTCCCATGCTACATGTAAATTGGGTTGAAAGAGATATTCTAATAAGGCCTGACTGAATGACGAAAAGAATGGGATTTTGATGCATATTTAAAATTTAGAATTAATGTTTCAGAATTGAATGTTGATCTTAGTATTTAAGAAAGATGGACAAGAATTTTGAAGTTCACTTCTCAAACTTGCAAAGAAAAAAAAAAGGCTAATAATAAAAGGAATTACTAACTTGTTATATTGAATATTTACTAAGCACATGAACTTTTGTTTTTTTCTTGGGGGGGGGGGGGGGGGCTGGTAGGGTAGTATGAGAAGGACCCATTCATTTTAATTTCCATAGTTGTGACTTATTACTTTGTCCCTTTATTGATTAGCTTGTGTGGTTTGAAAGGAATGTATGGAGCTATCTTTAGGGTTGACAATGGATTCAAACTTTGTCATAATTAATAAGAGCGTCTGTGTGGGACTGTTCACGCTCGTTTAGATCTTGATGATTGATCATCAACCATGCAAATATTCCTCCCAAAGTTCTTTGTACCAGGTGACATGACCTGCACATGAATAGACTGTACAGAATGTTCACTTTATAGGGGTTGTGCACCGCATGTAATGAATGAAGTTGACAAGAAGGATTTCTGTGGGTAATGTAGGAATGTGATGACACACAATGCGGTCACCTCTGCACCTGCTATAGGTCTAGCATGAATGAAAATAGTATTATCAGCAGATATTCTCATTCATCTTCATTAAACATGGAAGAAATGAATGTAACGTTTTTTGAGATTGCTCAACTCTCCCTAGTCTTACCAAGAGGCCGGAACATATAATATAGAGACCTGCATGAGGACTTTTGAATGTAACCTCTTATCACAGAAATCTTGGATCTGGAGCTGGTTTCAGATCATTAGTTTTTCCATTTTTGTTCGTTTATATTTCAAGTCAATTACTCACATGTCAGTTAAAGGCTTAAACAATGGAATAACATATTGATTAATTGAGAAAGATGATTCGAAATACAACTTCTTGTCTATTAGTTGGAGGCCTTTGTGTATAGAGGGTTCCCAGAAGCAGCCATGTTGGAGGACATAATAAAAACCTGTGCACTAGACCGTGACAACAATGGCTTTTCATAGTCTGATTGTTATGTCTATTATTATGTCCTCCAGCATGGCTGCCTTGAGAACCCTCTATATGAGTGAAGAAAAGATTCATAAGAAAAAATACATCTGGGAAAAATAGGAAAACTGGCACTAACATTTTGTAAAATATCACAAGGTCTAAATTTAAAAGAGATGAATGATACAGAGTCCCTCCATTGTGAAAAAGGCATGGTCTGTTTTTATTACCAAGTATTCTTTTGTCTGGTCAGTAATTTAATCAAATCTGTGGGCTGCTTCGTACTGATCAGGTTATTATTCAAACAGAAGACACCCTTCGAAGAATGAGGCGTGTCTTGCGATTTTCACCAGAATTCTCCACAGGTAGCCAGCGCTTGAGCGGGCAGGCGGTGCACATGGCCATGTGTAGTGTGCATTCACTCCTATGAATTTGATATTGGCCTTTCAATGACCCCACATTATGCACATCTTGGTCCAAGGCTATTGGTGCACTTGTGCCCTAATATGTATGCACCTTACACACATGTCATTTGCATCTACCTGCTTTTTGCTGTTTGTCGCTCTTTCCTCAGCCTCTTACTCATCCCTCATCTTACTTATACATGTACTCCCATCTTCTACTTGTTACTCATCCTCTTATAGATGCTTTCCCAGAAGTTGGAGCTTTGTCAACCATTAAAATTTTTTTTTTTTTTTTAGTGTTGTTAAGGGATTTATTTGGGATATTCACTAGAAACACTCTTGTCACACTTTCACTCCATCAGTTTTATTTAACAGAAAATAAATCTGACATTTATATAATCCCTATAAACTATAAGGAGAACACCCGACGCCTTAAAGCTTTCTCCTTCTGTTAAGACACATATAAATTTTGATTTTATATTTGTGGAACTGATAAGAAGTAGATGGATCTTCTTCACCTTCTCTCTCATTTTCTGTTTTTTTAATGTGCTCTATTTTCTTTCTCTGTTTTTCTCACCTTCTATTTCTATTTTTCTTCTCCATTATATCCCTGTTCATCATTTCCTACCTCAACTGGAGTACTCTGCTTTTTGCCTTTCTTGAGCTTTCATGCTCGCTTTCTCTCTCTCTCTCTCTCTCTCATTTGCCCTTTCTTGTCAGTTTTCCTTACTGTTACCATCTGTCTATCTGTCTTTCTGTGTGTCTGGTTTACTTGATCTTTCATGCTCTCTATTTCTCTCTCTCTCTTTCTCTCTCTCTCTCTCTCTCTCTCACATTTGCCCTTTCTTATTAGTTTTTCTTATTGTTACTCAGTTTCTGTCTGAATCTCTTTCTCTGTCTGTCTGTGTGTCTGTCCCTTCTGTGTCTGGCTGCTATCCCAGTCGCGGATGAATCATCTTGAGCCTTGGACTGTTCCTTACCTACTTGACCTAGTAAGCAGGATAGGTGATATGAGAGACTGAATTCTGCAGGTGACAACCCAACACATTTGAAAGATAAGAGTAGTAGGGCACAACGAAGAAAAGGCAATAAAATACAGGCCCCCCCCCCCCCCCAATCTATTGCTTGGCACACCACTGGCCAATAAAATTGCTTGCCTTATACAATTTATTCCACTGACGGAAATGAATAAGCTCATGAGAGTATGTGAAAGAGTTAATCTCTGAATGATATATGGATGTTTTCATTCTACATAATGGAAGGCAATAGGCATTACCAGACATTAATCTGTGATTAAAGATCCAATGTCCAATAATAATGATACTAATAATATTGTACATCGCATATCACGTTACAATATAACTTCTTTGTGAGCTTCCAAAAGGTTTGGATATTATTACCCTGGTTTAGTTCTGTGGCCTTAATCAGTGCACAGTGCATTCATTTCAAGGGATAAATCCTGTCAATAGCATAACCTTGGGCTCCTGGGTGATATAGGCCTACTCTTTCTCTTTTGATTCATTTTCCTTGCCAACGGAACCCCTAAAAATATTGAAGGGCCCCTTTTCATCTGTGTGTAATAACTTGGGTCTATGAAAATATTTCCCAAGTCAGTATTTGAAGACCTGAATGACACGATATGGTGATATTAAAATGATATTTTGCATACTGATTTGCTATACCTTATCATTTCCTGTCTGTGATTACCCATCTAAAAATTGCTTCTTTTCAAAGACTCAATGATTGTGAGCGATCAAAAACTGGGTCGCATGATTCATGAACCGTTCAATCACGCAGCAATTTATTATTCCCCAGTATGTTCCGCTATACTGTACAATCGCCTAGTCGGCAGACACTTGCAGTTAAGTATAGACTATAGAGATATGTGTCATGGTCTTGCCTTGCTCTCTATGTGTCCTCTATGTAGACTAAGGGGCCCCCTTATCATATCCAGGCTTAATTGGATGAAAAAAATTGATAATCTTCATGCGCCAATTTCCGTACAGTTGCCAGATGTATTTCACGTAAGGCCTATTCACATATAGAAATGTGTTTATGAACTCATCAAATATATGCAACTCTTCCTGTATAGATTATCGTCAGCACGATCTTGAAATACATAGGCCCTACATACATGTATCTGATTTATGAAATGTGTATTTTGCCAGTTTTCTCAATCATTTAGTGATGAAAAATTCATTAGTGTTACAATTTCTCATTGTGGATGATTGTGAACTTCAAAAAGATTGAATAGAAAAAAAAAAATGTTTTTTAACATTTATTTATTCAGTATTATGGGGGGGGGGGGATGGGGAGTGTAATTTATTGTATTCAAGCTACATGTTCATTTAGCCCCGGGACGCTGCCACGAAGTGGCAGCGTCCTGAGTGAAACCAGTTACGATT